>JAAGEH010000293.1:1829307-1858366 GCA_011751065.1 Lasiurus cinereus | reverse complement strand
GAGAGAGAGAGAGAGAGAGAGAGAGAGAGAGAGAGAGAGAGAGAGAGAATTAAGACAGAAGCTGCAATGTCTTTTGTAACCTAATATCAGTGACATACCATTAGTTCTGCTGTATTCTCTTGGTCGTGTAGGCTGACTCTTGCATAGTGTGGATAGTGTGGGAAGGAATTACACCAGGTGTGAATACCAGGAGGCCAAGATTATTAGAGTCTAAATACAGATGAAGGGGCACAGAAATCAGGAAGACAGGTGGTTCTCGATTCCTCCCCTGAAAGTTTCTTGGTTCAGAGAAGGGCAAACTTCCTATGATCTCCACTCTATCTTCACCCCTAATGTGCTGTAAGCTCTATGAGGACTGGGACTGTGTAACTATGTGTCTTATTCACTGCTCTTCCTGGTGCCTGGCCTATGTCTGGTATATAGTAAAGCCCTTGATAAATATTTGTTGGTTAATGTAACATACAGGAAAAGACATCTGACTTCCAGGCTCAGGAATGTGGACTTTGTACTGTGGATGAACAGAAGCCATTGGTCAGGGCACCCTTAGGTCCAATTTATGTGCAGGCTCTTGCTACTTCAGCTGCCTGGAACACTCTCTCCTCATTCAAGGAGGGTAGCTGATAACAACAGTCTTAGAGGAAGCAGGGTGTATGTGTTTGTATATAAAAGGTCAAGTGGAAGGAAAATATTCCAAGCCCAGAGCAAAGGAAAAAAGAACGAGTGAAGATTCAAAGACATTTTGAGGTGGAGAAGAGGCACTTTTGAAGGCCACAGGGACAAGAGAAAGGAGGAGTGAGGGAGCTTTGCACTGTCTTGCCTAATGATGGGGGGAAAGGGGGTGATATCTTAGTGAGGGGTTAAGTTTCAAGGAACAGAAACCCAAATTGGCTCAAGTTGATTGTAAGACTATGGCTGTTTGCAGCAGATGTTGCTGGTTTCCTGCTCAAATACTCTGTGCTCACCTCTACATGCCAGAGACCATTTCTGCAAACACCGGAGGGCTTTGTTTTGGGCACAGGAACTCCTTGGCCTTTGTACAGGGAAAATGGGAAATGCCAGGGAGTTAACGACTCAGCTCTGGAAGCAGCTCTCAACCAATGACAGAAGTGTATGTGTAGCCCAGCCTCCTCACCCCGTGAGACACCTTCTATATTGTCTTCCAGAATTCCAGCAAATCTGAGCTCCAGTTGTCCATGTAGTTACACCTTATAGCCCACCCTTTGTGGCTTCCTTCCCCTCTTTGTCTCACCAGCATTTCCTGGAATCACCTCCCAAATAAACTATTTCCCTTTGAAATTCTGTTTTAGGATCTGTTTTGGAGGAACGAAATCAAGACAGATATCTCACATAAACACAAGCATAGATGTCAGTCTTAGGTATTGCTCTTTGGAAATGGAAAACAGGAGCTGCTTTTTCAAAGCCCAGCACTGTGATGAACCATCTACTAAGTGCTTTCCCTCATATGGCATAATTCTGGTGGTTATTATGTTAACAGAGTCTTTGTCTCTTTTTTTCTGTCTTTTTATAACTACCTTTTAATTGCCTAGTTTGGTATATGCCAGTCTCTGCTCTGTCCCATATGACCTTGAACTCATCTTTTTTATGTCTGATGTAACTGAAAGAGCTACCTAAAGTGCTGAGCAAATAGAACATGTGAGAAAGAGAGAAGAGAAAGAGGAGAAGAAAAACAAGAAGGAAAATGGAGGAGCTAGAAAGCAGAATGTAGAGTCAGACACAGAAAGCAAAGGCAGGGCGAGGGGAGGCAGGTTACAGAAAGTGGGCACAGGATGGGCACAGAGGTGTTTTTTTTTTTTTCAGAAGCCAGTATTGTAATAAGGCCCATGAAAAGCAGAAATGGGCCTCAGCTCATGGCAGGTTCTTTGACTGCATTTTATTTGATTATTATTATTTTTAAATATATTTTTTATTGATTTTTTACAGAGAGGAAGGGAGAGGGATAGAGAGTTAGAAAAATCAATGAAAGAGAAACATTGTTCAGCTGCCTCTTGCACCCCCCCACTCGGGATGTGCCGGAAACCAAAGTACATGACCTTGACCAGAATCAAACCTGGGACCCCTCAGTCCACAGACTGACGCTCCATCCACTGAGCCAAACCGGTTTCGGCTTTGACTGCATTTTAAATAAACTCTTCCACCAGACTGGCATGTGGCAGACTGGAGCGGTAGTGCTGATGCTGGGCTGCTCACCACTGGGCTGTGTGGGATGTCTTCACTTTCCTCTTTGTCTTTGTATCCACTGGCTTCTGGCAGGTTGGGTGGCTCAGATGACTTGCAGAACTGAGGCATATGGTCTCCTGGGTGTGTGGTACTCTGAGCACAAGGATCCCTCCCGGGAGCTGACCTGCATACCACTAGGCACACAGTATGGGCTTTCTTCAAGGTTGATATCTCAAGGCAGGGATGAGAGTGAGCCGGGGAGTGGGGGTGGGAAGCTTGGGTCAAATGTCAACAAGGCCAATCTAGCCCCTCTAGACTTTCTGGGAGATAAGGCAAGGAATGAAAATGTGATGAACAAAGAATGCAGGGTGGCTGGCATGAAAGTTCTCTTTGCCTTTTTTTCCAAGTGGAGCCTCTGTGCTTCATGCCTTTCTGGAATCCGCCTGCCAGATGAGCTGGATCCCAGGAAAAAAGGCTGGATTTGCTGCTTCTCAAGGTGGGGAGGCCGCAAATCATCAGTACACAGAGAAAACAAGCCTGGTGAGGGAGAGGTAAAAGGCTTGAACCGAAGTGAGACAGTATTTGGGTGGGGAAAAAGTCTTTGTTGTGTTCATGCACTTATGCATGCATTCATTTGTATATTCATCTACTCAGGCATTTCTTAGATGCCTAGCAGGTGTTGAGCTCGATGCACAAAGCTTTCTGCTTGTATGTCAGGATGCTGTCCCTGGGGATAGCCCTCTGCTCTGATGAAACCAATGTTCTCTATTCTTTGAGGAACAAATTACAATTGTTCAGACATGAGGGTAGATGTAAATTCCAGACTGCTGCTTGTGGAGGGGATGAGCTTAGAGGCATCGGAGGCCTGGCAGAACATGCAGACCCCTGGCCAGTACTTTCCTGCCCACCCCCCATATCTCCCTGAACCTCGGGGAGGCACACTTATCTTTCTAAGTAGGTCCCTTTTATTTGGGCAATCTGCCTTTTTGCTTCTACTGTTCTTCCTTTCAGTCCACAAATATGGGAGGGACTTGCAGATGATGTACTTTTTCTTCTTTTCCCTGAATGTCTACCAAGAGCCTGGCACTCTAGTTGGTGCCTTGCTTAAAGCTGTTGAGAGAAATGGTGCTTTCCAAGCAAGAAGTATTCTGTCATTATTCTTCTCTCTCTGGTCTCAGGGAGCTAGGTAGATATGTTTTTCCTCCCTTCCCTTTTCCCTGCCTCAGTTTGGTTCTCTGAGATCACAAAAGCTGGCCGTTTGCTCCCTCCCTGGAAACAGTACATTATAGCCAACCCTTGCTTTCCCCACTTCCTCAGGCACGGATGAGCCAGATGAGACTGAGGCGCCGTGAGTCCTGCTGTCTGTGTCTATGTCCATCCCATTAGCACTTTGATCACCTTAGGGCCTCTAAGAGCCCGGGCACTTTCATAACCCCCCAGAGGAGACTAAAGTTACCCTAGCTTTCAAGATGCCAAAGTGTTCCTCGCCAGCACAGCCCAGGATTCAGCGAGCCTGAGGGAGGGCTGGCAAAGGATGAAGAAAAGACAGACAAAGAGAATAAGCTGGGTCTAGGTGGATCTCTTGTGGGTGACTGAGACCACAGAACAGACCCAGATGCAAGCTGATGCTTTATTTTATAGTCAGAAGTAAACAAGGTAATTTACAATGTTCTTGTAAGTTTCACTTGTTTGACAGCACTTGCTACATCTCCCACAGCCCATTAGCTACCCAGGAAAGATCTAGGGAGCAGTCACAAGATCAAACTTAATTATGCTAAGAGGGCTGTGCCCTCTAAGCTAGGACTTGTTTGTGGCTTTGCCAGCAGGTCAGTCCGAGGCTTAACCCTATAACCGCTCCCTACACCAAAGGTTCCCTCTCATGTGGCTCCTGACTCAACCTACCCCCATGTGTGTGTGTGTGTGGGGTGTGTGTGTGTGTGTGTGTGTGTGTGTGATTTGTTACTTATTATTTATTTTTTGGGTTGTTTCTGCCTCAAGCACATTTTCTCTGTAATTTTTGGAACCCAAATATAAGGGAAATCTCATTTGCTCCGTTCTGACTCATTTACAATTAAATACACTTGTTCCCATCTGTGTTCTGTATACATCTGCATACATTTGCTATAGCATCGCCCTTAATTTTGGAAAATGATGCGGCTGGTGTTATTTTTACCCTCACTGTCAAATTGGCTGAGACGACCAGTGGGTGTTCACCCACTCAGTGACAACCCCCACACAGGCATGTTTCTGAGACAGGTGGGAGTGACATTTCTTTCACGGGCAGGGCATGCAGACCCCTGGCCAAACTGGCGTTCGTGATTGCCTATCTTATTGGGTCCAACTGCCAGCACTGGGTGTGTGCCTGTCCCTTTCAGCGCCTAGGCCTCACTGACCACAGAGATGGGCCTTGACTCCCTATGCCACTTGCTGGCAGATGCTTCACCACGCATAGAATTGGGAGGTGGGAGTGGGAGAGGGCTTCCTGACTCTCAAGGAAGGTTAACACTGAGGAAGCACTGCCAGGTCTCCGAAGCCCATCCCCTCCCAGCCTGGGCAAAGTGAGGAGCTGTCTTTACCATTCAGAGGGATGTGGTAGCATGTGTGGGCACCTGCCTCACCCATATACCTATAAATACCACACCATGATTGTCTACTGCTTTTTAAAAAAAAATCCGTCACATTGTAAAGACATTCACATTTAATGAGATGATGGTTCCTGTCAGCACACTTTGAGACCTTTTGCTATTATCTTATTGAATATTGTTATTTATACCCATATGTCAAAATAGAACTTGGCCAACAAGAAGTACAGGATGCAGAAAATATGATGTTGACTGCTGCCTATCAGAAAAAAGTTAACAGCAGAACAATATTTGAAACAATACTTACTTTCTGCTGATCTATAACCCCTCTTGGAAATTCTGTAATGAGCAGTGCTGCTGCTACCATTGATAAATAATTCAGAAAGGCAGGACTTTCATATTTTTTCTTTATCATTTCTATGATACTAGACTCCATACTTTATGTTGAACCAAGTGCACTTCTAAGAGGCTTAGGATGATGCCACATTGTCCAAAGTGTCTTCTGCAGGCCTCTTTAGGCTGAGAAACAATGATGCTATGAGCACCAATTACAACCAAGGGTTCTTTTTGTGCTTGGTATTGTCTTGGGCCTATGGACTCCGCAGAGCTGGAGAAGCTCTCATCCATGCCTTCAGAGAGCTGAAGGCTTATCTAATATTTCCAGTTTAAGGATGGGGATCGGTTAGTTTCTCTCCTCTGGTGGGTTCCTGGGTATCTGCTTTCTCCATTGAGAGCCTCTGCTCAACATTCTTTGACTGGTTAAGATCTTATCCCTTGCTCAGTCTCAGCTATACATACATGTGTACACACACACACACACACACACACACACACACACACACGTCATATTTGGCACTCATGGGCAGTCAGCTGCTCCTTAGACAACCAAACCTATTATACATAGCTTCCTTTGCCTAGGTTCTAGCTTCACAATGCCTCTTAAAATTTCCTCTTTTTTGCCTAGTTAACTCCTTGACTTAGTCACCACTTTCTCCAAGAAATCAAACTGGGCTGAATGGCCCTGCTCTGAGTATAGTATAAATGCCTGGAAATGTGTCTATGGTTCCAGCAGACTGCATGCTTTCTGCAGGCAGGAGCTGTGTCTTATATTTCTTGTGTCTAGTGCAGGGGCTGATGCTTAGTAGCTGTTTGATAACTATGTGTTAAATGAATGGATGAATGAATGAATGCATTCATAAAATAATTTTTAGAAACCAAGCTCTATAGCGTCATCTGCAACCAGTTCATTCTCGAGAAACCGGTTTCCTTAAAAAGAAACTGATATTGCATAGAACTTGGTAGAACATCTAGATGATCTACCCCCAAAATGAAACAGTAATGGCAGTAATAGTTAAAAACAATATGGGGTAGTAGAATATAGGTGATTTAATTTCCTCTTTTTACTTCTGTGTATTTCCTAACTTTTCTATGATGAGATATCTATAACAAAAGGAGTATATATCACACACAATTATATAACTGCCTTAAGTTCTTCTTACTAATTTGCCTCTTCCCCTTCCCAAAAATAATAACAGTGATAAATAATGTTTATTAAGATTAGACTGTTAGTCAGAGAAAGACAAGTATCACATGATCTCACTTATATGTGAAATCTAATGAGCAAAATATACTGATGAATAAAAAAGATTCAGAGGCACTGCAGCATGGAACAGACTGACATATTTCAGAGGGAAGGGGGAGAGGATGGGAAGAGATTAATCAATAAACTTATATGTATATATGCATAGCCCATGGACAGACAATAGTGTGGGGAAGGCCTAAGAGGGGGATGGGTGGGAGGGGGCATCTGCAATACTTTCAACAGTAAAGATAAATATAAAAGATATTATGCTGTTGTGACAGGATGGTCCTCTGAGAAACAGACACCAAGATGAGATTAGGCATGCAGAAGATTAATGGGGGAGCATCTATGAAGGAAAAAGGGAGAGGGAGCTGGGGAAGATATTGAGAGTCTTTGACTAAGATGCAGATTTAACAATCTAGAGAAGGCAATGAGTAATGAGGAGGGATAGGGTAAGAAGAGCTTCAGACTGTAGTACAGTTCTGAAAAAGTTTCCGGCTGGCTAATTGGGAGCCCCTGAGCAACTGTTGCCCCTCTGATGAAAGGATTAACAAAGTGTGGTAAACATATATTCTGAAATATTATTCAGCCTTAAAAGGAATGGAATTCTGACATATATTACAAGATCTCTGAAACTTGAAAGCATTATGCTATGCAAAATAAGCCGGTCACAAAAGAATAAACATCGTATGATTCCACCTAGAGTAATCAAATTCATAGAGATAGTGGTTGCCAGGAGGTGCCAGGAGGTGGGGACTGGAAGTTAATTTTTAATGAGTATGGAGTTTCAGATTGGGAAAATGAAAATGTTCTGAAAAAGAATGGGTAGTGATAGCTTCACAACAATTTGAATGTACTTGAGGCCACTTGAACAGTTACAAACGGTTAAAATGGTAAACTTTATGTTATGTACTAGTATATTTTAGCACACACACAGAACAATTGTCCATCAGAGGAGTCCTGTGTTGGGTAGGAACGGTCCAACTCTGGTATCTCTGTTGTGCTTAATTATGGGCTGAGAGAAGCCAAGAGGAAGCATGGTCTTGGTATGGATGTTGTGATGAAACCCCAGGTCAGTGAACTCTGCTTGCTGTAACAGTTCTCTCAAAGGGAAATCTGAGCAGTGCCTCTGGACTCAACCAACTGTGTTTCAGCACCCAACTCTGACACTTTCTGACTCTGAGACTATGGAAAAATGACTCAACTTCCCTGGGCCTTAGTTTTTTTAATCTAGAAAACAGGGGTGTTAATGTTGGTAGCTACCTTATAGGGCATCACATAAATGAGTTGTAAAGTACTAAGAACATTGCCTGTCATAAAGTATACTGTTTATAAGGGTTTGCTAGTATCATCACGAAGCATATTTTTTCATGTAGGCACCATGATAATGCTTCATAAAGACTACTTCCCAACAACACTAACGTAATAATCTCTCTGTTTATAGATAGGGAAACTGAGGCTTGGTGAGACCACACAGTCAGTAAGAAGTCACAGGTGGCCCAATGGGAGAGTCCAGGTCAACAGCTAGGCAATGCTGCATTCTGATCAGCCTTTTGCCTGTGGTGCTGACTCTGGCTTCATTGTAAGATAAGGGTTCCCTGCAGACGCCTGTCTTCAAGGATAGTATTTTCATCATCATCATTGTAAAAAATGCCATCATCTTCATCATCAGAGTTATCCAAAGGGACTTTATTGAAAGCATCTAATTACACATTCTGCTGTTCTGCATTTTAGACAATAATGATTATATTTCTAGGAACTTAGTAAGTAAAGCTTGGATGAGCATGTTAAGGTCTTCCAAATAGCAGAATAAAGACAGCTATAGAGCAATTCACTCATAGTGGTGTCTCCTTGGGCAGGCTGCTGGATGTCTGTGAGCCTCACTGGTTGAATGAAACCTACTTTCCTTCCCCCAAGACCCTAGTGAGACAAGGTTTGAGGACGTGCCTGGTGGAGTGGGAAGGACGGTACAAACTTTATCTGGCACTTCTCCCAGGCCTTGTTGATTGATCCTGCCAGAGGTGATAGGGAGAGTACTCCTGTACTTCTCACCCATGAATTAACAGTTATTGCCCATTTTGAAGTACATGGATGGTGAGAAAAAAAGATTTTCTTGGTCATACCCACCCACTTTTCTTCTTAGTTATCAGAATTCAATAGGGTGCTATTTTCCTGGTTTGGCCCATATGAAGGAGCTGCCTCTCTGTAGTTCTAGATTTATGACAACCCCTCCTATCACTTCCATTAAAATGCCATAGTTTCCTAATCTATCTTTCTCTGAACCATATTTTTTTATCTAGTCAATCAACAAACACTGTTTTTCAAATTCATGATTCCTGCCATCCTGGGCTGGGATGTGGGCGGTGGGGAGGCAGTAAAAGGGTAGCTAATGTCTTTTGCTAAACTGGCTGTTGCTCAACCCAGAAAATTTCAAAAAAGATTTCTCTGAGGGCATAAAGCCCATTTTCCATGGGATCTTCTCTGTTAGATAAAGTGTAGCCTGTTGTGAGGCCTCAACTCAGTTTCCTCTCTGTGTCCAGAGAAGTTTCTAATATTCCATCCAGCCTGGTTATTCTTCTGCTTGATACTGTTTAGCAGTTCCTTGCTGTCCCCAGAATGAAGTTCAAAACAATATATCAGCCTGGTATGATTCTAATCCTAATCACTTCTCCATTCTCTCTCATCTCCTTGTGCCTTTCTACAACCCAGCCGTAATGAATACTTTGCTTTCCCCCAGAAATCAATATGTTCTGTTGCCTCCATGCCTTTGCACAAGCTGTTTCCTTGTTCTGCTTTCCCTTCCTCTCCAAATCCCCTACACCTGGCTAACTCCTACTTGTCTTTCAGGCTTCAGCTTAGATGTCAAAAAGTCTTTTCTGACCCACAGAGCTGGGGCTGGAGCTCAGTAGACCCATACCACTCTTCCCCTCCTGTCTGTCTGTCTATTCTTTCATCTATCTATCTATCTATCTATCTATCTATCTATCTATCTATCTATAATCTATCTGAGCTTTATTGAGGAGTAACTGAAAAACTCCCTATCCTTTTTTTTAAACTTATTTAACTACTTATCTGCAGCTCATCCTTCAGGTCTTCTGAGTTCTCCCAGACTATACCAGGCTCCCTTCTTACACATTTTCACATTATTTTCCATTCATAGTTCATATCACAAAGGATAATGATAGGTCTGGGAGAGTATTTAATTAATGCCTGTCTCCTCCACTAATCTGTAAACACCATGGGGGTATGTGCCTTGTCTGTTTAGCTCACCACTGCATCCCAAGAGCTTGGCACATAAGTATTTACTAAATGAATGAATGAATGAATTCCCCCCACAACATATGCATAGTACTTAGCTCATTATTTTATAAGAGCCTCCTTCCAGCATAGCACTTAGCTCATTATATTATAAGAGCCTACATACTTCTCTCTCTCTCTCCAGCTGTCTTGTAAGCTCCTTGAGGGGAAGAATGATGTTTTGCCCATCATGATTTCCCAGTACTTGGCACATTGCCTGGCAATTAAGCACTCAAATAATATTTTTGAATAGATGAATAAATGAATGAATGAATGGCAAGCACTCACGTTCCCTTATATTTCATTCCTACTACAACCAAGTAACCTTTTAAAAATGTAAATAAGATCATGTTAACTCCACTGTTTAATCCCCCAGGGGTTTCCCATTGCTTTTATAGGACATCCCAAACTCTATACTATCTACCTACTTTAAAAAAAATAATAAATCTTTATTGCTCAGATTATTACAATTGTTCCTCTTTTTTCACTCCATAACTCCCCTCCACCCGGTTCCCATCACACCCTCTGCCCTTACCTCCCCCTCATTGTCCTTATCCATAAGTGTATGATTTTTGTCCAGTCTCTTTCCACACTGCCCTTACTCCTTTCCCCCTGAAAATTGTCAGTCCACTCCCTTTCTATGCCCCTGATTCTATTATATTCACCAGTTTATTCTGTTCATCAGATTTTTTATTCACTTGATTTTTATTTTTTATTTAATAAATCTTTATATTGTTCAGATTATTACAATTGTTCCTCTTTCCCCCCGCCCCCCACCCATAGCTCTCCTCCATCTGGCTCTCAACCTTCCCTCTGTCCTTACTATCGCTAGAGTCTAATACAATGAATGTCACATAGTAGGTGCTCCAAAATATTTGTTGAATGAGCAAATAAATGGATGGATGAATGAATATGACAATAGCCTTCTGTGATGGATGGGCTGGTCTTGCCAGACTCACAGGCAGATAGAAGAATGAATTATTGTGATTAAATAAATTAAGAAACAGGACTGGTCAGAACTGATGGAGGGAGCCAGGATGGAATATAATGCCAGATTCCACTGTGAGCTCATGGAGTCCAGGAGTCCCAGGGCCTATTCAGCTCTGACTCCAGTCAACCCAGAATCCAATTCACCCTGGGTAAACCAAAAACAAAAATGGCCCCAGCTTCCACTTTTTCTTCTGTATTCAGAATGCCCATATGGGGACATAAGGGGCATATAAAGATTCCTGAATGGTGTATCTCTCTGCTGTGTTCCAACAAGTTGTCTTTTTCTCAAAGTTTCTTGAAATTTAGAAAAATTGTTATGCAACAAAAGCAATCAATGGAGACAACTAATTCATTTACCAATACATCTAAGATTTAAAGAGTATTAATTAAATTAAGTTTATAATACAATGTAACAATTATTATTTTGATAGCACTTTCCGTATTCTTAAAAAAAAAATCTAAAAATGCCAGACAAAAAAGGAATTTTTAGAATGGTGAATACAAAGAATCAGGTTTCCATAATAAAGCCTACTGATACTTTAAAGAGAAGAATAAAGCACAATCCTGTTCTTCCACCTTCTCTCTTTTATTTTTTTATATCAACTTATTTTAATACAGGTTAACTGTACTTAACAATGTATTCCTAAAATTAAAAATCTAGTATTACTTTGCAATTTATGTACAGTCTCAAAGTGAGCACTGAGTTACACATTTTCTAACTACACTAGCCTAGTGCCTACCTAGAGGTATCCTCCCACGGTGACCATTACAAGGTGACTAAAAGGATAAGGCAGAACAGCTCTATAATCTTGGGATTCAGGCCTTTTTAAATTTTCAGTGTTTAAAAAAAGGCATAAAACAGTATAAAAGATAGCACAAATAAAAATAATCTTAGTAATAGAGTAAGATGTGCCCTGCAGATCAATTTAATTATGGAGAGTTACAGCCTCGTCTCTTAAAAATATTTCTTTTTAGATATAATTTTGCTTGGTTGCCACAGTCTAACTTTATTCCTTTTTAGGTTCTCTTTTTCCACTGTTATCCACAGAAATATGAGCATGAAAGGGGCAGAAAGTGTTTGTTTTTGTGTATATATCTTTAATATATATATTTTTTATTGATTTTTCTCCAGAGAGGAAGGGGGAGGGATAGAGAGTTAGAAACATCAGTGAGAGAGAGACATCGATCAGCTGCCTCCTGCACGCCCCCTACTGGGGATGTGCCCGCCACCAAGGTACATGCCCTTGACCGGAATCGAACCTGGGACCTTTCAGTCCGCAGGCCGACGCTCTATCCACTGAGCCAAACCGGTTTCGGCTGTGTATATATCTTTAAATATATGAGAGAGGAAAGAATCATGAATACCTACTGCTGATTGGTTTTAAGAACTATATGTTGATTTCATTTTCTGTAGGGAAGAAGAATAACATGAATAAGAAACCCTTACATGCCAAAACTGGTTTGGCTCAGTGGATAGAGTGTTGGCCTGCAGACTAAAAGGTTCCAGGTTTGATTCTAGTCAAGGGCATGTATGTTGGTTGCAGGCACATTCCCAGTGGGGGGCGTGCAGGAGGCAGCTGATCGATGTCTCTCTCTCATCGATGTTTCTAACTCTCTGTCCCTCTTCCTTTCTCTCTGTAAAAAATTAATAAAATATATTAAAAAAAAGAAAAGAAAAAGAAACCTGTACACATTTTCATAAGTGTCAAGGGCCTGAGTTAGGTTCTTTATTTTTTTAATTGATTTCAAAGAGGAAGGGAGAGGGAGAGAGAGATAGAAACATCAATGATGAGAGAGATAGGTTCTTTCTTTATTTTTTTAATTGATTTCAAAGAGGAAGGGAGAGGGAGAGAGAGATAGAAACATCAATGATGAGAGAGAATCATTAGTTGGCTGCCTCTTGCAATGCCCCACACTAGGGATTGAGCTCACAACTCAGGCATGTGCCCTGACCAGGAACTGAATTGTGACCTCTAGGTTCATAGGTCGACAGTAAACCACTGAGCCACGCAGGGTGCACTAACTTTGGTTCTATTATTTAAAACTTAACTCACTGGTTAAAACCAACAGCATTCTCTATTAGAAGAGGCCTGGAAGGGAAATAAGCCCTTCTCTATCCTACTCCTACCTCAACACCAGAAGCCCCCAATTAACCCCACTTGTCAAACTGCTTAAAGCTGTGCAAAAAGACAAAATGTATATAGCATAAACCAGACATTTGAATCATCTCAGTTATGGTTTAGGTTTGACATGAAAACTATTTTAAATGTGGCTTTTCAACAAAGATTTTCAGAAAGCCATTGACATTTCAGTGGCTAAGTGGAGGTGGTGAAAGCCTGGTGCTGAATTCTGGCAGATCTAGGTTCCAGTACTGCCACAAACTCCCAGTGTGACCCGAGCCTGTTTTTGAGTTTACTGGATGAGGAATGCAATAGTAACTACTTTAGGATTGGTAAAAGGCGTGGATAAAATGTGTAGCTCTTAGCACAGAGCCTAGCATGTACCAAGGACTTAATACATATGAGCTTTTATTACTTTTAGTCATTGGGTGTTAAAATAATATTGTATGAGCAAGTGAATTAATGAATGAGTATTATGTATATTTTACTTTGTTTTCAGGCTCAAGCTTAGAGTAAGTATCAGTGATTCTCAACTATGGCTGTATATTAGGATCACCCAGGGATGCTAAGATTTTAAAAATTCTTACTCCCTAACCTAGAGCATTGCCCCCAAACATGGGAATATGGAAACCTGGGGACACAGAGACAGGTGACTGGCAGCCATTGCTGTTTGCCACGCCTTAGTGATTCCCTGAGACCCCGTCCTGCCCAATTTACAAACCTACCCAAACTGTGTGCAGCAGCTTTTGCATATGATTGGCCTGCCCTATCGCAGCTTAACCTAACAAACTGCAGCTCCAGTCAGACAGCTCCAAAACTTCCAAACCCCAAGCAAAGAGGAGAAATCTGCAGATCTGGCTGTAGCTCTTGCTAGGTGGCCTCAGACAGTAGTTGACCCGCACCTCCTTAGAAATCAGGAGCCAGTGTACCTAGTGGTCAGTGTGAGATGACACCAGATTTCAACTCTTTACAACCAAAAGTGCCATACTCAAGAGGCAGACTCAGTGAGCACCAAAGCCCCATTGAAACAAGTCCTGCCCCATAAGGGTGAATCCAGCACTGCAGTTCTTCCATTATAGACACAGCAGGTCCTCATAGCCAATTGGCCTGGAGGTCAACTCCTCCCAGTGTACCAACAGCAATCAAAGCTTAACTACAAGACTATGCACTCAGCCCACAAAGGGGTGCACTACGAATGTAAACCTCAGGTGATTGGGGAGGCTATAGGTCACCTACCACACAAAACCATTGGGCCCTATAGGTCACCTACCACACAAAAACCACTCCATCAATACGGGGAAGCAGCCAAAATGCGAAGACAAAGAAACATGTCACAAATGAAAGAAATGGAGGAAAGCAAACTACTGGACATAGAGTTCAAAACCACAGTTATACGGTTATTCAAGAATTTTCTAGAAACTTTTGAGGAACTTAGTGAGACCTTTAAGAATATTAATGAGAATGCAAAAAAAAAAAAGGAAAACGACCAATCAGAAATTAAGCATACACTGTCTGAAATAAAGAATATACAGAAATTCAATAGTAGCCCAAAAGATTCCAAGAATCAAACCAAAGATTTGAAATATGAGGAAACAAAAAACACCCTACCAGAAAAACAAAAAAAGAAAAAAGAATCCAAAAATATGAAGATAATAGTGTAAGGAGCCTCTGGTACAACTTTAAGCGTACCAACATCTGAATTATTAGGGTACCAGAAGAAGAGAGAGAGCAAAATATTGAAAACCTATTATAAGAAATAATAACAGAAAACTTTCTCTACCTGGTGAAAGAAATAGACTTACTACTCTAGGAAGTGCAGAGAACCCCAAACAAGAGGAATCCAAAGAAGACCACACCAAGACACAAAGGGCAAAAGACAAAGAGAGAATCTTGAAAGCAGGAAGAGAAAAGTAGTTAGTTACCTAAAAGGGAGTACTCATACAACTGTCAGCTGATTTCTCAACAGAAACTATGCAGGCCAGATGGGAGTGGCAAGAAATATTCAAAGTGATGAATAGTAAGAACCAAGATTACCCAGCAAAGCAATAATTTAGAATTGAAGGTCAGATAAAGAACTTCACAGACAAGAAAAAGTTAAAGGACTTCATCACCACCAAACCAGATTATATGAAATGCTGAAGGGTATTCTTTAAGAAGAAAAAAAAGGTAAAGATAAAAACTATGTACAACAAAGTGACAACAAATACATACCTAACAACAAGTGAATCTAAAAATCAAGTGAATAAAAAATTTGATGAACAGAATAAACTGGTGAATATAATAGAATCAAGGGCAGAGAAAGGGAGTGGACTGACAATTCTCAGGGGGAAGGGGATGTGTGGGGTGCGGGAAGAGATTGGACAAAAATCTTACACCTATGGATGAAGACAGTGGCAGGGGGTAAGGTTATGGGGTAGGGTAGGGAATCAGGTGGAGGGGAGCTATGGAAGAGGGGAAGAGGAACATCTGTAATAATCTGAACAATAAAGGTTTATTTAATAATAATAAAAACATTAAAAATGGCTTATAGCTTGGAAAAAAACAATATAAATCTACAAAAATCCAATATATAATACGTTAAATGAAATATTCAATTTTAAAAAAGAGGGTAAGGAGCCAAGCTGAAGAGTAAGGGCAAAAAAGATTTTCAAGTAGTAGGTGTGATAAATGTAAAAGCCCTGGTTGTGGGAAAGCATTTTTAGAAAGGAGATGAGGGCTCTGAGTTGCAACAGGGAATTCAGTCTCCTGTTCTGGCTCCTCTTCTTCTTGGATGTTGGTCCTTGGCTCCACCTTTTCTTGCTGTATATTCACCAGGTGCAGTGACTCCCACAATTCTAGCTCCACTGTGGCCTTTCCTGAGATCAGATCTGGACATACCCCTGTCTACAGGCTATCTCTTCTTAGAGGTTTGGTAGGCACTAACACTAAGCATGACCAAAAATAGCCTGCTGTCTACATTGTTTCCACCCTCCACCCCTATGTGCTTTAACTCTAGGGCTCTCCATCTGGGTAAATGGTACCACTATTTCTTCAGCTGATCAAGTCTGAAATTTTAATATCCAATCCACTGGCAAGACCGAGGATCCTTTCTCCTTTCACATAGCTTCCAAACCTACCCACTTTTTCCCCATCCTATTACTCTTAATATATTATATACTACTAGGGCCCGGTGCACGGGATTTGTGCACTGAGGAGGGCATGGCCTGTGGAGGCCAGTCCAGTCAGCCAAGTGGCACTCACACTTGGGAGCGCGCTGACCACCAGGGTATAGCTCCTGAATTGAGTGTCTACTCCCTGGTGGTCAGTGCACACCATAGCAACTGGTCTACCGACTGTTTCGCCATTTGGTTGCTGGGCTTTTATATATGTAGATCCTATATACAGCAAACCCAAAAGTCCCTCTATCTCCTCCTGCATTTAACCACTGTCATACTTAGCTGGGCATCTTTTTAGACATGTTAACTATTCATTCAACTGAGAATCTGTTACTTGTCAGGCACAGTTCTAGGTACTGGAATCACAACAGTGAACAGAAGAAAAAAATATCTGCTTTAATGATACTATATTCCATTGGGAAAAACAGCAATAAATAAATTAGTAAATAAGCAAGCATATAATGTTTTAGGTGATGACAAGTGCTATGAAGTACAGTAGGGTAAAGAAATACAATGGAGAAGGGAGGAAAGGGAAGTTGGTGCTAGTATTATTTTACAAAGGGTGGTAAGGGAAAGCCTTTAGGACAAGGTGATATTTGAGCAGAGATGTGAAGGAAGCCATGGAGTGAGGTAAGGGACAAAATGTACAAGAGGAGAAAACCATTCCAAGCAGAGGGAACTGGAAATGTAAAGGCTCTGAGGCAGGAAAGTGCTTGATGTGTTGTGGGAATGTCTAGGACCCCAGTTTGGACTAGCATGGAAAGATGGAGGGGAAAAGCCAAAGATGGGTCTGAGTTGCTGGGAAAGATAAATTTTATTCAGAGTGAGATGGGAAGAACTGGAAGGTTTTGAACAGATGATATGTTTTAAATGGCTCAGCTGCTATGAGAGAAAAGCATTAAAACAAATATGTATTCATTGTTTAAACATAAAAGGAATATTATGTGTATTGCTTTACAATCTGCTTTTTTTCAAAGTGAATTTTAGAAAAACAAAATATGGTCATGTTATTTCTTTGTTTAAAATTCTCTGTGGTTTTCCCTCACAATGAAGGCTAAAGTCTTACAAAACTCTGTCTAGTCTGGCCTCTGACTACCTCACCAGCTCCTGAATTACAGAACTTCTTTTCTTAGAATGGGACTCAGGGCCTTCAAATGTGCTTGTCTAGAATAGAACCCTTTCCTTCCCTCCCTATCCACCTTGTCAATGGCTTTTCTAGATCCCATTTACTAATTTTTTCATTCATTTAACTAATATTTATTGAGAGACCTGCTAATGTGCCAGGCACCATTCTAGGCACCAGGGACATACACTGAACAAAACAGATAAGAATTCTAGCTCTTTTGGGGCTTAAATTCTAGTGGGACAAAGACAGGAGAACACACTAAGTTAAAAATATGACATATACATATTCATATATATATATATATATATATATATATATGACTATCCTATATAATAATCCTTTATAATAAAAGCCTAATATGCTACGTGTCTGGTTGTCCGTTCAACCAATCAAAGCATAATATACTAATGATATGCTAAGGCCACTCAACTGCTCGCTATGACATGCACTGACCACCGGCAGACACTCCAACTGGTAGGTTAGCTTGCTGCTGGGGTCCAGATGATGGGTGGGGTCCCTCAGCCTGGCCTGCACCCTCTCACAATCCAGGACCCCCCTCAGGGGATATTGGAAAGCCGGTTTTGGTCCGATTCCACAGGCCAGGCTGAGAGACCCCACTGGTGCATGAATTCATGCACTGAGCCTCTAGTAAATATTCATAATGACTTTATATGTCAGATGGTGATACACCCTAAGGAGAATATAAAGCAAGTAAGGAGGGATGGGATGTGGGAGGAATGGGTTACAATTCTAGATAGGGTGGCCAAGAGGAAGCCTCACTGAGGAAGCGACAGCTGAGCAAAGACCTGGGGGAGGTGAAGGAGTGAGTCAGGCAACTATTTGGAGGAGAGCATTCCAGGCAGAAAGTAAAGACACGGAGTAAGAGCCTGCCTGCTGTGTTCCAGGAATAGTAAAGAGGTCAGTGTGTCAGAGAAGTGTGTAGGGGGCAGGTGAGCTCTGGAGACCCTTATAAGGACCTTGCCATTTACTAAGTGAGACAGGAGTTATTGGAGGGTTTTGGGCAGAGTAAGAGTGACATGTTCTGATTTCCATTTTAATAAAAATCTCCCTAGTCATTGAATTGAGATTGGACTGAGGGAAGCAAGGGCAGGAGTGGGAAGACCAGTTAGGAAGTTCCTGTGAAATTCAAGCTAAGTGATGGACACAGATTGATTGAGGATGGTAACTGCAGAAATGGTAGAAAGTTGGTGGATTCTGAATATATTTTGAAGGTAGAAGCACAGAATGTCCCGAGAAATCAGACATGAAATGTGTGAGAGAACAAAAACTTTGGATAACTTCAAAGTTTTTGGCCTAAACAAGTAGAAGAACTGAGTTGCCATTTAATGAAATAAGGAAACTGCGGGATTAGCAAATTTAAACAGAGATATCAGGATATCAGTTTTGGACATATGGATACACAAAGTGTGAGATGCCTAGATGCCTATTGAATATCCAACTGGGAGGGACCAAGTCAGGAGCTGGATATGGGAGTTCAGAATTCAGGGGAAAGGTTCAGGTTGAGATATGAGCATGAGATACAGACTGGATGAGATGGCAGACAGAAAAAGAGGTCCAGGGATGGAGTGTGGGACATTCTAACAGCAGTTTTAAACTTTTTAATCTCAAGATCCTTTAATACTCTTAAAAATTTTAGAGGATCTCAAAGAGCTTTTGTTAATGTTAGTTTATCTATCAATGTTTATTGTATTATTACATGTTATACAACATTTTAAAAAGAAAAATAGCAATGTTTTATAAAAGAAAAGAAAATTGAGGGTTATCATTGTTTTGCATTTTTGTGAATCTCTTTAGTGTCTCATTTAATGGAAAGGTCGCTGGTTGCTTGTATTTGCTTCTGCATTTCATGTGATGTGGTATCATATATCATGTAGCTTGTGGAACACGCTAATGTGTTACCATGAAAGATTGGAAGTGAAAAAGGCAACTGATATTTTAGTGTTTTTACAAAAATAGTTTTTACCTTACTACCCCCTGAAAAGATCTCAGGAGTCCTCGGACTGCACTTTGAGAACTGCTGCTCTACCATTTGCAGGTTGGGAGGATTAAGGAAACTAAGAAGTTGCAATGAGGGAGGTTGGGGGAAAAGTCAGAATAGCCTGGTTCCTTAGAAGCCCAGTGAAGAAAGATAGCATTTCGAGGAGGAAAGTAATCAAATGAAGTCAGCCATGGACAGAGACTGACCACACCAGATTTGGCATCATGGAGGTTATTAGGGATCTTGATAAAAGCAGTTTTGGTAGAGAGATGAGTATTAACATCTAATGGAGTGGGTCAGAGCATAAAGGTCACTTCCTCCTGTCACTGAACCCTATGTTAGGTTAACCCCCCGAAATCTACTTGCACCTCTCCCCTGTCTCCACTTTGACCTTCTTTTTTAGTTTATCAAGGATCAAGTCAGTTTTATTCACTTCTGCTTCCCTAGCACATAGCAAGTGCCTGGGACATATGAATATTCAAGTCTTTCCTAGTAAGCTTTTCAAGTTTTCTCTGAGGTAGGGAAAATTTGATTCTCTGAGAATTCACAATGAAAGGCTGGAAAAAATTTAGGAAGGTGCCTGAAAATGAAAGATTACATGTTCATATATTCTTAATATCTCAAGGATACTGCCTAGCCACTGTGAAAATGTGTTCAAAGCGCAGAGAAGTGAGTGTGGTACTGTTTATTTTTATAATTCATTATAAATGAGTTGGCATTTTAAGAAGAAAGTCGGTGAAACATAAATTCATTTTGCTAGAGCTGCTATAAGTCTGAAAGTATTCACTACTCTTAGAATTCAAAACGATAGTCAAAGTAGTATTCAAAGAAGTAATAATATACATTTCAAAAGCTGGCCTATTAGGCAAAACACTGCAGGAATTCACAAGGAAAGAGTTGGAATCACTGGACAAATCAAATTTTCCACAGGCCAGGCTGAGAGACTCCACTAGTGCACGAATTCTATACTCCCCTTAGCTGGGGTATACTGCAAGTCTCTCATCATATTCTTTCTGTTACCCTTCTTTCCCCCAAATAAACCTTGCACTTTCATTTTTAGGGACTCTTAGTCCATTCATGTTGCTATAACAAAAATACCACAGACTGGATAGCTTAAGAACAGAAACTTATTGCTAATAATTCTGGAGGTTGGAAAGTCAAGCATGGTCATGTTTTTTTAAAAAATATATTTTTATTGATTTCTGAGAGAGAGAAGAGAGAAACATCAGTAATGAGAGAGAATAATTGGTCAGCTATCTTTTCTGCATGCTCCACACTGGGGATCCAGCCCACAACCCGGGCATATGCCCTGATCAGGAATTGAACCATGACCACTTGGTTCATGGGTCTATGCTCACCAACTGAGCCATGCAGGGCAGGCCAGCATGGTCATGTTTTGGTGAGAGCTTTCTTTCTGGTTTATAGTCAGAACTTCTTGCTGTGGCTTCACATGGCAGAAGGGGGAGGGGATCTCTTTGGGGCCTTTATTTTATTTTATTTTTTAAATAAGGGCACCATTTAGGGAATTTTATTCCCACTATCTGCCTTACCTTTCTGGTGAATGCTCAAAAGACCTAATTACTCAGCAAACGCCTTATCTCCTAATACCATCACCTTGGGCAATAGGTTTTCAACATATGAATTTTGGGGGATACAAACATTCAACTTTTGTAGAAGGGCCTCGCGCTTAGAAAGACCCCATGCTTGGTTTAATACTCTGCTGTTGGTGTCCTGAAATTGTTAATTTTTGAACAAGGGCCTCACAAATGAAGTAGCTGGTCCTAAGGGAAGTGATGGATATACAAAGTTATAGAGCATAATTCTTTAACTCTATCTTTTGTTAGTTCAATCAAATATTAGTTGAATGACTACTATATTTTTAGGTAGCCAAGTGTAGTGATGAGGAAGCCATGCCCCCTCCAGGCAGGAGAGACCAAAGGAGCAAATACTCTGGTTAGAAACAGAATGGAGTGGAATAGTGTAAGAATGGCCTGGTTAAGGTTTGGGGCACATTCATCCACAGATGTTAACTGGGAACTGCCTAGCCCCAGGGGATGAGCATCCTGTTGAGTGCTATAGGGGATACAAACAACTCCCGTCTTCCAGGAGCTTGCATTTCCCAGGGGGGGGAGGAGGAGGGAGTGTGAGTGGTGAAGGGTGAACATGTTGAGGGCAGGTCTCCCTAGCACCCTGCTCAGTACTCAGTGCTAAGTCAGCCTTGGATATTGCCTTGCATTATTTTGGATTTATAAGCCAATACTCAAATCAACCTTGTTCATCATCCTAGGGGGCTGAGAGTGAATATGTAATCTTTTTTTTGTTTGTTTGTTTGCTTTGTAGTTTGTTCTGTTGAGCTTTCACCAGAAAGGTAAGGCGGATGGTGGGAATAAAATTCCCTAAATGGCGAGAGGGATAGGGATAGAAGCTAGGTCCTTTTGGTTTCCTCGTCTGTCAGAGTGAGCGGATGATTTCCATCTCACAGTACAAGGTCCCTAGAGTCGGTTCTGGTGCCGCTCTGCCTCAAGCTGTGAGGCCTCAGTTTCTCTTGGAAAACAGGGGGTGGGCCTCGAGGCTGCCCGAGACTCGGAGGAACACCTGTGGCCCTCCTCCGAGGAGTGGGCGCCGATCCTTGAAGCACCAGCCGGGGATGGGGCCTGCGAGGGCAGCGCCCGGAGACTCACCTGTACGCTAAGGGATGACTCACCTGCCCGCCCTCCCACTCCCGCTGTTCCAGGAGTCACCGCTCCTCCTTCCTCTCGGGGCGGGGGGGGGGTGCACTCCTGGCCTGAGAAGCCACTCTAGGGGCCTGGAATGAGGTGACTGTGAGGTGAAGGGCGGGGTCCAAGAGGTCCTTTTGGGAGATCTGGCCCAGCATCTTCCAAGCTCTCTCGGTCGGGGGCTCGTTTCCCAAAAGCGAGGGCCGGGAGAGCAGGGCCAAGGCGGGGAGGCGACTGGAAGAGCGCGCCGGAGGGAGGTGCTGGGAAGGGCGGGCGGCGCCCCGGCCGCGGGGCGGGGGCCAGGGGTGGGGGCGGGGCGGGGGCGTCGGACGGCCGACTTCCTCCTCGGAGCCGGACGGGAGGGAGACAAAGCGGCGTCCGTCAGTTCGGAGCCTCGGGGGTTTTCCTGCGCTCGTCCCGTTCGCCGCAGGTAACTCTTCGCGGGGCTGTGAGCTCCCTAGCGGAGAGCCGCGAGGGGCTCTTCGGGCGGGGCGCCATCCCCTCCGTGACGCCGCTGGGAATCGGGCTCCGGGCGGGCCAGGTTGGGGGCGGCCGGCCCGCCTCCCTTGTGGGGCCTCAGGCCTGGGCCCTGGCGGCCGGGCGGGGCCGGCCTGTTCTGGCGCTCGGGAAGTTGAGGGGCCACGGTGGCCGAGCCCCCGCGCAGCCGCCGCTCTTCCTGTCGGGGAAAGTTTCTCCCGATTCCTAAACTTTGTTCAAGCGGCCTCGGCGGCGCGCGCCCGACCCGCGGCGGGGCCCCCCCCCCCCCCCCCCCCCCTCGGCTGCTGCCTTCTTGGGAGGAATCTGCGCGTTGGCCCCGGCCCGGAAAGGTTCGGGAACGGAGTTTTCCGGGGAAGTGATTGTGGTTTGTGGTTTCCGAGGTCGCAGTTCCCCCGCCCCCGAAGCCTCCCGCTCAGCGGGCCAGGATGTCGCCGGGCCCGCACGTCCGCGCACGGCGTCCCCGGCGAAAGTTTGCGCGCTCGCTTCCTCCGGCGCCGTCCGCCTGGGCAGGCGCGCCACACCCGTGCGGACTGGCGGCGCGCACCGCGGTAACCTTCGTGGTGAGGCTCCGCGGGCCTGTGCTGGGTCCCTGGAAACTCTGAACTCGGGCGCTAGAGGCTCTTTTTGTGGACTTTTAAAGGGAGGATGTTTGTGTGAGTGTGTGTGTGAGTGAGTGTGTGTGTGTGAATCCCTTGTTGGAAAAAATGTCGACTGAGTGCCGAACCCCCGGCAGGAATGGCTTCCCAATAATGCAGGCGGCAGTTGGCTCAAACCCAGAACTAACACCCTCTTTTTTGTCCTCTGGCGTCTTTTTAACATTTTTTTTTTGGTTAGGTTTGTACAGAAGTTAACAGTAATTTAGAGAAGACTAGGTTAAGTCTCCGACTAAATTAAGGGTATTTCATATTTATGTGGAAGGGGATGATGTTTTACTTTGTTTCTTAAGACAGAAGGAGAAATTATCCATGATCTCTACCCACTTATTTACCCTCCCTGACTTTTCTTAAGTTAAAAACTAATTCTCTCCCCCTTCCCCCCGCGCCCCTACGCACACTTTCTTAAGGGCCCACAGATGATGAAGATCCGGTCTATCTATACCCCTAAGAGCTCTCGGTGTGATCGGGAAGGCACACAGCACCAGGTGTAGAACAAGGCAGACAGGTTGCATTAAGTAGCCCTGTCGGTACTGATGAGGAGCTCGTGTGCGGGTCAAATCTTACAGAATGCTAATGGTAAGAGAAACTGGGAGAGGTATGGAGAAGGGGACTAGTTTTGTTTGGATTAGGCCAGAGAAGTTTCTAGGAGAGGGTGGCATTTGAACTGGATGAAAACGAGTAGAGTTATGTCAAGGGAGGAAGTAAGTATAAAAGTGTATGGGAGTCTGTGGAATTGTAATATGGCTGTCTTCTTGTTTGCCTTATTCTTTTGGCTCTTCTCACCCGCTCCTCCCCCCAGTCCATTCATAGAGGACTCTATCCTATGTATCTCAGTCCTTCACACCATAAGTAACATCTCATCCCATACAGTGACTTAGAGATCAGGGGTGCCTTCTTCATCCAAGTTGAGAATCACTTCTCTGCACAGTCTTCCTGTTATCAAATTGACATGCTAAAGTCCAAGCTTATATTTTTTTTATTTAAAAAAATATTTTTATTGATTTTTAGAGAGAGAGAGAGAGAGAGAAAAAGAAACATCAATGATGAGAGAAAATCATTGGTCAGCTGTTTCTTGCACATAACCTACTAGGGATCTAGCCCAGAACCAGGGCATGTACCTTGTTTCCTAGGGTTGCCACTCAACCACTGAGTCATATCAGCCAGGCCCAAGTTTCTTTTCTTTTTAAATAAAATAACACACTTTAAAAAACGTAAAAAATTTTTTTTTGATTTCAGATATGAAGGGAGAGAGAGAGAGAAACATCAATGATGAGAATCATTGATCAGCTTCTCCTGCATGCCTCCTACTGGGGATCCAGCCCACCACCTGGGCATATATCCTTGACTGGAATCAAACCCGGGACTCTTCACTCTACAGGCCGACTCTCTGTCCACTGAGCCAAACCAGCTAGGGCCCAAGTTTCTACTTTGAGAAAAGGTCTTACCTGACCCCATGGTTAACTGTGCACCAAAGAACTACTTGGATGTTCCAGGGACTTCTCAAAGTCAGCATGCCCAAAATGAGACACCTTTTTTCCTTGGAGACCTAAACCAGAGGTGGAGATCAGTAATTGGTAGGGCACTGGAATTTCGTTGAGAACGAAACAATAGTGTGAGACAAGACAGAAATAAATACCTGATTTTTGGGAGTGATAGTATGAATGTTATTGTAGATCTGATCAGAGGGAAGAGGGTCCTCTGGTTCTGGGCTGTGTAAAAGTTCTGAGACAGGAAAGAACTCCCTGTGTTTAGAGACTTAGGAGAAGACCCGTGTAGCTTGAATACCTTTGGGATGATGAGGAGAGGCTTCTCATGAGATTGTCAGGAAATGCTAGGTCACATGTTTGGATTTTACTCTAAGAGCTCTAAGAAGCCATTGTAGAACCTTTCATGCTCTTGATTTTCTTTTTAAGAAGATCACTAGTTCTAGTGCTTGCATACAAGTGGAAGTAAGGAGTTACGCTAGGAAGATAGAGTGAAGGTTTTAGAGATGAAGGAGCTGTATTTTGGAGAAATGAGATAGGGCTTAAATGTGGATTGGGTGTAGGTGGTCTAGGCTTATCTGTAACTTGTTTCCTCAGTGATGCACCCTGCAATAATACAACTCCTTCCCCATTTATATTCCATCATTTTCATTTCTTAATGATATCTCTGGACTCAAATTAGCACTTTACTTTCTGGTAGCAAACCTCTTCTCACTGGATGGTGTACTCCATTGTACTATACCATTTATTGATGTCTGTCTTTGCCTTTCCTGCTATAAAGTGAGCCTGTGAGCATCTTGAAGAGAGGGATGGATAGTTTTTAGTCTTTGGCATAGTAGGAGTTGTAGAGTTCAAATTAGATACTCTGTTGAGTGGAGGAGGAAAGAGTCTTTTCTCTCTGGAGTATTGCTTGTGGATGGAACTATGGTAGATGAGGAAACAGATTATGCAGGACCTTATAATATCATATTGCTGTTTTGGGCAAATTGAGAACCATCTCCATTTCATTCTTCTTCCTTTCTATCCAGATCTAATCAGAGATGACTTCTCCAGCTTATATAAATCCTTTTTCCCCAGTCTCTATGTTTTTACTCTAGTTTAGATTATCCTTTTACCTTTGAACTTTTATTCTTTTATATATGAAACTGCTTGTTTTCTGGATAAATTGTTCTGTTTGTTGCCTTATATATATATTTTTTTCTGTGCCTGGAGCACCCCTCTTTTCCCCCTCATCCATCTGATAAATTCATTTATTTTTTAAAACCCACCTTAGACCGGACTGTCTCTGGGTTTTCTCTTAGATCTCAGTGCTTCTTGGATACCTTGTACAAATTCTGTGGATGCATCTTTTATATTGTTTGGTAGATATTTTTAAGGTATGACTTCCAGCTGGGGTTTTTTAGAAGTGGGATCTAGACTTTTATTTTTTTTAACCCTCACCGGAGGATTTGTTTTTATTGACTTTAGAAGAAAAGAAAGGAGGAGGGGGGAGAGAGAGAGCGAAAGAGAGAAACAATGATGTGAAAGAGAAATGTTGATTAAATTGTACCTAGGTATGTGCCCCGACCAGGAGTAAAATCTGCAACCTTTGGTGGACGTGATGTCGCTCCAACCAACTGAACCACCGGCCAGTTTTGACACAATTTTAAGATATTAAAGTATAACATACATGTAGAAAGTATTCAAATCATGAGTACTTGCTTAAGGAATACCACCCATACCCACTGTGCAGATCAAGAAACAGAAAACTACCAGTACTCCCGGGATCCTTTTTTGTTCCATTGCAGTCACTACCAACCCTTCCTCTCCCTTCAGTTTTTTTTTTCTTGCCTGGAGCACCCCTCTTTTCCCCTCCCCCTATTGGGGGTGGTGGTATGTATGTTATTGAAGGTTGCAAATACTGAGACATTAAGGTTGCTGAGTAAGTATTTGCTAAAGTTAGTTGAATTTCTTTTTGTCTTCTCCACCATTCAGTCTTTTTTCATACAAACAGCACTCATTTGAAAAACTTATTGCTATCTTGTTGTTGCACTGGTTCTCAATTTACCCAAAATAGAAATAGGTTCTTAGATTGGTATTGCCATTCAAGGTCTTCTAAATACTTGCCCTAACTTACTTTTTTAGGCTATTTTCTACTGTAAATTGTTGCTACATGTCCTTTGCCAGGCATTTGTACTGGGATTTTCCATTTTTTGACACAAATGCTGTCCATCTCTCAAGACTTGATTAACATGTTCGTTTTCATTGAAACATTGATTATCATTGCTGAAAGTAATCTTTGATTTATCTGAAATTCTAAAATTTGCACCTGATTATGATATTCTCATTCATATATCCTGTTTTTGTGTGTGCTAAAATACGCAAAAAATTTACTGTTTTAACTATTTATGTGTATACTTCGGTGTCATTACATTTACATTGTACAACCATCACTATTATTCATATCCAGAACTTTTTTTTTAAATAAATCTTTATTGTTCAGATTATTACAATCGTTCCTCTTTTTTCTCCCCTCTGCCCGGCTCCCACCCCACCCTCTGCTCTTACCTCCCTCCCATTGTCCTAATCCATAGGTATATGATTTTTGTCCAGTCTCTCCCTGCACCTCCCCTCACCCCTTCCCCCCTGAGAATTGTCAGTCCACTCCCTTTCTATGCCCCTGATTCTATTATATTCACCAGTTTATTCTGTTCATCAGATTTTTAATTCACTTAATTTTTAGATTCACTTGTTGACAGATATGTATTTGTTGTTCATAATTTTTATCTTTACCTTTTTCTTCTTCCTCTTCTTTAAGAGTACCTTTCAGCATTTCATAAAATACTGGTTTGGTGTTGATGAACTCCTTTTAGCCTTTTCTTATCTGTGAAGCTCTTTCTCTGCCCTTCAATTCTGAATGATAGCTTTGCTGAGTAGAATAATCTTGGTTGTAGGTTCTTGCTATTCATCACTTTGAATATTTCTTGCCACTCCGATCTGGCCTGCATAGTTTTTGTTGAGAAATCAGCTGACAATTGTATGGGTGCTCCCTCGTAGATAATGAACTGTTTTTCTCTTGCTGCTTTTTTAAAAAAATCAATAAAATTGATTTTTTTACTGAGAGGAAGGGAGAGGGACAGAGAGCTAGAAACATCGATGAGAGTGAAACATCGATCAGCTGCCTCTTGCACACTCCCCACTGAGGATGTGCCCGCAACCAAGGTACATGCCCTTGACCGGAATCGAACCTGGACCTTTCAGTCTGCAGGCTGATGCTCCATCTACTGAGCCAAACCGGTCTTGGCTCTCTTGCTGTTTTTAATATTCTCTCTTTGTCTTTTGCTCTTGATATTTTAATTATGATGTGTCTTGGTGTGGTCCTCTTTGGATTCCTTTTGTTTGGGGTTCTGTGCACTTCCTGGACTTGTAAGTCTATTTTGTTTTCAGGCATTATTTCTTCAAATAGGTTTTCAATATCTTGCTCTCTCTTGTTCTGGCACCCTCATAATTCCAATGTTGGTACGTTTGAAGTTGTCCCAGAGGCTCCTTACACTATCTTCACATTTTTGGATTCTTATTTCTTTTTGCTTTCCCAGTTGAGTGTTTTCTGCTTCTTTGTATTTCAGATCTTTGACTTGATTCTTGCATTCCTCTAGTTAGCTGTTAGGTCTCTGTGTAATATTTTTTATTTCAGTCAGTGTATGTTTAATTTCTAGTTGGTCCTTTTTCATCTCCTCTTGGGTTTCACTAAATTTATCCATCTTTTCTAGGAAATTCTTGAAAAATCTTGTAAGCGTGGTTTTGAACTTTATATCCAGCCTATTTTCCTCCATTTCTTTCGTTTGTGATCTGTTCCTTTGTCTCTGCATTTTCACTGCTTCCTGAGTTGGTAGAATAGCTTTATGTGCTAGGTGTCCTATATGACCCAGTAACTCCGCCTCCCCAGCTACCTGAGGTGGACTCTCTTGGTGTACCCCTTTGTGGACTGTGTGTACAGCCTGGTTGTTGTCAAGTCTTGATTGTTGTTGGTATCACTGGGGGGAATTGACCTCAAGCCAATTGGTTGTGAGGATCAGCTGTATCAATGCCGGGAGAACTTCTGTGCTGGACTCCGCCTTAAAACTTGCAAGATTGCAAAAGCCTCTGTGTTCAGCTTGAATGGGGCGGAGTCTCAGGGCTGAGCAGACAGCCTTGGCTTCCCATCAGCCCCTGTGTCTCAGTGTCCATCGGTAATTGCTGCAGCCCTCTCTGCGCACAGTCATGCTGGCCTGCCTCCAGATCTCTGCCTTTCCGGCTCCCATGAGTTTCTGTGCACTCTGGGGACCCATATGAGTCTGGGTCCCCAGGGTCTCACCCAAAACTGGCGTTCAGTGCAGTCCGACCTGGATTTCAGTGCAGTTGGGAGGTTCTGTCTTCCTCCGCTAGAGAAAGCTATTGGCACAGTCAGCAGTCAGCCCTCTGTGTGCACACTTTCACGCACACCTCCAAACCTCTGTCTTTCACAGCTCCCCTAAATTTTCCTGTACTCCTCCCTTTTCACAACAGTCCAGATTCCCCTGTATGACTCTCGCTCAGAGCTGGGGTTCAGTGCAGTCGGGAGTTTCTGTCTTCCTGCTAGAGCAGTGGTTCTCAACCTTTTTTAATGCTGTTACCTTTTAATATAGTTCCTCATGTTGTGGTGACCCCCAATCATAAA
>JAAGEH010000293.1:1680376-1824307 GCA_011751065.1 Lasiurus cinereus | reverse complement strand
GAACTGTATTAAAAGGTCACAGCATTAAAAAAGATTGAGAACCACTGCATCTGGAGCTTGTGGTTCTAGGCCTGATGAAGAATGGTGCTTTGGTGCATGGCCTTTGTATATGGGTTTAGCAGCAACATGATTTTCAGGTTTTCTAGTGGGTTCTTTTTCAGGACTCTGCTATGAATCTTCTTGTGTAGTGCTTTGGATCTCTGGGCATTTCAAGATTCTGCTAAAATATGTATTGAGCTTCTTGTGAATGGGAAGGTTGTAGTTACTGTTGAGGGAGCAACTTTATGCCAGGTACCATACAGATCATCTTAATTTGTGGAAAGCACTTTCAATCCAAATGCAGAAATGGCCCACATCCCCACCAGGAGCAGTTTCAAAATGTTCAGTTTGCTTACGTGAAGCAGAATAATTCCAGGAGAATTCCAAGCAGATTCTTCTGAAGGCTTTGATACAATTGTCCTCATAAGATGATGCAAGGTCCCCTGTGCTGGATATGATGACTGTTTCTCATTTTGTCTTATTAGCTCTCATTAGCTTCATTCACTGAGAGGAATAGACCTTTTTGGTATCAGTCCAGGTCTTAAGTTTCTTAAGAAGCAAATCAATCTCCTTAGTTTTTTTATAGCCTTCAACTTTATCTTCCACCACCAAAGGAAGTTCAGAAACTTCTTCAATATGATGAACTTTAGAATTGACTAATGCTGGGAAGCTGAGGGAGCCAGGGCAGAGCAGATGGCATATCGCTTCTGTGTTGTGTTCATTCTGCAGTGCCAATGGTGCCAGGTTTTGGTTGGTGCAAACATGCAGCCCCCATAACACATATTTCCAAAAGCACCCTGGCCAGAATGATAAGTTTGACCACCTCCAACTATGGGGATTTGAGGCACAATACCCTAGGACTCCGCGTGTTTTGATGATCTGCCAATTCACTGAGAGCTTAGGGCCATCTATTGCTTTTATGCAAGTTGGTGTGAGCAAAGGTCACAATATCTGGTCGAATAGGAGCCTCGAATGCAGCAAAGTGACATTTTTGCCTGATGACTCCATCTTTTTAAGAGTACACTGATACTAGTGGCTGAGCACATGCCATGGCATGAGAGAAGTCCACGCTCCTCTCAGCCTGGTAGCTCCCCTAGGAAAAAGTAACAACATATTAATGATCCCCTCCTATTTTATTATGTAGCTTCTTTGATTAAGTTAGACATTTAGTTTGCTTCCAGAGCTGCTTTAATTTATATGTAAATCTTTTGCCCATGCTTATTTCTTTAAAAAAAATATTTTTATTGATTTTTTACAGAGAGGACTAGAGAGTTAGAAACATTGATGAGAGAGAAACATCAATCAACTGCATCCTGCACATTTCCTATTGGGGATGTACCTGCAACCAAGGTATATGCACTTGACCGGAATCGAACCTGTGACCTTTCAGTCCCCAGGCCAGTGCTCTATCCACTGAGCCAAATCGGTTAGGGCTTATATTATTTCTTTAGGAAATTTCTTAGAAGTGGAATTCCCAGGTAGGGGGAGGTGGGAAGACTTGCTACACTTTAGAAAAGTTTTTATTGTGGTTATATATACATAACAAAATTTACCATTTTAATCATTTTCAAGTGTTCAGTTTAGTGGCATTAAGTAAATTTACAGTGTTGTGCAACCATCATCACTATTTGTTTTCAGAACTTCTTCATCATTCTAAATAGGAACTCTGTACCCATTAAACCAGTGGTTGCCAACCAGTGGTCTGCGGATCATTGGTGGTCTGCGAGGTCTGAAAGGTTGGCGACGGCCGCATTAAACAATAACTTCTCATCCTCCTCTTTCCCCAGTCCCTGGTATCCTCTGTTCATTATTTCTTTATGAATTTTCCTATTCTAGGTACTTCAGAAAAGTGGAAACATATAATAAATTCTTTTTGTGTTGGGCTTATGTCACTTATTAGCATAATGTCTTCAAGGTTTGTGCATGTTGAAGCATATACCAGAATTCCCTTCCTTTTTAAGGTTGAATAAACTTTATTATATACATATAACACATTTTGTTTATCCATTCATTTGTTGATGCACACTTAGATTGCAAAATTTTAGCTACCGTTAATAATGCTGCTGGAACACAGGTGTACAAATAGCTCTTTGAAACCCTGCTTTCAATTAATTTGGATATATACCCAGAAGTGGAATTGTTCGATTATATAGTAAATTTATTTTAGTTTTTTTAAGGACCATCATACTGTTTTACAATAGCTATATTATTTTACATTCCCACCCACAGTGCACAAGATCCTAATATCTTCAGATCCTTACAAACATGTATTTTCTTTTTGTAGTAGCCATCCTAATGAGTGTGAAATATCTCATTGTAGTTTTGAATTGCATTTCTCTAATGATTAGTGGTGCTGAGTATCTTTTCATGTGTTTTTGACCATTTGTGTATTTTTGGAGAAATGTCTGTTCAAGTCTTTTGCACATAATCAGGTTGTTTGGTATTTAAAAAATATATATATTTTTAATGATTTCAGAGAGGAAAGGAGAGAGAGAGATAGAAACGTCAACAATGAGAGAATCACTGATCTGCTGCCTCCTGCACAGCCACCACTGGAGATCAAGCTCACAACCAAGGCATATGCCCTTGACTTGGGACCCTTCAGTCTGGAGGCTGACACTTTATCCACTGAGCTAAACGAGCTAGAGCAGGTTTTTGGTATTTTGATTGTTTAAATTTTATGAGTTCTCTATTCTAGATGTTAATCCTTTATCACAGCACCACCAGTGTGGCTCAATGGTTGAGTGTGGACCCATACATCAGGGGTCACGGTTTGATCCCCAGTTAGGGCACATGTCAATCCCTAGTGGGCGTTCAAGAGGCAGCCAATCAGTGATTCTCATCATTGATGTTTCTCTTGCTCTTTCTCCCTCTCTCTTTTTCTCTCTGCAATCAATAAAAAACAACATAATCCTTTATCACATATATGATTTGCAAATATTTTCTTCCATTAACTAACTGGGTTGCCTTTTCATTTTTTTCATGTCCTTTTATACTCAAACATTTTCATTTTGAAGTCCAATATATCTGTTACTTTCTTTGGTGTCATAGCTAAGAAATTGACAAATCCAGTGACATGAATCTTTTGTCCTATGTTTTCTTCTAAAAATTTTATTGTTTTAGTGCCTACATTTAGGTCTTTGATCCATTTTGAATGAATATTTGTATATAGTATTAGGTAATGGTCCAATTTCATACTTTTCCAGTTGGATTTACAGTGTTCTCAGCATCATTTGTTGAAAAGTCTGTCCTTTCCTCATTGAATAACCTCGATACCCTTGTAAAATATCATTTGACTATACAGTAGATGTGGATGCTTGTTTCTGGGCTCCTTTCTATTGTGTTGGTTTGTTTTTTTCTCTATGCCCATACTACGATGTTTGGATTACTGTTGCTTTGTAGTAAGTTGATGGACCAAATTAGCATTTGAAGCTAATAATACTTTGTGCACATAAATTCTATGGTTTAGTTCTACATACATGTGGTTAAAGCCCTTCAACTTGTCAATATTTTGATTGTGGAGGTGATTGCACAACTGTGAGTTTGTCATAATTCAGAATAGTATATCAGAGTGAATTTTACTGCATGTAAAAGTTGAAAAAAATAAAGTTAAAAATTAAATTCATTCACAATGTATGTTTTTTGCTAGTTTCTGTATCCTATATAATAAAAGCCTAATATGCACATTGTCCCCTTGACCAGGAGTTCGACCTGGGGCCAGGGCCAGCTGGCCAACCACAGGAAGGGAAGCCCCGGCTGGTGGCGACAGGCAGCTGGAGGGTGGGGGTGAGGGAAAGAAGGTCCTGGCTGGCAGCCAGCAGCCACGAGGGACCCTACCTGTGCACGAATTTTGTGCACTGGGCCTCTAGTATAGACTAAAAAAACATTGAAAGATGTGGAATCATTGATCCTTTTTGCTCTCCTAGTCCAAATCATATTTTCCTCATGAATGATTGTGAAGCCATACCCTTAGAAGACTTAGAGGAATTTTGGTTATATTATACATGTTGGAGGCTTTACGTTTTATTACTACCTTCTAGTTTCTATTAAGAAGTTAAACATATCAGACCATTAATTCCAAAAATTTGCCAAGTGCTGGTGAGCTTGCTTACGGACCTGGAAGGTGTTGCTTGTGTAGCTTGGTAGTCTGCTCAGCATCCCCCACGTAGAGGCCACGGGTTGAGTGGGCTGAATATTTTGGGGAAGTGTTCATTCTGGCTTGACTTGCCTTGTGTCACTCTGTTTGCTCACTTGCAAGAGCACTATGCTAAATTTATCCCTTATTGCAAGTTCAAAGTGTGCAGGAGCTCTGTTGGAGCTTCTAAATGTTCATTATTTCCTCTTTAGTGTTTTATAACTGTCAAACATTTCTTATCCTTGTGCAAGCATACCCAACCCCATTTCTAATGGAGCTTGAAATTAACATGCATTTCTTTTTGCTTTCTGATGGACTCATCTGTCAGCTCCACTTTTTGATTGGGACTAATTTGTGGTTTTTCACTGGTTGCAAGTTTGGAGTAATGCACATAATGTAAATACAGTTTGAAAGGACTCTTCGTGTTATTCTAAATATTTGTAACAAAATACTTGGTCATTATTATATGGGTAGTGTGATTTGATTTTTTTAAATGTCTTGTTATCTGGTCCATGTTCCCATTATAGTAATAAAAGAAGAGAGGGAATTACTGAAGTTGTTATAATTTTCCTCTCTGAGAATTTTTTTTTAAGACTTCGAGGGCTTTACAGAGAAAAAAACTTACCATTTGCATTAAAAATTTGTAATGAGCCTGGCTGGTGTGGCTTAGTAGTTGAGTGTCGACCCATGAACCAAGAGATCACTGGTTCGATTCCTGGTATGCCCGGGTTTCAGACTCAGTCCCCAGGAATGGACATGCAGGAGGCAGTCGATTGATGTGTCTATCTCTCCCTACCTAAAAATCAATAAAAACATGAAAAAATGATTTTGTAATGAATAATTTAAGTTTTAAATAACTACTATTATTCTTTAGTTGATAATTTGAAGGCTAGTTTTTTTCCTGGATTGCTTGGACTATTCATTTCATTATATTCAGTTGTGGATTTCCCTCATTTTCTTGTCCTGAGACTTAATTATTAAATATTATAATACATAAGTAGATCATCAGTTATATTTTGAAAATGTTTTATTGCTATGGCTTATTTTCTTTTGCTAATATTTGACATTATGAGTTGCAGGTGAGAATTTGAAACCTGGTTAATTATTGAGTTACATAATCCTGTACAGGTTAGACTGCAGACTGTTCTTGAAAGTGAAAGTGCTATCATAACTCAGAAAATGCATATATTTGTGGATCATTTCTAGTGACATGAAGGATGGGAGTTTTTGTTAATAGTCCATTTGCCTTGTGCAGCTTCAAAACCTGCTTTCTTTTCAAGCAAAGATGCATTGTTATTATTCTTTCATGGTATATTGAATATTTCATAATGTTAAATATTTCATTGTTAATGCAGACTCTTAATCATGGTTTGTGAAAAATGATAGTGCAGTGAATAAGGCAGAAGCTGAAAGGGTAAGTTATTACTGACAAGTCAGTATTCATGGAGATATTCTATTCCTGGGGAATCTCTAAATTGGCAAAGGTTTCTTAAAATCAGCTGTTATTTTCTTGCTTCCTTGGACCTGGGGTCATCGTGTTCTCAGAAAAGCTCTGGACTGACTTTGAAGTGTATCTTTAGGAACTTGTCATTTTGCAGAGAAGTGCTAAGTAAAATGTGAGCTTGATAGCTTGGGAGGAGGGTGATGGGGGTCGGGGGGCTTAGCGGGTAAGGGGGGCTGGGAGGATGGGGGAAATCTAAAGAAGTGAAGGATGGCAACCCTTGAGAAAAATTTAAGCTTCTTTAAGGTCATTAAGACCAGTGAAAGATGTGATTTTTTTTCTTTTTTTTTTGTATCTTTATTGAGTCGGTCTAAGGCAGTAGTTTGCTATATCTCAACTGTCATGGGAAGGGTTCAATGAAATATTATACCTTTACTATTGTCCCAGTGCATGGATTTGTGCACATTGAAAGGAAATATGGAAATTAACTAGAAGCTGGCCGGCAGGGTGGGACTGGGTGAGATGGGTTGGACACACCCTAGAACCAACCTCCCAAAGCCCTTCCCTGTTGGGAGCCGCCCATTGTCTTCACTAGCAGAGAGGTGTGGACAGGGAACCTGGAAGGCTGGTCAACCTTGAAGCTCTGAAAGGTCAGAGCCAACCATTCACTGTCTAGTTGGGACAATGATAGCTAAAGCGACCTCCACCTTTTAATCTTATGTAAATCCTTGTTGATTGGCTATTACTGGAATTGCCTGCCTAGAGCTGTGGATGGATCCCATAGTCTTAATAAAAGTGATCACTAGGCCAGAGCAAAGCAGAGTCTTTCCCCTTGAGTTGGGCTCTCGCTTGGCCCCCAATATTTCTAAATTAATATTTTCTAGCCTCTTTGATTTGTGTGTGGCCTCCTCCAGAGCCCGAACCCTGAATCTGAACCCTGAACCATGCGGCACGTGAAAGGTGTTTACTACAAACTGGAGCCCAAACATGGGACACTACAAACTGCCACCCCAGATGGGACACTACACCTCCCCAGTATCTGTTGGGTGAGTGTGGTCCCTCTGGCAGGTGGGGTCCCTCAGCCTGGCCTGTGGGGATTGTCCGAAACCAGCTCTCTGACATCCCCTGAGGGGGTCCCAGAGTGGGAGAGGGAACTCTTCAAAGTTGTTGTCCTACAGAGTGTGGACTGCAGACACAAGTGTGCAATAAGCCAGTTTCAGGGCTCACAGTGCCTCAGCAGCAACATAACCCACGGCTGAAAGTGAATTGCGTGACCCTGCGAGAAATTGGGCTCTCTCCTCTTTGGCTTCAGGATGCATCACCCAAGAAGCCCAAGAACCACCGCTGCCATTTCACTGCAGCTCTGCAGCTCTGCAGCTCTGCAGCTCCTGTGTTGAGCGTCTACCCCCTGGTGGTCAGTGTGTACAATAGCGACTGGTTGGATGGGTGGAGGGTCACTTAGCATATTAGCCCCCCCCCACTATAGAGGAGATGGGGGTGTCCTTCAGCCTAGTCTGGTCCCTCTCCAATCTGGGATTCCTCTCACAGTCGAGGACTGCTGGCTCCCAACTGCTCGCCTGCCTGCCTTCCTGATTGCCCCTAATAACTTCTGCCTGCCAGCCTGATCACCCCCTAACCATTCCTCTGCCAGCCTGATTAATGCCTAACTGCTCTCCTGCCAGCCTATTTGCCTCTAACTGCCCTTCCCTGTGGGCCTGGTCATCCCTAACTGCCTTCCCCTGCAGGCCTGGTCACCCCTAACTGCCCTCCCCTGCAGGCCTGGGTGCCCCCCAACTTCCCTGCAGGCCTAGTCACCCCCAACTTCCCTCCTCTGCTGGCTTGGTCATCCCTAACTGCCCTCCCCTGCAGGCTTGATCACCCTCAACTGCCCTCCCTTGCAGGTCTGGTTCCTCCCAACTGCCCTCCCTTGCAGGTCTGGTCCTTGACAACTGCCCTCCCCTGCTGGCCATCTTGTGGTGGCCATCTTGTGTCCACATGGGGGCAGGATCTTTTGACCACAAGGGGCAATCATCTTGTGTGTTGGAGTGATGGTCAATCTGCATATTACTCTTTTATTAGGATAGAGGCCTGGTGCACGGATGGGGGCCAGCTGGTTTGACCTGAAGGGTGTCTTGGGGTTTTTTTATGTACAGTATCATGTCATTTGCAAATAATGACAGCTTTCCTTCTTTTCCAATTTGGATGCCTTTTATTTCTTCTTGTCTAATTGCAATGGCTAATACTTTCAGTACTGTGTTAAACAGGAGTGGTGAAAGTGGGCATCCCTGTCTTGTTCCTGTTCTTAGGGGAAATGGTTTTAGTTTTTGCCCATTGAGTATGATGTTAGCTGTGGGTTTATCATATATGGCTTTTATTGTGTTGAGGTATGATCTTTCTATTCCCACCTTGTTGAGAGTTTTTATCAAGAAAGGGTGTTGGATTTTGTCAAATGCTTTTTCTGCATCAATTGATATGACTATGTGATTTTTATCTCTCAATTTGTTTATGTGATGTATCACGTTTACTGATTTGCAGATATTGTACCATCCTTGCATTCCTGGGATAAATCCTACTTAGTCATGGTGTATGATCTTTCTGATATAATGCTGGATCCGAGTTGTTAGAATTTTGTTGAGGATTTTTGCATCTATGTTCATGTGGGATATTGGCCTGTAATCCTTTTTCATTGTGTTGTCTTTAACTGGTTTTGATATTAGGGTGATGTTGGCTTCATAGAAGGTGCTTGGAAGTGTTCCTTCTTGAATTTTTTGGAAAAATCTGAGGAGGATAGGTTTTAATTCTTCCTTAAATGTTTGGTAAAACTCTCCTGTGTAGCCATCTGGCCCTGGACTTTTGTTTGCTGCAAGCTTTTTGATGACTGCTTCAATTTCTTTCATAGTTATTGGCCTATTGAGATGTTTAGATTCTTCCTGATTAAGTTTTGGAAGGTTATATATTATAGGAATATGTCCATTTCTTCCAGGTTGTCCAGTTTGTTGGAATAGAGTTGTTCCACTCTTATTTTTTTTAACAGTCCTTTGTATTTCAGTGGGGTCTGTTGTTATTTTACCTCTTTCATTTCTGATTTTGTTTATTTGAATCCTCTCTCTTTGCTTTTTGGTGAACCTAGCTAGAGGGTTCATCAGTCTTGTTTATCCTTTTAAAGAACCAGCTCTTGGTTTTGTTGATCTTTTGTGTTATTTCTTTGTTCTCTATGTTGTTTATCTCCGCTCTGATCTTTTCTATTTCCTTCCTTCTGCTTACATTGGGCTTCTCTTGTTGCTTTCTTTCTAGCTCTTTAAGTTGTAGAGTTAGGTAATTTACTTCCATTGTTTCCTGTTTTTTTGCAATAGGCTTGTAGAGCTATGGTCTTCCCTCTCAAGACTGCTTTGACTGTCCCATAGATTTTGGATTGTTGTGTTTTCATTGTCATTTGTTGACATGATGTTTTTAATTTCTTCCTTGATCTTGCAGGTTACCCAGTCATTGTTTATTAACATGCTGTTTAGTTTCCATGTGTTTGATTTCTTTGCATTTTTTTATTGTAGTTGATTTCCAGTTTTATGCCACTGTGATCTGAGAAGATGCTTGATATGATTTCTATCTTCTTGAATTTGAAAAGACTTTGCCTATGACCCAACATATGGTCTATTTTCAGAAATGACCCATGTGCATTTGAGAAGAATGTATATTCTGTGGCTTTGGGGTGAAATGTTCTGAAGATGTTAATTCCATGTGGTCTAGTGAGTCATTTAGGATTGATGTTTCTTTGCTGATTTTTTTTGTTTAGAGGATTTTTCTAATGGTGATAGTGGGTTAATTTGCTTACTCACTCCTGAGTGGCTGGTGTTCGTGGCTGGTGAGTGTGGCTTGCGGGTGTAGTGGAGTGATGCTTAATTTGTGTAATTACTCTTTTACTAGATTAGATAGGATATATATACATCAGACTTAAAATCTATATATACATAGATTGCAGATTTACAATCTGTATATACATAGATTGTAAGTCTGCATTTCAAAGCAGGTATCTGGGGAGATGTTAATGTGGGAGTCACCCATTGTTAATAGCCTCAAGGAGTTTACAAATGAATGGGATTAGCCTTAGTAATATCACTGATAGGCAAAAATTAGCAATGTATACCCATTTTTACTAATCTATAATGAGACATTTCTTATTTCTTCATGCTAGATGAAACCTAAAACAGTTGAGCCAGTTTAGTTAATAATATGTATATAAAATGTTATTAGATGAAAGTTACCATGCTTAAAAAAGCCATGGTCCTTATGCTTAAAGAGCTTGCCCTTTCTTGGGAGATAGACACACTAATATAGTGTTCTGTGCAGGTGCTATAATGGACAGGAGATGCTTATAAAATACTGGGAGGAAACCAGAAAAGAGTGAACAGAAGCTGAAGACATTTGTGTAAGTCTTGAAGGAAGGTGGAAAAGTCTGGAAGGGTGCTTTGAGCAGAGGAAAGGGCTTGCTTGTATAGAGCTCTGGAGACATACACATGCACTGGAGGCGTTTATGGAGTGGAGGCAGGTGATGAGGCTGATATGCTAGTGAGAATCATGTTTGATCGCAGGAGTTTTGGCTTCATCTGTTTGTGGAAGCAGATGACTAGGGCTGTTAAGGAGAATACCCCTAGTTAGTCTAAACCAGGACCTAGGCGAGATCCCTGAGAATGGGAAGGGTTAGTAGAGTGAGATATTTACTGAGATGCAGAGGAGGGGGAGGGAAGAGGAAGAAGAGGGTTCTAGAGTCTCTTTCTAAGGGACCTGGTTTGGTGGAGCTTTGGTCAATGAAGATGGGGAAGGCTACAAGGGGAATAGATTGGAAAGAAGATGCTTGGTTTGGGGCCTTTGGAATTTTGAGGAACTCAACTCTGCAGTTGTGTGTGTGAACTTCTTTAGATTGGGGAAATGCCACAATGGTTTGTAACACATTTGCTGGCTGCTTGTAGACTTCACTATGGTAATTGTAAGAGGTGGGGTTTGTTCCATTTTTGAGTGGTGGTAGTGGTAATGTTCAGGATTCCTTAGGTAATTAGTATAAACAGAATACTAATAACTAAGAATAGAGGAGAATCCAAGATGGCGGCATAGGTAAATACCTACACTGCTGCCTCGCACAACAATTTCAAAACTACAACTAAAAGACAGAACGGACATCATCCAGAAGCATAGGAAAGCTGGCTGAATGGAAATTCTACAACTAGAAGGGAAGAGAGGGGCTCACAGAGACCCAGAGGAGCTGCAAAAAGCTGAGTTTCAGGTGAAACCCTGGGGACCCAGACTCATATGGTCCCGGAGTGCAGGGGAAGCCGAGGGGCAGCGGTCTAGAGGCACTGCGAGGGCACGCACACAGGGACCACTCCAGCGATTACCCAGTCACGTGAGACTCGGGGGCCGTGGAGGGCGGGGCTGACTGGAAGGCAAGGCGGTCCATTAAGCCCTGAGACTCCACCCATCCCAAGCTCAACAGAGAGGCTTTTGCAGTTATGGAAGTCTGGTATCATAAGGCTGAATCCAACACAGAAGTTCTCCCGGCATAGTGAAAATGCCGAGACAAGGGAAGAGATCACAAACAAAAGAAATGGAGGAAAACAAACGACTAGATATAGAATTCAAAACCACGCTTATAAGGTTTTTCAAGAATATCCTAGAAAAGTTGGATAAAGTTAGCGAGACCCAAGAGGAGATGAAAAAGAACCAACTAGAGATGGAAAAGATCCAACTAGAGACGGAAAAGGACCAACTAGAAATTAAACATACACTGTCTGAAATAAAAAGTATTTTACAGAGTCCTAACAGCAGACTAGAGAAAGGCAAGAATCAAGTCAAAAATTTGAAATATAAAGAATCAGAACACACTCAACTAGAAAAGCAAGAAGAGAAAAGAATAAAAAAATGTGAAGATAATGTAAGGAGCCTCTGAGACAGCTTCAAGCATACCAACATCAGAATTGTGAGGGTGCCAGAGGAAGGGAGAGAGCAAGATACTGAAAACCTACTTAAAGAAATAATAACTGAAAACTTCCCACAACTGGTAAAAGAAATAGACTTACAAGTCCAGGAAGCATACAGAACCCCATATAAAAGGAATCCAAAGAGGACTACACCAAAACACATCATAATTAACATACCAAGAGCAAAAGACAGAATATTAAAAGCAGCAAGAGAAAAACAGTTAATTACCTACAAGGGAGTACCCATACGACTGTCAGCTGATTTCTCAACAGAAATGATGCAGGCCAGACGAGAGTGGCAAGAAATAATCAACGTGATGAATAGCAAGAATCTACAACCAAGAATACCCTATCCAGCAAAACTATCATTCAGAATTGAAGGGCAGATAAAGAGCTTCATAGATAAGAAAAAGCTAAAGGAGTTCATCAACTCCAAACCAATATTATATGAAATGCTCAAAGGTACTCTTTTAGAAGAGGAAGAAGAAAAAGGTAAAAGATAAAAAATTATGAACAACAAATATCTATTGACAAGGGAATCTAAAAATTAAGTGAATTAAAAATTTGATCAATAGAATAAACTGGTGAATATAATAGAATCAGGAGCACAGAAAGGGAGTGGACTGATAATTCTCAGGGGGAAAGAGGTGAGGGGTGTACAGGGAGAGACTGGACAAAATCATACACTTATGGATGAGGTCAACAGGAGGGAGGTAAGGGTAGAGGGAGAGGTGGGAGCCGGGTGGAGGGGAGCTATGGAGGGGAAAAGAGAGAAACAAATGTAATAATCTGAATAATAAAGATTTAATTAAAAAAAAAACCAAAAAACTAAGAATAGAATGATCCAAAATATTTTTATTTATTTATTTATTTATTTATAAGTATACTTTATTGATTTTTTTTTTTTTTTACAGAGAGGAAGGGAGAGGGATAGAGAGTTAGAAACATCGATGAGAGAGAAACATCGATCAGTTGCCTTCTGCATACCCCCCACTGGGATTATGCCCTTGACCAGAATTGAATCTGGGACACTCCAGTCCACAAACCAACGCTCTCTAGCCACTGATCCAAACTGGTCAGGGCGGTCCAAAGACTTTTTAAATTAAGAAAGATGAATTCAAATCTCTTAACTTCTTTGCTTATCTTTCTGCCATCTCACTCTTGATCATCTTTTTTTTCACTCACATTTGTGTTTCTTGGAAGGTGTCAGAGTTCTCTAGTGTTATTGCCCTTTTGCAGAACCTGAAACAGCTGTCCCCTAACTCCATCTGTACATTGGATCCTGAGTGAGGACTTGCTGGCCAGTTGGGAATTCCCTCCTGGGCACTCCTCTTATGCACTAATGGAGCAATTTATAATTCATACTTTCTGTTGTGTTGTAACTATTTTCCTGTCTAGACTGTGAATATTTTTCCCCAACTTAAAGAAAAAAATCTATATTTTTTTATTTTTTTGAAATTAAAGGATATTTTATTTACTGACAGATTAAGAACCATAACTCTTGCTGAAGCTGGTTTTGCTCATTGGATAGAGTGTCCGCCTGCGGACTGAGGGGTCCCAGGTTTGATTCCAGTCAGGAGCATGTATCTTGGTTGCAGGCACATTCCCAGTGGGGGGCGTGCAGGAGACGGCTGATCGATCTCTCTCTCTGTCATCGATGTTTCTAACTCTATCCCTCTCCCTTTCTCTCTGTAAAAAATCAATAAAATATGGTTACTATATCTCTAGGTAGTGCAAAATGGCACCACTAAACCAATTACAAACAACTGGTGTTAATACACAATTTTTAAGCAATGCTACACTTATTTTTGGCAAAGTGCATATTGTTTAGTCTGTGTATAAAACTGATCAGCTATGAACTAATAATATAAAAAAATTGGTATGTGGAAACAGAGCCCTCCTGCGTATCCATAATCAGTTGTCTGTTAGGAGGATTTACTGTAGCTTTCTGTTAAATACTTCCATTGTTAGTCGTCTAAGTCATATGGGGTGAAAGCTAAGTAAATAACATAGATATCCAGTTCTTAATGCAAATAGTCATTTCAGTAACTCTGGAGGCCCCTCCCCCAACTTGATCTCACCTTTTCTTGTTCTATGCTCCAGACACATTGTTCCCCCCACCCCCTAAGTCCTAGGAGATGCTGTCTGCAATGCTCTGCCCTCTAGATCAGCGGTTCTCAACCTGTGGGTCACAATCCCTTTGGGGGTCGAACGACCCTTTCACAGGGGTCGCCTAAGACCATCAGAAAATGTAGATATTGACATCACGATGCATAACAGTAGCAAAATTTCATGGTTGGGGGTCACCACCACATGAGGAACTGTATGCAAGGGTCGCGGCCTTAGGAATGTTGAGAACCACTGCTCTAGATACTCACTAGACTGCCTCTTCCTTGACTTTCAAATGTTATGAAGAAAGAAGGCCCTTGAAGCATCCTAAATAATTTCATTACCCTTACCCTGCTTAAAAATTTTTTTCTTAGCACAGATACCTGTCTTATTTATATCTGTCTTATTTATGTTTTTAGCCTTGTTCTGTGCTATCTGGAATAATGTCTATATGGAGAAGGCACTCAAATATTTGATGATTGAGTGGCTAAACGTTTGACAGTTTTTAAAGGTTCACATTTTGCCTTTTACTTAGTATTTTTGATAATTATTGTGTCCCCATTGCCTCAAGAAAATAAAGAACAAAAGGAGTGTTTAATTGTTTTATTATGATTAAAAGTAATTACATTTAAAAATAAGTATAATCTTTAAAAATAAAGATCTATCCAAGTGTCATTTTTCTTATAGATTTGTATAACTGGAAGGAGAGTGACAACTTCTGTGTGCCATATAAGTGCCTAATATAAAATGTGTTTGTATATGATGGGTTGGCCACATAGAAAGGATGGCTTATTTCAGTTACTCGGTGCAGTAGGGAAACATTTTACTACTTAGATTATGTGTTGTTATTTTTTAAAAAACAATTTGTCTTTATTGTTTTAACTGAATTTATTGGGGTGACACCGGTTTGCAAAATCAAACAGATTTTAAGTATACAACTCAATGAAACATCATCTATACACTGTATCATGTACCCATTGCCCCAGTCTCTTTCCATCTCCATTTTCTTCCCTGTTTCCCCCCCTCCTTCCCCCCTTCTTTCCCTCTTGCTAGTCCCATACTGTGGTCTTTGTTATGTATGTATGTTTTTGGTTAATTCCTTCACCTTCTTTCATCCAGCCCCCAAAGGCCCCCTCTTCCCACTGACAGCTGTCAGTCTATTCCATGTTTCCATGCCTCTGTATTTTGTGTGTCAGTTTATTTTGGTAGAGTCCACATGTTAAGTGAGGTCATATAGCATTTATATTTTCTAACTAGCATATTTCATTTAGCATAATAATCTCCAGGTCCATCCATGTTGTTGCAAAGGGTGGGATTTCCTTCTTTTTTTTTATGGCCGCATAGTATTCCATTGTCTAAATGTGCCATATCTTTTTTTGTCCACTCATTTACTGATGGACATTTGAGCTGTTTCCAGATCTTGGCTATTGTAAACAATGCTGCAATGAACTTAGTGGTACATGTATTCTCTTGAATTGAATTAGTGTTTCGGATTTCTTGAAATATATTTTCAGAACTGGGACTAATGGGTCATCAAGCAATTCCATATTTCATTTTTTGAGGAAACTCCATACTCTTTTCCATAGCAGCTACACCATTCTTCATTCCCACCCACAGTACACATTTTCTACATCCTTGTTAGCACATGTTGTTTGTTTATTGATGGTAGCCATTCAGGCAGATGTGAGGTAATATCTCATGGTTTTAATTTGAATCTCTCTGATGATTAGTGACATAAAGCATTTTTTTCATGTCTGCTGCCATTTGTCTATTCAGATCCTTTGCCCATTTTTAAATTGGATTGTTTGTCTCCTGGTGTTGAGTTGTACAAGTTCTTTATACATGCTGGAAATTTACCCCTTTTCAGATTATCATTGATAAATACATTGTCCCATTCAGTGGATTCCCTTTTCATTTTGTTGATGGTACTTTTGCTGTGCAGAGATTTTTAGTTTGATGTAGTCCCATTTATTTATTTTTTCCTTTTGTTTTCCTGGCCTGAAGGGATATATTGGCAAAAATATTGCTACGGGAGTTGTCTGAGATTTTATATATTTTAACTTCTTTAAAATAAATCTTTATTGTTCAGATTACTACAGTTGTTCCTCTTTTTCTCCCCCATAGCTCCTCTCAACCCCGTTCCCACCGCCTCCCCCCGTCCCCCGTCCCCCACCACACTGTCCTCATTCATAGGTGTACAATTTTTGTCCAGTTTCTTCCTGCACTTCCTGCACCACCTTCCCCCCTACCCCTGAGAATTGTCAGTGCACTCTTTCTATGCCTCTGATTTTATTATATTCACCAGTTTATTCTTTTCATCAGATTTTTTATTCACTTGATTTTTAGATTCACTTGTTGATAGGCATGTATTTGTTGTTCATAATTTTTATCTTTACATTTTTCTTCTTCTTCCTCTTCTAAAAGAATACCTTTCAGCATTTCATTTAATACTGGTTTGGCGATGATGAACTCCTTTAGCTTTTTTTTATCTGCGAAGCTCTTTATCTGACCTTCAATTCTAAATGATAGTTTTGCTGGGTAGAGTAATCTTGGTTGTAGGTTGTTGCTATTCATCACTTTGAATATTGCTTGCCACTCCCTTCTGGCCTGCATAGTTTCTGTTGAGAAATCAGCTGATAATCGTATGGGTGCTCCCTTGTAGGTAATTAACTGTTTTTCTCTTGCTGCTTTTAATATTCTCTCTCTGTCTTTTGCTCTTGATATTTTAATTATGATGTGTCTTGGCGTGGTCCTTTTTGGATTCCTTTTGTTTGGGGTTCTGTGCACTTCCTGGACTTGTAAGTCTATTTTGTTTTCAGTCATTTCTTCAAATAGGTTTTCAGTATCTTGTTCTCTCTCTTCTTCTGGCACTCCAATAATTTGGATGTTGGTATGCTTGAAGTTGTCCCAGAGGCTCCTTACACTATCTTCATATTTTTGGATTCTTTTTTCTTTTTGTTTTTCTGGTTGGGTGTTTTTTGCTTCTTTGTATTTCAGATCATTGACTTCATTCTTGGGATCTTTTAGTCTGCTGTTGGATCTCTGGACATTATTCCTTATTTCATTTAGTGTATGCTTAATTTCTGGTTGGTCGTTTTTCATATCTTTGAGCATCTCACTAAATTTCTCTGAGATTTCTAGAAGATTCTTGAATAATGGTTTTGAACTCTATATCCAGTATTTTGCTTTCATCCATTTCTTTCATTTGTGACTTTTGTCTTTGTCTCCATATTTTGGCTGCTTCCCTGTGTTGGTAGAGTGGCTTTGTGTGCTAGGTGTCCTATAGGGCCCAGTGGCTCAGCCTCCCCAGTTACCTGAGGTGGACACTCTTGGTGCACCCCTTTGTGGGCTGTATGCACAGGCTTATTATAGTTAAGTCTTGATTACTGTTGGTATCACTGGGAGGAATTGACCTCCAGGCCAATTGGCTGTGAGCATCAGTTGTGTCTATGATGGGAGAACTTCTGTGCTGGAGACACCCTTATGGGGCAAAACTTGCTTCATTGGGCTTTGGTGCTCACTGAGTCTGCCCCCTGAGTGTGTCGCTTATGGATGTGAGGAGTTGTAATCTGGATGATCCCACACTGACCACTGGGTACACTGGCTCTTGGATTTCCAAGGAGGTGCAAAATCAGTCACTGCCCGAGGCCACCCAGCAGGAGCTACAGAGAGATCTGTAGATTCCTCCTCTTTGTTTGGGGTTTGGAGGTGTCCAGATGAGGCCCAGCTGTGAAGCAATGCAAGCTGCTGTCCAGCTTTGGGCCTTCTTTTGGAGGCTCTGGAGCTCTCTGACACAGCTGCAGTATCTTAGATTTGAGATTGCAAAAAGGCAAGGCCATTCCTATGCAAAAGCCTCTGCATACAGGTTGGGTGGGGTTATAAATTGGGTGGGGCAGGGTCTCAGGGAATCACCAGGGTGGAGCAAACAGCAATAGCTGACCCTCATCCTGCCCCAAAAAGGTCCTGGGTCTCTGTGTCCCGTGGCACTTTGCAGGAACAATGATCACCTAAGCGCCTCTGAGAGAAAGCCGCCCTTGTGTGTGGCCCAATGCCAGACAGTGCAGTTTCTTCCCATATGAATCTGGGTTTCCAGAGTCTTGTCTGAAACTGGAGTTCAGAGCAGTAGACAGCTTGTATCTTCCCTCCCGATTGAAAAAGACAACTGCGTCCTCAGTTGCCAGCCCCTTTCTGCGCCTGCTCCGTACCTCTGCACTTCGCTTCTGCACCTCCACACCTCCTTCCAGTCTCAATGTGCTTTTCTCTTTCCTTCTAGTTGTATGAATTCCACTCAGCCAGCTTTCCTGTGGTTCTGGATGATACTCGTTTTGTCTTTTAGATGTAGTTTTGAAGTGGTTGTGTGAGGCCGCAAGTTCAGGTGTTTACCTATGCTGCCATCTTGGTTCCTCTGAAATTTTACATTTTAAATGTAAATGAACATGTAAAGTCTTTGAAGTAGGTATGTAGGCTCTTTTGCACTAAAGAGGCAGTTTGACAACAATCAGCTTCCCTATTTCTGATGGAATTGTGCTTTTATTTTGTGCTTGCTTCTTCATTTCTCCATCATAAAGATTGCTGGTCAAACTCCTGCATCTCTGCCCCTTCTGAATTTATAGTGAACTTTTGCTTTTTAGCCGGGATTGCTGTTTATAAGGTAATTAAGACTAAATATAGTTTAACTTTTTATTTAATTCCACTAAGCATGACTTCTCCTGTAAAAACCTAAGGTGGTTGTAATTCATTAAGGTTGGCTAGCTTTAGTAGGTTTTGTAATAGATCTTGTGAAAGAGTGCTCTGTAAGTTAATTGGAAAACTTAGAAACTGCCAAGAGTTTGAAACTTATTTGTTTAGCTACTCTAAACAATATCATTAATTATAGAGAAGCAGAACTATGACTAAGATTAAGGCAGGAGCTTTGTCTAAGTAGGCTTATAAATATTTTAAAATCAGGTTGCATAAATACAGTTAAACTAATACTGTGTCTGTTCTGCATAAAACATCTTATTGCCAGCAACTTAAGGGATATAAAGAAAGATAAGCATAGTTATCCTCCTTAAACTTAATATCTAGCTAGGAAGACCACAGTCAAAACCTGGGGAAAATTATCCTCAATATAACAATATAGAGGCTATGGAGAGATAATATAAATGAAAATAATACTAGAATTTCAGGGCTGGAAGAGCTTTGAGCTTGGAATTCAACAGATGAAAAAACTGAGGACCCAGAGAAGTGAAGTGATTGCCCAAGATCAGATAATAAGTTAATGTCAAAGCTGGTATCAGAAGCCATCTTCTTTCCAGAGAACATATTCTCATTAGATTTTAAATACTCTAATACTTTTTGGAATCCTTTTAGGGTTGGGGTCACCAAAAGCATAACTTGGCTCTGTAGTTTAATAATGTTCAGTATCCTTCTTGGCAGGGCCTTTGATTAAAGATGCCGTACGTACAAGGCGATCTACTTCCATGATGGTAATTGAAAGACTTGAAAACACACTGAATTGGTTTCCAGTTTTAAAGTGTCAGTATATTTCAAGATTCTCGATGTTAGTGAGTGATTGAGTCCTTTGCCTTTACACCTTTAGTGGGAGCCTGCATCTGTTGAATTTTTATGAGGGAGGCTAGAGACTTCTCAAATATTAATTACTTAAGGGAATGTGGAGTTCTAAAATGTAGAAATGGAAGGGATTTTAGGGGAGAATCTTGTTCAGTGGTTGTAAAGTATTGACAAACAGGGCACCTTTGCTTGTCCCACACAATGGTAAAATTTTTTGGAACTAATTGCTAATGTTAAAGTTGGAAGATTTCACATAAAAATTTGCATCTCTTGAAAAATTGGATGACTTTCTAACCCTAGATCAGTGGTTGGCAAACTGCAGCTCTGATGACTAATGAGTTTGCTGACCACTGATCTAGACTCCCGTTTCTAATAATTACAGGCTGTTGTAAACCCCTAGGGCAGTGGTAGGCAAATTTATTAGTCTACAGAGCGAGCCACAGTTTGCCAACCACTGCCCTAGACCTACATCATAAAGATTGTTTAGAGCTGATGGGCAGCTGGTCACGTTTTCCTGATTAACCAATCCTAGCCCCTCCTAATAGTCTCCCCAGAGTCAGATGTCATTGGCAATTCATTGTTGTGCTTACACTTAGCCTTTATTAGAGTTAAGTAAGTGAAATTATTTTGTACTCCAAAATATCAAAATTTGGAAAATAGAAGACCTAGAAAGCTTTTTAAAAATGAGAACCTTTGAATTGTCAACATCTGTACAAATCTTTTTTTTTCTTTAATATATTTTTATTGATTTCAGAGAGGAAGGGAGAGGGAGAGAGAGAGAGGAACATCAGTGATTAGAGAGAATCGATTGCCTCCTGCATCCCAATACACACGGGATTGAGCCAGGGAATCAAACCAGCGATTTCTTTGTGCATAAGGTTGATGTTCAACCACTGAGCCATGCCAGCCGGGTTGTCCAAATCTTTTTAATCTTCATTCGAGGATATTTTTCTCCATTGATTTCTAGAAAGAGTGGAAGGAAGGGAGGAGCGGGGGAGAGAGAGAAACACTGATGTGAGAGAGACACATGGATTGGTTGCCTTTCTCAAGTGCTCCTACCAAAGCTCCGGAACTTGCTAGAGAGGTACTTGCCCTTCATTGGGAATCAAATCCACGAATCTTCGGTTTACAGGCTGATGCTCTAACCACAGAAAAACCGGACAGGGCTGTACAAATCTTCAAGGGAGGCTAGTTCTTTTTCTAAGACAGCGGTTTGTCACTCTGTTGACTAATGAGTTTGCCGACCACTGCTCTAAGATAAACCTAGCTTTTCTTTAAGTATCAGAAGCCTTTTCCAATGATGGGGCTGGGCTATTCTTTGCAGGCTCACCTTGGGCAGCTTCCTGCCTCTTTCCTCCTTCCAGGTGTCTCCAAACAGCCTTCCTTCTCCTCCATAGCTTCCCTAAGCCTGAGACCCTATTTCTCAGACCAGAATGCTCATCTTGGTTCTCAAGTTTTTTTTTTATTTTTTTATTTTTTAAAATAAATTTATTGATTTTTAGAGAGAGAGGCAAGGGAGGGAGAGAGAGGAACATCTTGAGAGATAAATATAGATCAGCTTTCTCCTGCATGCCCCCTGCTGGAGCTCGAGCCTGAAATTTGAGGATGTGTGCTAAACAGAACTGGCAATCACTTTATGCATGGTTGGTTCTCAGTTTTGGTTATGTAGGAAAAGGGCTTTAGCTTCGGTTCTAAAGCTATAGGAATGCGTGTGTATACTGCTTAATTTGCTGGTTTTCAAAAGGTACAAAGTCCTTAGACCTAGGGCTTTGCCCCAAGCTGGGGTTTAACTAACTACTGGGCTCCTGCTTTTGAAGAAGGCTTTTTATTTCAAGGGGAAGAAGAAGAGAAAAGGATGATTGTATTTCTTTGGGAATGCTAATTATTTGCTGTACTTGTTTAAGAATTAAAACAAATGTGACCACGCAACTACTTCAGCTGGCTTCATTTATTTCTTGGCTCTCCTTCTACAACCCTTGAGGAGTTTTCTGTTATATTTGTGTTGATGCAGTGACTGTGGAATGCAGAATCCATAGGATAAATCATTCTTTCTAAAATGTCTTATCTGTGACATTTGATGACATTTGCTTGAACTGTTATTAGCCCTTTAGCAATCTAGAGCACTCCATCTTCTAAAGTTTACTGATTTGGGCTCATCAGATTAGTGGACAAATAACCTTTAAAAACCAAAGTATAGGCCTGACATATCAGTGTAGAGAGCATATTTGCCCACTTGGAATAAAACAAATTCCCTGGAAACTGGCATGGTGTATTACCCGATTAAACAAATCCAAAATCTAAATTCTTTTTGACATTCCATCTCAAATGATTCTAGAATTTTTTGATGCTTAGATAAGTCTTGGTGAAATGTTAAATGACACCTGTACTGATATTTTCAGCAATATCTAATGGGGTCCACCTGTTCATTGTCACTCAGGCATACATTTATGGCAGATGATATACATTTAAAAAAATATGTATTTTTAAATATTTTATTTTTTATTTTTTATTTTACAGAGAGGAAGGGGGAGGAATAGAGTTAGAAACATCAATGAGAGAGAAACATTGATCAGCTGCCTCCTGCACGCCCCCTACTGGGGATGTGCCTGCAACCAAGGTACATGCCCTTGACCGGAATAGAACCTGGGACCTTTCAGTCCGCAGGCCGACACTCTATCCACTGAGCTAAACTGGTTTCGGCTAAAAATATATTTTTATTGATTTCAGAGAGGAAGGGATAGAGGGAGATAGAAACATCAATCATGAAAGGGAATCATCAATTGACTGCCTCCTGCATGCCCCCTATTGGGGATTGAGCCCGCAACCCAGCCATGTGCCCTTGACCAGAATCAAACCTGGGACCCTTCAGTCTGCAGGCCAGTGCTCTATCCATTGAGCCACACCAGCTAGGGCTATACAGATATTTTTATATTAAGAGTGAACTAGTCACAGACATGTGCTTTTCTATCTTGTCCTAGTCATCATTTTGTAATTTTCTGGTCATCATTTAAATACAGATTTTAACATTAATTGAAATGAAATACAGTGGTACCTTGAGATACGAGTGCCCTAACATACGAGATTTTTGAGATACAAGCCATCTAGCAAGCGATTTTTGCTTTGAAATACGAGCAACATTTGAGATAGGAGTAATCGTGCGGATTGGCCGGCTGCACACGACCGACCAGTTTACCGTGACTCGAGCGTCTCATAGTTTCCCACGCCTCAAGGTTATGGAATGAATTAAACTCATATCTCGAGGTACCACTGTAAAATAAAAAAATCAATTCCTCAGCCACACTAAGCCACATTTCAAGATATTGCTCTCTTCTCTTCCTCTGTCCTCCTTTTACCCTCTTCATTTTCCCCTTCTTCTCTTATCCCTCTTCCCTTTTCTCCTCCCCCTTTCTTTCCATCCCTTTTCCCTTCCTGTCCCTTTTTTTCTCATTTCCCTCCCTCCCTTGTCCTTCTCCTCCTGTCCTTCCTCTCTCACTCCCTTTTCTCTTCATCTAACTTTCTGTCCCACTTTCCATTTTTCTCTTCTGGATGTCCAACTTTCTTCCAGACAAAGCCATGGTGGTGGGGGCCGTGGCAGAGGCAGCTAAAGGCTATCAGGCTGGCAGGGGAGGGCAGTTGGCGGTGAGATCAGGCCAGCAGGGGAGTGCATTTAGGGGCAGTCAGGCTGTCAATCAGTTAGGGATGATCAGGCCAGCAGGGGAGACAGTTGGGGACAACCAGGCCAACAGGTGAGGGCAGTTGGGGGTGATTAGGCAGGCAGACAGGCAGAAGCAGTGAGGGTGATCAGGCAGGCAGGCGAGCAGTTAAGAGCTAGTAGTCCCAGAGTATGAGAGGGATTTCCCACTATGGGATTGGGCCTAAACCAGAAATTGGACCTCCCCCGAGGGTTCCTGGATTGGAGAGAGTGCAGGCCGGGCTGAGGGACCCCTTCCCCACTTTACCATTGACAAATTTCATGCACTGGGCCTTTAATCCTATATAATAAAAGGGTAATATGCAAATAGACTGAACGGCAGAACAACCGAACAATCAAAGTGTAATATGCTAATGAATGCTAAGGCTGCTAAACCGCTCACTTGTGATGTGCACTGACAACCAGAGAGGTCTCTAAGCCTGATCTGCACCCTTTCGCAATCTGGGACCCTTCATGGGATGTCGGAGAGCTGGTTTCAGCCCAGTCCCACAGACCACTCCTCTAGGGAGTGTGCCAGATGCAGGGCTCATGGCTGGCAAGCACTGTGAGCCTCTCCTGACTGGGACTGATTGGGTGTGAGCCCATGGCAGGCGGTGTTGGACTGTAGGTTTTGGCCTGATCCCTGCAGGCTACCCAGAGGGACCCCACCCATGCATGAATTCGTGCACTGGGCCTCTAGTTTAGATAACGTTCTATAGCCCTGACCAACATAGTTAAGTTGGTTGAACATTGTCCCTTACACCAGAAGAAGGTAGGTAGTGGGTTTGATTCCCAGTCTGGACACATGCCTAGGTTTTGGGTTTGATCTCTGTTTGGGGAACATATAGGAGGCAACTGATTGATGTTTTTTAAAATAAGAATCTTTTGTATTAGGGTTCATTCACTTTAGCTTTTTATCCTACTTCTAAGTTGGCATGGAAAAACTGAAAGAAATGTTTTGCTGCCAGGGAAGCCCAAAGGGAAAAGCTCTATATGTTTGATAATACCTTCTTATAGTACCCCTAATGTTTGTAAACTCGAAATCTTTAAACGTTGTAAGAGTTATGAATGTAGCTTTCCTGATATAAAACTCCTTAAATAGGAGATTTTTACATATTTTATGTTTTTGTTGGTGTTTGTCTGACTAACTTTTTGTTTCTCTTTTAGAAATGACTGCTGTTCACACAGGCAATATAAACTTCAAATGGGACCCCAAAAGTCTAGAGATCAGGACTCTGGCAGTTGAAAGACTGTTGGAGCCTCTTGTTACACAGGTAAGCATCTGAAATCACATTATTAGTTTTTGTAACATGGTTCCATAGCAGTAATAAACAGAACAAAGTTATTTAGTTCAAAGGTTTAATTTGAGCATTTGAGCATTAGGTTGATTGCTTAGATTATTTGTCTCCTCTAATCTATAATAATCTATAATAATAAAAGTATAATATACAAATTGACCAAATGGTCAAACAGTGCAACCATTGTCCAGATGACCTTCTAGATGAAGCTGTGGCTTTGAAGCAGCGGCTGAGGCAGCTGGGGCTGCGAAGGCCTACCCTTGCACGAATTTCATGTATCGGGCTTCTAGTAATGACATGTTGATACATGGAATCACTTAACTCTTTAGTCTAAACAACCTTTTAGTTGCTGCTGCTTTTTTTAGTCTTAATGGCAACAGTATGGGCTGGTGGTATGTAGTGCAACTTTCCATATATTTGCACTTTGCAGACATTTTCTTGGCATCACTATTTTCTTGGAACATATATCCAAGAAAGATGGGATGTGGAATCTTGACTGTTAACACCTGTTTAACACCTTTCATTGTCTGTTAAAGTAAGTTAATTTGAGAGTGTAGTTTTGCTATGCTCTGTTACAAACACAAATATCATAATGGAACGGCATTTCATTAACTGTTAGCAACTAGGTATGCACTTTTAGTGTTTTGGCACAGTTAACTGGTGTGAGTGAGTGAGAGAGAGAGAGCGAGCGAGAGAGAGAGGTAAATAATCAAAATTTAGTGGCACGTGCTATCTTTTTTAAAAATTCCATTTCAACTGATAAATATAAACTAGTATATGTATATATACATGTGCATTGCACATATATAATTTTTAAAATATGTAGGAGTGTGTGGTAAGACTGAAGTATATTTACTTTCTTGGAGCCCATCTACTATAACTCTTAGTAAGTCTTTTTTGTGACAGATTAATAACAAATCTTCAGTCATCTTCATCCTACAGATTTTCTAATATTACTAGAGGCCAGGTGAACAAAATTCGTGAACTGGAGTAGGGGGAGGGGTGGAATGTATCTCAGCCTAGCCTGCACCCTCTCTAATCTTGGACCTCTTGGTGGATGTCTGACTGCCGGTATAGGCCAGATCCCTGTCACAATCTGGGACTGTTGACTCCCATTTGCTTGCCTGCTTGCCTGCCTTATTGCCCCTAAACTGCTTCTGCCTGCCAGCCTGATCACCCCCTGACTACTTACCTGTGAGCTTGATCGATGCCTGGCTGCTTTCCCCTGCTGGTTCAATCACTCCCAACTGCCCTCCCCAAATGCCCTCTCCTGCAGGCCTGGTCACCCCCAACTGCCCTTCCTCCCCTGCAGGCCTGGTTGCCCCCAACTACCCTCCCCTGCCGGCCTGGCCGCCCCTAACTGCCCTTCCCTTATAGGCCTGATTGCCCCAACTGCTCTCCCTTGCCAGCCTGGTTGCCCCCAACTGCCCTCCCCTGCAGGCCTATGGCCTTTCTTCCCCCCCACCCCCAATTGCCCTCCCTCTCCTGTAGGCCTGGCTGCCCCTAACTGCCCTCCCCTGTTTGCCTGATCACCCACAACTACCCTCCCCTGCTGGCCATTTTGTGATGACCATCTTGTGACCATATGGGGGTGACCATCTTGTGAGAGGGTGTGTTGGTCAATTTGCATATTACCTCTTTATTATATAGGATATGTATTTATGATGGTTACTGTTCTTGGACTCAAAACAATTGTGATAGACTACTTTGGGCAGTTGTTCCTTTCTTTAAGGGTCTTCACTAATTAATTACTGAGATTTATGTGAAGAAACTGTAAAAAGATTTCAGAAGTACGTTATCTTAAAACATTTTGCACAGGTTGAAAATGGGAAAAATGTGACTTTTAGTTTTAGATAAAACGAAATTCATTGTTGACCTCTTTCTGGAACTCCTTTTTTTAAAAAAAAAAATTGAATTTGTTGGGTGACATTTGTTAATAAGATTATACAAGTTTCAGGTATACAATTCTATAATACATCATCTGTATATTATATTGTGTGTTCACCACCCCAAGTTAAGTTTCTTTTCATCACCATTTATCCCCCTTACCCTATTCTACTCCTCTTGACCCCCTGCAATTTCTTAATGAAATAAGAGTAGAGATTTCTAACTTGTTTCTAGTCAGTTTTTAATTTATAAGATAACAAAAAATCTAATATTCATATGTGAGGAATTAAAACATTATATTTTCTATCTTCTACATGAGAGCTAAATTATTTGAGAAACTAGAGTATCATTCTACATGAGAGCTAAATTATTTGAGAAACTAGAGAAACATGGAGAGAGTTGTATGTTATTTTTTACTGCTGATGAAATGTCAAAAATGTGATACTTGTTATGAATAATTTATTTTTGCTACTTTTAAAGATGTTAGCCTTTCTGTTATTTTTATTTTAATTGACTGTTGTTTAATTTTTAAAAATGAAACTTTTAGGTTACGACTCTGGTAAACACCAATAGTAAGGGGCCCTCTAATAAAAAGAGAGGTCGTTCTAAGAAGGCCCATGTTTTGGCTGCATCTGTTGAACAAGCAACTGAGAATTTCTTGGAGAAAGGGGATAAAATTGCAAAGGAGAGTCAGTTTCTCAAGGAAGAGCTTGTGGCTGCTGTAGAAGATGTTCGAAAACAAGGTAGGTTAATATTGCTTTATATATATTGAAGGGCAGTCCTTTTTAGAAAATTAATCCTAGAAGATGACTTTTTGTGGTCAATATTTTCATTCTTATGTTTGCCAGTTGCTCTAATTAATCATATTCAGTTATTGGAGATATATTAAGTTGTGCTGGCTTAAATTTTAATCAGGAGAGAGAGTAGTAACAAAGGAACAATTTTTTTTTGAGAATTTGAATTTACTTCTCATGGGTGTTCCAAGTAAAAATTGAGTCTTAGAAATGTTGTCAATTTGATAAAAAAATAAATGGGGCAGAAGTTTACATGTCATCCTATGCAGTATCTCTTTTTAGTTCATGTTGAAGACATAGGGGTGGTAAAATGTAAAAATGTCCAACAATTCTGGAAATACCATAGATAGTATCCCATTCTGTCAGATTAGCACGTAACATTAGTCACACATATTTGCGCTGGTTTGAAATAAACTGAATGTTGGCTTAAAAAAAAATATTTTGGGGAACTTAGAACTAATAGAAGGTGAAATTATAACCCACAAGTTCCCTACCAGTAATTAACCATTAGAAAAGCTGTAATCACTGTGATGTTACAGATGATAAGAGGACTTTAAATGTGAAAGATTAACTTCTTGTGATCTGTAGTTCTGTGTTAAATTTGTGGAGCAGCAGGGGACTTCAGCAAAGACCTAGCTTCCTGTAGGGCTGTTGGATATCAGCTAAGGTGAACTGAATCCCTACTCTATGCTGGTGCTTTACTGGCCTTTGTAAGTACCTCATTGGATCTCTGATGGCTCTCAGCAATGTGCATGCGTTTTCCATTGGAGTCTTAATGTCAAATTCATCTTTATGTCAGTACCCCAAAAGGGACAATGCATTAAAAAATGGGAAAATGGGTGCTGCTATCTTTAGTTGTCCTGAATCGGTGAACTAAATAATTTTCCTCAGTTTTCAGGCTGGAGATAAGTATTTCTCATACTGCAAATGATATTATTTAAATTCCATAATACCAGTTAATTGTATGTATTAGTTTCCCAGGGCTGCAATCCTATATAATAAAAGTGTAGTATGCAAATTGTCCCCTTGACCCGGAGGTCATCTGGGAGTTTGACCAGGGGGCAGGCCGGCTGGGGGAAGGGAGGGAGGCCCTGGCCAGCAGCTGCTAGGGACCATACCAGTGCATGAATTTTGGGTCTTTAGTTTCTCTAATAAAAGCCTAAGTGACTTATGGCTGAATGACCAGAACAACCTGTCGCTATGATGAGCACTGACCACCAGGGGGGCAGCTTCTGCCCCCTCGTGGTCAGTGTGCTCCCACAGGGAGAGCGCTGCTCAGTCAGAAGCTGGGCTCATGGCTAGTGAGCACGCAGTGGTGGTGGCGGGAGCTACTTCTGCCTCTGTGACAGCGCTAAGGAGCAGCGAGCTGAGTGGTAAGGAGCATGAGCAGGTGGGTGGTAAGGAACAAGGGGTCCCGCACTGTGAGAGGGCACAGGCCAGGCTGAGGGACTCGCTCCCCTCCCTTCCTGTGCACAAGTTTTGTGCACCAGGCCTCTAGTAACATATAAGTTACTACAAACTTGAAGGCATAGAAAACAGAAATTTATTCTCTGACATATCTGTTAGCCAGATATATGAAATCAATGTGTCAGGGTTGACTATTTCTTGGGGACTCAGAACAAGAATCTTCCCATTCTTTTTCCTAGCTTCTGGTGATTCCCGGAATCTTCATTGTTCCTTGGCTTATGTACACATTGCTTCAGTCTCTGCCTTCGTTGCCACATGGCATTCTTCCTGTGTGTCATGTTATCTAGTATAACCTCATTTTAACTTGATTGTATCTACATAGACCCTTTTTCCAAATAAGTCCACTTCCACAGCTTCCAGGTGGACATAAATTTTGTGGGACGCAGTTCAATCTAGTAGTGTGGGTTTTCAATTAATTTGTCTTAAAACAGTTTAATTGTCTGGTTCAAGATAATTTTTGAGCTTTTTGTGGAGAAATTCAGGATGGCTTTTACTTCATTATTTTCTGTGTGAAAGTTTTACTCCCCAGGCCTTCTTGCCTCTTGTAATGAACCTTACAGTAATGTTAACAGATGAGTTTGGCCAAAGTGTTCATTGAGTCTAGTGACTAAGATATTTATTTTCAAACTACATTTATTTGTAACAGGCAACTTTTTCACTCTTAGCATTTCTTGGTTCAGAAGGTTCTCTGATGCAAATCTGTAGCAATCATGGTAACAATACATGCACTCCCTGGCCCCAGTTTTCAATGTATATCTAAATTATTTTTTGTTTACTTTTTATTTTTGTTTATATCTAAGGTAATCTTGTACAGAAATAATCAAGTTAAGATGAGGTCATACTGGATATTTTTTCCATTGATTTTTATACTTTTTAAAAAATATATATTATTGATTTTTCATAGAGAGGAAGGGAGAGGGATAGAAAGTCAGAAACATCGATGAGAGAGAGACATCGATCAGCCGCCTCCTGCACGCCCCCTACTGGAGTTGTGCCCGCAAGCAAGGTACACGCTCCTGACCGGAATCGAACCTGGAACCTTTCAGTCCGCAGGCCAACGCTCCATCCACTGAGCCAAACCAGTCTCGGCTGATTTTTAGAGAGAGTGGAAGGTAGATTTTTTTCCAGGTTTTTTTTTTTTTTTTTTAAGTTTTACAGTTTTATATTTATATTTAAGCCTGAAACTTATTTTGAGTTAAATTTTGGGTAATGTAAGGTTTAGGTCAAGTTCTTTGTTCCCTCTCAGTGGACATCCAGTTATTCTGGTACTCTTTGTTGAAAAGACTGTCTTTTCTCCATTGAAATGCTTAGCACCCTTGTTAATAATCAGTCAGCTGTACCTGTGTGGGATTTTTATTTCTGTGTTCTCTTTTTGTTTCATTGATCTCTGTGTTTTTCCCTTTGCCATTACCATACAATCTTTATTGCTATAGCTATGAGAATATTAGAATTGGATAGAGTGATTCTACCTACGTATTTTTTTTTCTAAATTGTTATAGCTATTCTAGTTCTTTTGATTTTACATATGAATTTTAGATAATTTTCTATATATTTACAAAAACTGATTTTGATAGGAATTACATTAAATTTGTAATGAATTTGGGGAGAATTGACATTTTTACTATATTGTGTTTTCCAATTCATGAATAAAATATGTTTCTATTTGTTTATATCGTCTTTGATTTCTTTTTTAAAAAATATTTTATTGATTTTTTTACAGAGAGGAAGGGAGAGCGATAGAGTTAGAAACATCGATGAGAGAGAAACATTGATCAGCTGTCTCCTGCACACCCCCTACTGGGGATATACCCACAACCAAGGTACATGCCCTTGACCAGAATCGAACCGGGGCCTTTCAGTCCATAGACCAAGGCCCTATCCACTGAACCAAACTGGTCAGGGCTTGTCTTTGATTTCTTTGATCAATGTTTAACATACAGGGTGGGGCAAAACTAGTTACAGTTTTATGTGAAATACAGTGTATTCTTTTTTTATTATTTATTGACTAGTGGCCCAGTGCATGAAATTTGTGCATGGGGTGGCGGTCTGGCCAGCCCGGCCCCAATTGGGGCAGATTGGGGCAGGGCCTATAGGGAGGAGGAGATGGTGAGAGGTTGGCCACCTAGCCTTCCCTGATCTGGGTCCGATCAGGGCTGGCCCATCAGGGAGAAGGTGCCAAAGGTGATTGGTCAGTGGGCTCCACCCCCTGTTGGGGTGAGGGGTGTGATCAGGGGTGGGGCGGCCAGGGCGAGGGGCTTCAGGATTTTGGCCACCCAGCACCGCCCCCTGTTGGGGGGGGTGGGGTCAGGGGTGGGTCTGGGGAAGGGGCTGTGGGCCTATAGTGTTGGGGCAGACTGATCAGGGGTGGTCTGGCTTGGGGAAAGGGAGGGGGTGTTTGGCCTGTGGCCTGCTCTTGATTGGAGTGGGAGAGTCCTATCAGGGCCAGGCTGGCAGCGGGGAGGGGCCGAGAGGTTGGTTGGCCAGCTATCCCCACCCCGATTGGGCGGTTCATTGGCCACAGTGGTTGTCATAGCAACAGTTCGTTATGGTCATTATGGCCCTTATGGTCCCTGGCTTTTTTATATAGATATTTGAAACATAATGGTGCTTGTGAGAGCCTTAGGGCAGTTGATAGGTATCTTTAAGCAATAGTGCTCCTTTGTTAATTTGTTACTTTTCTTACGATTGTAATTCTATCAGATTTTCAGAAATTGAGACAAGGCCTATTGGGCCAGAGGTTCTGGTACAGTATTTTAGATTTCCTATAATTAATAATATATTGGTATTGCAGCAGTGAAAGTGCATTGTTTTTGAGTAGAACTTCAAATCCCTGAGAACAATCAATGTTATTCAATACTAAGTCTCAGTTGTTACAAGAACTTTTTTTTTTCCCTGTAGAAAGTATCTTGTCATTTTTAGAGCAAGAAAGCATTATTTATTGGTCTACTAAAACAGTAGAGTTAAAACTATTGAGTTTGGTATGATCTGTGTTATCTTAACAGCTGTAGTTGACTGATGAGCATACTCTTTAATGGTCTTATTGCACAGATAACTTCTTAGCTTTTTAAGTCTTGAAAGCACAGAATTACCCAGTCAGTTAAAACTAATGGTCTCTTAGGACAGTGGTTGGCAAACGCATTGGTCAACAGAGTGGTAAACCGCTAATGCGGCTTGCGGGCCACAGTTTGCCGACCACTATCTTAGGACATTGTCATAAAGAAGGGATAGGCAATGAAGGTTTTTAATTGATACTAATTAAGAGACTTTTTTTTTATATATATATATCTCAGTAATTGTGTAGTGAACTTGAAGATATAAATACTATCTTGCTGGGTATAGCTTCAATGATTTCTATATAGGGAGGAAAAACACACACATGTAGAGAGGGGTGTGTGTGTGTATGTGTATACATATACAAGTATGTATGTATATGTTTGTGAATACACACACACACACACACACACACACACACACACACACACTCACTCTAGAGGCTCGTTGCACGAAATTCATGCACGGGCCTCGGGGAATGTCCCTCAGGCCAGCCTGCACCCTCTCCAATCTGGGTCCTCTGGAGAGATGTCTGATTGCCTGTTAGGACCGATCTAAGTGTGATCCGGCTTATACAGGCAGTCGGACACCCCTCTCACAATCCAGGACTGTTGGCTCGCAACTGCTCGTCTGCCTGCCAGCCTGGTTGGCCCTAACTGTCCTCTCTGCTGACTTGGTCATCCCCAACTGCCTTCCCTTGCTGTCTTGGTCTTCTCGAACTTCCCTCCTCTGCAGGCCCGGTCACCCCTAACTACCCTCCCCTGCTGGCCTGATTGCCCCCAACTGTCCTCTGCAGGCCTAATCCCCATTAGTCCCTCCCCTGCAGGCCTGGTCCTCCCAACTGCCCTCCCCTCTAGGACTGGTCCTATCACCTGCCCTCCCCTATAGGCCTGGTCCCCCCAACTGCCCTCCCCCGGTGGGTCGGGCCCCCCCCCAACTGCTCTCCCTTGCTGTCTTGGTCTTCCCAAACTTCCCTCCTCTGCAGGCCCGGTCACCCCTAACTACCCTCCCCTGCTGGCCTGATCGCCCCCAACTGCCCTCCTCTGCAGGCCTGGTCCCCCCAACTCCCTCCCCTGTAGGCCTGGTCCTCCCAACTCGCTTCCCTGCAGGCCTGGTCCTCCCAACCGCCCTCCCCTGTAGGTCTGGTCCCCCTCCTCCCCCCCCAGCTACCCCCCTCCTTGCTGGCCTGATCACCCCCAACTGCTCTCCTCTGGAGGCCCGGTCACCCCACAACTGCCCTCCCCTGCAGGCCTGGTCCCCTGCAACTGCCCTCCCCTGTAGGCCTGGTCCCTCTCAACTGCCCTCCCCTGCTATCCTGATCTTCCCGAACTGCCCTCTGCTGGCCGGTCACCACCCCTAACTGCCCTCCCCTGCTGGCCTGATTGTCTCCAACTGCCCCTCCCTTACCCCCGAAGTCCTGGCCCTCCCTTGCAGTCCACCTTGTGGCAGACATCTTGTATCCACATGTGGGCAGCCATCTTGACCACATTGGAGTGGCCATCTTATGTATTGGAGTGACAGTCAGTTTGCATATTACTCTTTTATTAGATAGGATACACACACAAATATCTGTATATATCTGTATATATTTCTATATATCTATATACACATATATGTGTGTACACCCCCCCCCCACACACACTAGAGGCCTGGTGCACAAAATTTGTGCACGAGGGTGGTGTGTGTGTGTGTGTGTGTGTGTGTGTGTGTCTGTCAGTCCAACCTGCACCCTCTCCAATCCAGAACTGCTGGCTCCCAATTGCTTGCCTGCCTGCCAGCCTGATCACCTCCTAACCACTCCCCTGCCAGCCTGATCAACATCTAACTGCTCCCCTGCCAATCCGATTGCCCATAACTGCCCTCCCCTGCCGGCCTGGTCACCTCCAACTGCCCTCCCCTACAGACCTGATTGTCCCCAATTACCCTCCTCTGCTGGCCCAGTCACCCCTAACTTTCCTCCCCTTTAGGCCTGGTTAACCCCAACTGTCCTCCCCTGCAGGCCATCTTGTGGCAGATATCTTGTGTCCACATGGGGGCAGCTATCTTTGACCACGTGGGGGAGGCCATCTTGTGTGTTGGAGTGATAGTCAATTTGCATTTTACCCTTTTATTAGATAGGAATATATATATATATATATATATATATATATACACACACACACACACACACATATATATATATGTTTGTGTATATGTGTGTATATATATATATAGTCATTATAAATCTTGGCAAGGCGATTTTAAGGAAAATGATAAATTTTATCCTTGACAAAAGAATGGATATTGAACATAAGCTGTCAAGCTCTTGAGGCATAATTTTCTCCCTAGCAACTGACTAGAGTGAGATTGAGGGAGGTGAAAATTGGTAACTTGTCCAGTGCAGATGTTGACAGCTTGACTGATATACTCACATCTAATATAGGCAGCCTGGAAGATAGATATTAAAAGGCAGATGTGAACACGACAAAGCAGCTGTCAGTGATTGTTTGAGAAGTATATAGGAGACAGTAGAGTCTGGGTTTGCTAAGTTTATGGGCTAAAGACTTGAAATATAGCTCTGAGGAGCTTTGTGTGGGTGTGTGAGAGAGATTGCATTTTAATTTGTCTGGTCTTATTAGTGTGGTTTTAATCAGGTTGGCGCTAAGAGCTTGATCTTATATATGGGCTCTTAAATATTTCACAGGAGAAAAATGACAAGTATTACTATCCTAGAATGTTGAGTATGGGTTTCAAAAAGTGTTACTAATAATGCTCTGGAAGAGCAATAGCGAAGAAAGATTTAACATTTTGAAAAAGTTTAAAGTTAAGTTAATTAGGATTTTAGATTAGTATAATAACAAGAAATTAAACCTAACAAAAATGCAACTGATTTTTCTCATACTCTTCTTGCTTTTGAGTTCTGGCTTCTCATTTGTTATTCTGCCTTTTCCCCTTGCTATTTTGGTAGATTTTTCATCCTGTTTTCCCCTCTTTCTTTTGTGGATACCTCTTCATGTGATCTAAAGGCTGGATCTGTTGTTAAGAAGTGCTCCCACTCCAGTTCCTGCCCTTCATATGTTCCTGAAGACTGCTTAATTTAGCACTTGTTCATTATTGACCCCCATTCCTCCACTGTCACATTTATTCCATTTTCTTTTGCTCTTTATTTAACCTGAGCAGGAAAAACTAAATGTAAATTCCAAAAAATCATTAGCTGGTTGCCATTCAGGTGTTTTATGTCTTAAAGTTGTCTGTCTGACTTAAACTGTAAGTCTCTAGAGTGGAGGCTGTATTTTCTTTGACTTGGGATGTGTCCAGGATGCTATCTGTTTTCTGGATCACTACCCTTGTGTGAGCATATGCTGCTCTGCAGAGACGCGAGTTCTGGTGTAGCCGGCCTGGAAGTGAGGAAAGGAAAATGAACTCACTGGATTTTCATGTTTGTTGAGATTTTGAAATTGCTCCTCTTTTTTTTTGGTTTATCTTGTAAAATTCACAAAAATTAACACTAACCAGATAATACTACAGCAAGTAATACTATTGCCTGGTGTCCAATATACCTGAGGAAATTATCTCAGGTATTACAATTTTGACTTCGGCGTGACTTCAATCATGATATTGCAGTAATGTCTATTAGTTAATTTCTTAAGAAAGTGACTCCCAAGTTGAAATGCATGTTATGCGTTTATTTGCATGTGTGTAATTAGAAAGTAAGTGCCTCTCTTTGGAGTGTTTCTGAATAACAGTAGGGCATGCTTGAATTAGTAGAACATGAATATGTGTGGTACTTTCATTTTAATATTTTTGATAAAATCAATCTATTCTGTTGCCTGTTAAAAGTCAAAATTTCTAAGCTCTGTTTCTTACTGCCTTGGGATGGGGAAGGATGTAGGTTAAGAGTTTTTCCGGGTGTGTTTTGAACAAATTCTGACGGGCTTTTAAATGTTCATTTCCTGGATTGATTTTTCAGAAGCTAAACATTGACACCCCAGTCAAGTTCTCTTAAAGTGTCTTTCAGGAATTCTTTGAATAGTCACTTTATCTGTATTTATGGAGGTATCATCTAGGGGTCTTTAGTTTTTGCCAAATATCCCCCACTGATGAATGGAAAGGCAAAGGTGGGAAGGATTAAATGGTCAGATTCATCATCATGTTACAGGGCATGTGGGTTACAGCAGATAGAGATCACCATTTGGTTCCTTCCCATAGGACTATGAAATTTGTTAATCTTTGCAACTATATTGCCAGTTTATCTTAATTGACAAGTGTGGAAAATGTCTTATTACCAGACCATGGAAAATGAATTTTAAAAATTGGGAAAGAAGGAAGAGGAAGGAAGTGGGACAGATAGGAAATGGGTATTAATTCTTGATGATCTTGGAGTAGCAAATAAATTTGTGAAGCATTTGCCTTGTCAGTTTATTATTTTGTAAAGTAAAAGTTGGTGGAATAATAAAAATAGTTGTCATTTTCTGATGAGATCCTAAACTTAATCAGATGTACTTAAGAGAATTTGGAATAAAGTAATTTAATGAGTAGAGACAAAGCACTAAAAAAGTAACTTTGAAGAATTAGGAATCTCATGATAGAGAAGTTTTAGGTATTCAAAATCCAGGGCTGAATTGTTTTTATTTTCTATTGTGTAAAAAGATGCCAAGCCATTAAATATGGAAGTTGGGGGCGATGTTATACCTATGATATTGCTTGCTGGCTTACTCTATTTTTTTTTTTCCTTTTCTCTGGCTATTCCCTAGGTAGAATTGGAAACATTTTTTCTTTAAACAAAAGTAATTTTCTGCAGTATACATGCTTTTAATAGTAAGAGCAGAAAGAAGAAAATAAAAATCAGCTATGATTTTTATTACCCAGAGATGAAACCAGTGTTTAATATTTTAGTTTAAACCCTTCCAGTTGTTTTTTTATGAATATATTCATGTGGATAGAAATATATTTTGCTCCATTTTATCATTTTTTTTACTCAGTGGATCCTGAACATCTTTCAATATTAATTTTCCTACCATGTAATTTTTAAAATATACGTATTTTTCAAGAGAAATGATTTTAAATATATTACATGCAATAAACATTAATATTTTAAGAAAAAAGATTTTAAGTATAATATAATTACCAAAACTATACTTTCATAGTATAATATCACAAAAGTTGTAGGAAATATTAAAAATCTGCAAATAACAGGATTACTTCTATTACATTCTAAAAAATTTATATACCAGAGGCCTGCTGCACGAAATTTGTACACTGGTGGGGCGAGATGGCCCTCAGCCCAGCTTGGACCCTCTCCAATCTGGGATGGGGAAGTCTGACTGCCGGTTTAGGCCCGATGATTGAATAATAGCCTCTACAGAGTAATATGACTTAAGGACTCTTTTGAACTAGAAAAACCAAAGAGTTCTAATGTTGTGGTCAAAGTTTTACTTATTTTTCAAATATTTAAAAGGAGTGTGGTAAACAGGACAGTTTTTATTACATTTTATTTTTATTATTTATTTTGAATATTTTTATTTCAGAGAGGAAGGGAGAGGAAGAGAGAGATAGAAACATCAATGATGAGAGAGAATCCTTCATCGGCTGCCTCATACATGCCCCACACTGGGAAATGAGCCTTCAACCCCGGGCGTTTGCCCTGGCTGGGAAGCAAACTGTAATCTCCTGGTTCATGGGTCGACACTCAATCACTGAGCCACACTGGCTGGGCAGGAGAGTTTTTATTTAAAAGACTGAAGGCTGGGGAGAAATTAACTGGGGAACTTAAGTGCAAGTATGTATATATGCATAACTTGTGGACACAGTTAATAGTGTAGTGAAGGCCTGGGAGAGGGGGATGAGGGTTGGGAGAGGGTCAATGAGAAAAAACAAACAGGGTATTGTATCTTTAATACTTTCAACAATAGAGATAAATTTAAAAAAATGACTTTGGTAAAAAATAAAAGACTGAGGGCTGTAGTTGATAACAAGTGTAGTATGAGATATTTGAGGAGAAAGAAAACTTTAAAAATCCTTTTAAGGGAAAGAGATAAAAGAAACTTGAGCAAGGGCATCTGGGAAATCTGTGGGGAAAGAGGAATTAGAATTCCACTTATGGCCATGACATTGATTCTGAAATGAATAAATAATTTGAACATGTTGATGGTAAATGTCTTTTAACCCTCTGGAAGCTTCTGTCATTTGTTTCCACACAAGGCTGTTTTTTGCTGCTTCTCAAAAGCATGTTCAGGTGGATGTCTAAAATATCTTTGTTGGATTTTGCAGTTGATAATAGTATGCTCTCATAAAATGTTTTATTTAAGAAATGTCTACGTAAAGTGTCTATAACAATTGAACTTCTATAGAAACTAAACAAAATATAAAGGCATGTGCACATGCCCCCTCTCCCTTATTTTACCACTTATCCATATTTTAGATAAGCGTTCAAGACAGCTGATTCACAAAGCTTTCATATTTCATAATGTATGCTATTTTTACTTTTTCTTTTTGCAGTGACTCTAATTGCCATGAGTTTTTTATACCGTGGAAGAAAAAAATAGAAATTTTGAATATAGACATTTTGAGTGACTTAGATTATTCCTTTCTAGGAAACCCTGGGTTTTATATATCTTCGACATGAATTAAAGATATTTTACATTTTTTGATAATTTAAAAACTTTTCTTTAGTATGTGTGTGTGTATGTAATAGAAAATTTAAGGAAAGCACAAGAACATAAAAAGCAGGAAGTAATTACCCATCGGGCTATGTCACCTAGTGATGTACTACCTCTGTTAATATTGTGTTTATTGGTGTGGTCTTTCTTATTCTGTCTTTATAACAAAAACACATTGGCTCTCCAATCTCATTGTACAGTATAAATTGTCCCATATCTGCTATTTAAGGTGCAAATAAAAATTTTCCCCTTAAAAATACATGGAATGGGTGGATTATGTGCTTTACAGAAGATAAGCCATGTTCCTCTGCTGGGCTGACAAAATTCTTATATTTTTTCTGGACTTTAAGGTAGAAATGAATATATTAGAGGTATCCTTAGTATTATTTTGCTCTATTTATTGAATCTCCTTGGAGGATTTTTGAAGGCTGTAGAGGTATTTACATAGCTGGGACACTCCCTATGGCATTGTGGTTGGGAGCTATTCTTATAGTATGACATGAACTTTTTTGTATGTGGAGTTGTGGGATAGGTGAGGCAGACTACAAATTGCTAAAACAGGAAGGAACCTCAGGTTGACTTAATTCCTTAAAAAAAAAAAAGATGGAAATGTTAATGCTCAGCAAGTAGAACTACTGTAAGTCAGCTTGTAGCTATTATTACCAAAGGACCAGTTAGTTTTTACTAGTACTTTCTGCACTATGGGGAATGAGTGAAGGAGGCTATCTCTTTACTGCTTCCGCATTACAAATTAAAAGCTAGTTTTTTCTTCATGCTTTAGGAAAATTGCTAGCATGACTTTATTTCTAAAAATGTAAGAAACAATTGGTGTATGTACAATGATCATGTTCTGAATAAATTTAAGAATTGAAGATAGTAGATAGGTAGTGTGGAAGCTGCATGCAAGTATTGGTTAAACTTCACATTTATTACCTCATTTAATTTTTAAAACAACCCAGTGAGGTGGCAGATGGTATTCTCATTTCATGGAAAATAGGTAGAGATAAAGCAACCGAAAGGCACACAGCTGCCAAATAACCAAGTTGGGATTCAGATCCAATTCCAATATCTTGTTTTATCTGTATCAGACAGTGTTCTGGGAGAGTAATGTTGTCTCTTGAACAACACTTGAAGATTTGGGGTACTGACCCTATGCAGTCAAATCTGCGTATAATATTTGTCTCCCCCCAAAACTTAGTTATCTTTTGGTATCTGCTGGGTATTGGTTCTAGGACCTTTGAAACAGAAACCAAAATTTGGGGATGCTCAAATCCTCTATATAAAATGGCATTGATCAGTGCATACAATTTTTCTTATCCATGGACTCCCAACTGGGACAGTGCAGGTATTTATTGGAAAAAAAAAAAGTCACGTTTATGTGGACTTGTGCAAACCCTTGTTCAAGGGTCAGTTGTATATTCATTAACATTACTTGTGACATTATTTGTTTTAAAGAAGCAGCATAATAGAATATCTCAGATTTCCTAGGCTCATGTTTAAAAAGAAAAACCAAGCTTTTTTAAAATTTTATGCACACACACTCCTATAGTTTTCAGACCTGTCCTTTCCTTATAACTTTATAAAAAGTTGGATTGCTTTGGAGAATTCACTCAAGATAATTTGATGCTTTAGAGAGGTCTTGATCTTGTCCTGTTCTAATGTAGAACTCTTGCTTTTTTGTTTACTTCCGTTACAATTGCCCTTTGTCCTTGTTTTGCTTCAGAAGAATTTAATTTTTGTCTTCAGCTTAGTGAGGGAAGAATGCCAGCAGATGGGTATGTTGACAGATCTGATTTCATGACAGACAGAACAATAGTAGTGGGTTCTTAAGTTTCATCTTCTTTATGTCTTAGTTAATACCAAATGTGGTTTAGTTGGGACCAGACCAGAAGAACCAGTTATATAATCAACCTTCACTGCTGATTATGTGACTATCGACAGATTACTTGTCTTCCTCAGTTTTTCCAATTTGCCTTTTGTATGAGGAAATAGTGCTTTTGATAACTCTTACAATTATGCTTAAATAGACATAAACTAGTTATATTTTATTGTTTTTAAAGGACTCTTGATTTTTTATATAAATTGTTTTGTGTTTAAAAAATATTTTTATTGATTTCAGAGAGAAAGGGAAAGGGAAAAAGTGATAGAAACACCAATGATGAGAGAGAATCATTGATCAGCTGCCTTCTGCAAGCCATCACTGGGGATTGAGCCCACAACCCAGGCATGTGCCCTAACCAGGAATTGGACCTAGACCTCCCAGTTCATAGGTTGAAGCTCAACCACTGAGTCACACCAGCTGGGAGATATATATATGTGTGTGTGTGTGTGTGTGTGTGTGTGTGTGTGTGTGTGTGTATAGTTTGTCTAAAAAGAGTTGACAACTTTATTTTTACATTTCAGAATACCAGTGAAATTGCTTTATTTTTTGGCCCACTACTCCCCTCCAAAACTATTCTCTCTCTGATAGGAAGAGGAAGTGAATCTTTCTGTTCTTGTTTTCTGTTAGAAAACATCTAGAGTCATAGTACCATGAACTCATGGTGAAATAGAACAAGTAATATAAAACTGATAGAAAGAGACCCTCCTCTTTCCTTATCTGGTTGAGTCTTTTCTGGGCACCATCATGGGACTGGTGGGAGAAATCATCATTGGGGAACTAGGCATCATTGCGGGCCCAGGCATCATTGCATGTGCCCTCCCAAAGGTGGCTTTGTTTCAGGAGGAGGTCCCACTGGCATCATCCCAGGAGTAGGAGGACCTAGAAGACTGGGGTGGGGTGGGGAGAGGTGGGATCATTGTCCCCTGCGGAAGGAGGAACAGAGAATGGAGTAGGAGGTATCTTTCCTTGCTGAAATGCTTGGTTGTTTTGTCATTCAGGCTCTGAGCCTTCTCTTTCATCCATTTCTGATAGTAGTTTTTCACATTCTTTTTTGTGTTTCCTACCAGATGAAGGGAGAGTCATGGATGGGGCATATATCACAATAGTTACAATAAAACATGGGCAAGTTGTTCTGTAGCCCATTGGTCACTCCATTCCATGCTGCTGGAAATGACCTGTATATTTTTAACTAGAGGCCTGGTGCATGAAATTTGTGCACTTTGGGGTGAGGCCTAGCCAGTGTCTTCTTACAGGGAAGTGGGCCTATATTTGAATAGACAAGTGAAAAGTCTTATAATTTTAAATGTAATATTTATTGCTTAACCTCACTGTACTAAGTCGGACATCCTTAGCACTGCCATGGAGGTGGGAGAGGCTCCTGCCACTGTGCTCACCAGCCATGAACCTGGCTTCTGGCTGAGCGGTGCTCCCCCTGTGGGAGTGCACTGATCACCAGAGGCAGCTCCTGTGTTGAGTGTCTGCCCCCGGATGGTCAGTGTGCATCATAGTGACCAGTTGTTTTGCCATTTGGTCGATTTGCATATTAGCCTTTTATTATATAGGATATATTAAACATCTCAAGTCAATTTTAGTGTCATATTACTTTTACAGAGATGACCCTTAAGAGAAATTTGAGGTGTCCTTGGTTTTTGCTAGTGGCTATTTGCAGATTTGTTCATCATTTTGTGAGTAGAGAAAATTTGATTGTGATTCATGAATTAAGGATTTGCCATTATTATGGCTGTGAGCTAAAAGAGATTAGAGTGGATGTAAATATATTTCATTTACTTTGTTTCTTCCAGTTCCACATATTGGTTGTCATATGACCCAATATTATTTTGGAATGATATCATGCTAGCTGTCAAAGGCATGAAGCTGTTTAAGAAGAACCTGGTGGAAATGAGAATTAAGAAGAAGGTAGAGGAGGAGCAGGAGGAAGAGGAAGAGGAGGAAGAGGGGGAGGAAGTTATAGTGAAAAAGAAATTAGAGTTGGTGGAAAATGAAGAATTAGTACAGTGAGGTTAAGCAATAAATATTACATTTAAAATTATAAGACTTTTCACTTGTCTATTCAAATATAAGCTAGGCAGTTGGAGAATTTTGATGCATTTAGTTGGACTATAGTTTTAAGAAACTACTTTAAATTCATCAGTTCTGCCACAGTTCTTACATTTACTTAAGGTTAACACCTTTTTTTTATTTCCAATAGCAACTGCTGCAGTTTCTTCCACTATCTTTACCTCTTGTTTCCATTGACACCGTGCTCATTTTTTAGGAGAGCCTCATTTACTGTTTCTGAGAAAACAGATTACCCCAACTGGAAGCCTCTTGCTATCTCTACTTTCACTTCTCATTGAGGGTACAAGAATTCCTTCTCCTCATTTTATGGCTCTCACTTCCTTCTGTGGTCCTGTTACATGTGTTCCTCTCTGTGATCTAGAATATTCAGTCTTCAATTAATGTCTTTATTGTGTCTTTTTGCCTCCCTCTCCCCCTCAGTCTATCTATAATTAATTTTAACAGTGATAGTAGATAGCATGGGAGTACATGCACTGTTCTAAGCACTCTGAGAACATGTGGTTTCGTATCCACAGCACTCCTGGAAGGTAAATACAGATAATCCTCACCTTGCATGATTCCAGTATGCATAAATGTCACATTTTGTTTATCTGTACATTAGTGGTAGATGTTTGGGTTGTTCCCACGTTTCATCTATTATGAGCAGTACTGCTGTGAACTCATTCATGTGTATGTTTTTTGTGTAGACATGTTTTCAGTTCTCTTGGATATATATTTAGGAGTGGAATTACTGGGTCACATGGTAACTCTGCATTTAATCTTTTGAGGAATTTTCCAAAGTGGCTGAATCATTTTACCTTTCTCCAATGGAATATGAAGTTTTCAATTTCCCCACATAGTCACTAACATTTCTTATTATCTGCCTTTTTGGTTATAGGAAGTGATATCTCATTGTAATTTTGGTATGCTATTGGATTATGGCTATTGAACATTTTTTCATGTGCTTAATAGCTATTTATTTATCTTCTTTGAAGAGACGTGTATATAATTCCTTTGTCTATTTTAAATTGTATTATTCATCTTTTTATTGTGGAAGTTCTTCATATGTTGTGGATACTAGATTCTTATCAGGTACATGGTTTTCAAAAATTTTCTTCCATTCTGTGGATCTTTTCATTTTCTTGATAGTGGCCTTTGAAGAACAAAATTTTAAATTTTGATGATATTCAATTAATCTATTTTTTGTGTTTATGCTTTTGGTGTCACAGTTAAGAAACCATTGCCAGAGGTCATGAAAACTTCTATCAATGTTTTCTTGTAAGTGTTTTATAATTGTAGTTCCACATTTAGGTTTAGATCTATTTTGAAAGTATATGGTATGAGCTAGGAGTCCAACTTTTTTCTTTTACATATGGATATCCAGCTGTCCTACCACTATTTGTTGAAAAGATTATTTCTTCCCCTATTAAGTGATATTGCCAGCCTTGTTGAAATTTAATTAATTGTATTTCTGGGTTCTTAGTTCTTTTTCATTGATTTTGTTGACCAATTTTCTCTTGCAAATTCTTCTCTTCTTGTTTTTGACAGTTCATCATCTTGGTTCTCTTTGTTTCTATTGTTAAAGAGTAGTTCTCCTCAAATTCACAATGCCAAGAGCTCCAGCTTTCTAAGTTTCCTTAATTTATGTGCAGTCATACAGTGCTCTGGCTTTCTTTTCTGTGTCAGGATAATCCTAGTTTGAAACCTGTAAGTAATCTTTGATGCTTTTTTTCCTTCACTCTTCATAATCAAAGGTTATCATATAATTTGACCTCTGCCTTCATTTTTTTAATTTAAATTGTTTTAATCCTCACCTGAGGATATTTTTTAATTGACTTTTTTTTTTTTTAAAGAGAGGAAAAGGGGAGGATGGGATAGAGGGAAGAAGGGAAGGAGGGAGAGAACATCAGTATGAAAGAGAAACATTGATTGGTTGCCTCCTTTACGTGCCCCAAATGGGGATTGAACCAGAAAGAAACCTAGGTATGTGCCCTGACCTAAAACCTTTTGATGCACGGGATCATGTTCCAATCAACTGAGCCACCCAGCCAGGGCTTGACCCCTCCCTTTATAATTCACTACTTTTCTTTCCTGGGCTCTCACTGTAGCTTTCTGACCTATCTGGTTAGGTTTATTGTATTACTTTTGTTAGGTTAATCCTGTGTATCTATGGCTTTGAATTTACTCTTTGGTTCAGGGATTCTTTTTTTTTTTTTAAATATATTTTATTGATTTTTCACAGAGAGGAAAGGAGAGGGATAGAAAGTCAGAAACATCGATGAGAGAGAGACATCGATCAGCCGCCTCCTGCACGCCCCCTACTGGAGATGTGCCCGCAAGCAAGGTACATGCCCTTGACCGAAATCGAACCAGGGACCTTTCAGTCTGCAGGCTGACGCTCTATCCACTGAGCCAAACCGGAGTCGGCTGGTTCAGGGATGCTTGTTTGTATTCTCTCTATCCCCACCTTCTGTTAATTTGAGAACTCAGTCCCCAGGTATGCCTTCTTTTTATATATCTCATCTTGATAAGTGGTTATAAGAATACAAGCATTGCCATTACAAAACCTGGTTGTATCATTTACTGTTAGATGACTGTGATTAAGTTAGTTAACCTATGCTTTGTCTTATTTGTAAAGAAGGACTAATATTAGCCTAACTTCCTAGGTGGTTGATACGATTGAATAAAATGTGATAGTGCCACAGAGAGTGGACATTTAATAAATGTTGGATATCATTATGTTGCTTTTCCTTTTATTAAAGTGCTAATTTTTTTTTAACTCCACTGCCCAAAGTCCTTCCTATCCTTGGAAGCTATAGTCTATTTCAGAATGCCATCCATGTCTTCTATAAAACTTGCTGGTCATTAGTATATCCTCCTTTGAAACCTTGTAGTACTTTGTGCCTTTCTTACAGCTTGTATGTTAACATGCCAAATGATTTCTGTATGATCACATTCCTCTTTCCTGGACTATAAACTGTTTGAAAGAAAGGGTTGTCTTGTTTAGCTTTGTTCACCTGGCAGTGAAATTGTTTGTTTGTTTTAGTGTGTAATAAGTAAGGTCTCAATAAATAGGTGAAATTCTATTGTATCTCTTGTTTAATATTAATATTGCCTAAGGCAAAAATTTTTCTGTAAGGCTTTTGAGACATCTTCTATGAGTGAATAGCTTTCCTACCATCTTCCCATATAGCACCATGTCCACAGTGCTCTTGTACTAGTAAGTCTGATTGCATTGTGATACTTGCTAATTGAGTACAGGTGCCTCGTCTTAATTAGCTTTTAATTGTTTGCTTGTCTGTCTTTCCCTTCCATACAGCTCCATGAGGACATGGGTTGTTTCTTGTGCACTATATCACTACACCTCATACAGTCTTTGATGTATTGTGAGTGCTCAAATATTTGTTGGCTAAATGAATAAATAAGCTTTTTCTTTTTAAGTACCATGAGATAACGTTTTTAATGTAATGTATCCACATAATAGTTACCATATGTCTGTATCTTCATAGGTGTGCATTTTTCATACAGGAAAAAATTTAACTGTGAGATTCTTCATTGTGAGTTATTTCTGACCTAAAAGATAAGAGCCCAAGCATGTCTTTATTCTTAGTATATATGGTACTTTTAAACTTAATTAATATATGAATCTGAGGTGAATTCCCACCCCCACACCCTGCACCTCCGGCAGCTCATATTATGCAAGTAAATTTGATAGCTAGGAGAAATTTGGTGGATCACTTCAGAAGTGGCTAGGTTTCTTTACATTTGTGGAAGAGATGAGTGAATGGCCTTTAAACTTTAATATGAAGTGGACACATTCAGTCAAGGGAGGAAGTACATAAACATAGTCACCACATAGGTACTGACAGTATAACTGGTGGAATAGACATAGCCCTGGGCCTTCAGTTATTTCAGTTATGAGAAAAGAGGGATGATATAGGCACCTTAAATGATTACTAATAGAAATTAATGACAAAAATTGTTATTTTACAAGTTTCTAGGAAATGTTATATATAAATTTTTAGCATTGTATTTTAGGGTTATATAAGCTGGATATTCCTAATAACTATAGTAATATGAATATGTTTTTAGCTTAATTTTCTTTATTATGGATATACCTGTTCGTTATATAAAATGTTATTTTTTTAAACACTTCAATCTTTTTTAAAACCAGGTTACACACATTTATAACTTTTTTTTTGTTGTTTAAGGTTCCATCATATGCCTTCACATTTTTTCATATATATGTTCCTATTTGCAGAATAGTCAATTATAGGCTAAACCAGTGGTCGGCAAACTGTGGCTCGAGAGCCACATATGGCTGGTGTGCTGCGATTTGCCACTCTGTTGACTAATGAGTTTGTTGACCACTGACCTAAACATTTAAAAAAGGAACACTATTGCTCAGTAGTTGAACTTCGACCTATGAACTAGGACAGTGATCTGCAAACTCATTAATCAACAGAGCAGCAAAACTGCAGCTCGCAAGCTGCATGTGACTCACGAGCCTGCGGTTTGCTGACCACGTGGCTAGTCCTAGATTCTCGATTCCAGTAATTACAGGCTGTTGTTGTTCCTTGTGATTAAGCCCCAGACCATACTTTACTTAACTAGATGCTTATTGTTGAGCATTTGAGTTGTTAGCAATGTTTTACTATGAGAAAAATAGTATCAGTGACTGAACTCTGTCTTCCACATATCAGTGAGTCCCTGTTAGTGTTAGAGCAATACACATGAAATAATTGGGAAGTGTGGAGGTTCTACATAATGGTTCCTATATTTTTGTGTAATTCTGTGGATGTGAGGATAGATTGCAGTAGATCCAATTTTTTTCTCCCACTCAAATCTTGGATTTAGTTTTCTTAGGATACATATAATGTTCCTTTTTGAAAGGAATATTATTAGATTATTGGAAAGAATTATTTTTTTAAGACTTTTGATATATAGTACCAAATCATTTTCCAAATATTGTGGTTTCACTAGCAATATATGAGGGTGCTTTTCTCTTAGTAACAGTTTTAAAACAAACCAAAGAAAAACACAACAAAAATAAAAATCTTAAATTTCATGCATGAAATATACAAAGTTTGAACTATTTTTTAAATCCTCACCTGAGGATATTTTTCTATTGATTTTTAGGAGGAGTGGGAGAGAGGGAAAGACAGTGAGAAACATTGATGTGAGAGAAACATATCAATTGGTTGTTTCCTGCATGCACCCAAACAGGGCCCTTGACTAGAATCAAACCCAGGACCCTTCAGTCCGCAGGCTGATGCTCTATCCACTCAGCCAAATTGGCCAGGGCTATTTTATTTTATTTTTATAATGTAGACCAGCTGTTTGGCTCATATCTGCTGTTTGTTTTCTTCATTCTGTAAAACAGGTGATTTAATGAAGAGTGCTGCGGGAGAGTTTGCAGATGATCCCTGCTCTTCTGTGAAACGTGGCAACATGGTTCGGGCAGCTCGAGCATTGCTTTCTGCTGTTACCCGGCTGCTTATTTTGGCTGACATGGCAGATGTCTACAAATTACTTGTTCAGCTGAAAGTTGTAAGTACAGGGCTATGTCTGTAATTTGTTTTCTCTATCACAGTGAAAGTGCTGCTGGCCATACTTAATTCAGCATTCCTTGGGACATGGAGTGGTTTACCTAAATGGATCAGGGATGTTTTTGTTTCATTTCCACTTATTCCTTTATTCCAATTGTACGTCACACTGGTTCTGTGAACTGTGTTATCTTGATTCTAATGAAGAACTTGTAGCAAATGTATAGTTTTGAGTCCTTTCCTTTTTGTAGTAGTGATTAAACATTTCCTTATCTCAGTTGAGTTCCAGAGTTGAGAAACCAAGATATGTTAAGTTGTATCCTTAAATAGAAATTAGTAATACTGTCCTTCTCAGCTCCCAAAAAGCTTCCATGTAGTAGCTGCTGAAATGTTTGAGTGCCATGTAAACTAGAGAGAAAGTTTGAATTGCTGTCTGAATTGCTGTTTCAGGGCATGAAAAATTCCTTATATAAGAATTGCTTAGAATTTTTCTTTTTTGGGGGGGATATATTTAATAGGTGGAAGATGGTATCTTGAAACTGAGGAATGCCGGCACTGAACAAGACTTAGGAATACAATATAAAGCCTTGAAACCTGAAGTGGATAAACTGAACATTATGGCAGCTAAAAGGCAACAGGTATAGTCATGATTTAGGGATATATTAAAATTATATTATTATTAGTTTGAAAAATTTTTTTTAATCTAAGTTTTACAGCACCTATCTGCCAATGTAGTGCCATTAAAACATTTTACTATTTTAAAAATTAAGTTGTATTCACATTATGCTCTTATTTTCAATGTTTTAAAAATTTTGCTTTAAGTAGTTTGGCAATTTATGATAGTATAGGAGAGGTAATAGTTATGTGCGTTTGAGGATTAACTTGAGTTGATAATGGCATTTATCTCAGGTTTCTAAAAACCTTAGACCAGTTCAAACATACTGGAATGACTTCTATATCAGAAAGTACTTTCCCCCTCTCCCCATATTTTTTCACTAGCCTATCTAATAAAAGAGTAATATGCAAATTGACCATACCTCTGCCACACCACAAGTCACTCCTACCATCCAATTGGGAGCGAGTATGCAAATTAACCCAACCAAGATGGCTACAGTTACAGAGTGAGCAGGCTTGAGTTGCCCTGGCGATGGAGGAAGCCAAGCTTTCCATACACCTTGGCTGGGTCAGGCCTCTGCTTAAGGCTACAAAGTTTCAATTATAGAAGATAAATAAATTCCAATAGAAATGGCTGCCTCCTTGGAGCGAACAGAAAGTTTAGCTCTGCTCCAGGCTACAAAGTTTCAGTTATAGAAGATAAATAAATCCCAGATACCAGGGCCTCCACTTGGGTCGCTGGGGGTCATGGCCAGCGTGCAAACCACCACAGGTCCCTTGCCCAGGTCCCATTCCCCAAGGGAACCCCCACTCTGATCTGGGACACGCTTCAGGGCAAACCAGCCGGTCTCCACCTGCGCACCAGGCCTCTATCCTATCTAATAAAAGAGTAATATGCAAATTGAACATCACTCTTATATAAGATGGCTGCCCCTATATGGTCAAAGATGACTGCCCCATGTGGACACAAGATGGCCACCACAAGATGGCCAGCAGGGGAGAGCAGTTGTGGGTGATCAGACCAGCAGGGAAGGGCAATTGAGAGAGACCAGGCCTGCAAGGGAGGGCATTTGGGGATGATCATGCCTGTAGGGGAGGGCAGTTAGGGGTGACCAGGCCTTGGGGGAGGGCAGTTAGGGGCAAATAGGCTGACAGGGGAGTACTTAGGGGGTATTAGGCTGGCAGGCGGAATCGGTTAGGGGCAATCAGGAAGGCAGGCAGGCGAGCAGTTGAGAACCAGCAGTCCTGGATTGTGAGAGGGATGTCCGAATGCCTTGTTAGGCCATATTCCTCAAGAGGTCCCAGATTGAAGAGGGTGCAGGCTGGGTTGAAGGACACCCCCTTATGTCTATAAGCAAACAATCCAGAAGCCCCTAACACATTTGCCTTAAATCTGAATTGTGTAACATAGCCATTCCTCACTCACTAATCATTGGTAAGAGGGAAACAGATACTGTGTCTGACTCAGAGTAATGAAGATCTATCTTATGGTCTTTTCTTGGGGACAGAATACCCAACAAGAGCTCTGACAAATGAGAAAAATGGGGTCAATACTCTAAATGTCCAGTTTTTGACAGCCTTAGCTTTGAAGACTTAGTAACTTTAATTTGGTTGTATTTACATTAGTATAAAACTAATGGATTTAATTAATAATATATGTAATATAGTGCCAGGCAGTGGGCAGTTGGTGAATATTAGTTATTGCTCATATTTCAAGCTAGAAGATGTGATCAGACTGAATCTGCACATATGAGATCCTGTTGTTTTTTTACATATGATACTGTAGTGAGATTTGGTATACTGTCTGAGTAATATAATTATTGTATGATCAATATACTTTTAGCATTTGTCCTAGTTGTGGCTTATGTCTCTATCACATAAATTTCAAGTAATTTTTTCCTTTTGATGGGGCTGATTAATCCTTAGAAGAACTTGTTATATATAATAGTATGGTAATTCCATAACACTAGCTGGCTAAATTATGTCTATAATTCATTTTATTTAATGTTCTTGATATAAATTCTCACTTGAATACCTGAAATAAACATTAGTTATATTTAAGAAATGAAGTTTGCTAATAGTAGCATTGTCCTAAAACCTGGTCAGTCATATCTTGGTTTATGAAGACTTAAGATTATGTGAAGAAAGTGAGAACATTTAGACTGATACTGTTGCATATCTTTGTAAAATGGTGGAATAAGTAAATTAGTGATGTTCTTGAGTTAAAACATAATTCAGAATTTTGTATGCTACTGGAGAAACTTACTGGAAATGCTGCCAGACTTTTAATTCTATGTGCCATGAATCTATGAAGAGTTTCAAACATTTCCAAAATAAGATGTCATAAAAATCTTGAAGTTATTAAGTAACATGCTGGATGATCTTCTGTTTGCCTTTCCATATCTGTTTTCTGCCCTTGTGCATCCTGCTCTCTGCCCCAGGAACTTCACCTGTCTAGGCTGCATCCAGGGACTCGTTTGCCCTCTGGCTCTTGGTTACTTTGGCCAATGGGAGCATGAATAGAAGATCAGAGGACATAGGAGAGTGAGGCTGGGGTTTTATTCTCCTGGCTGGTTGTCCTGGGTGACTAAAAGTCATATCCTGTGTCTGGTGGTATTCTCCACACACCTACCTGTTCCCTGGATTATGGTAACTACTGTCTCCTCTTGTCTCTTCAGGCTTAAGTGTTCTAATGACCTTGTGGTTTCCCTGTATTTTGCCCAGACCTTTGTAGCAGAGTCCCTACACCATCTTAGAATTACCTACCTAGCTTGATTTTATTATCTGTTTACTGCTGGTATCTTGAGTGATACTTGTTCCCATTTTAAAGCTTGTCTTGGGTTTATAGTATGTGATGGTTATTTATAGATTTCCTTGGGTCTAACTCTTTAACCTTTAGCCTTAGCTTCCTATAATAAAATCCATTGAGTAGGTTGGCTATGGGCTCCTGTGTGCCTTCTGTTCATAAAATGGCCTTTTATAGGTCTGGGCCTTGGTATGTATTCTTATAAACTAGTGCTTTTCTTAGGAAGTAGATTGCTACTCATTTTATCCTAAGGTACTAGCCTGGGGGAAATTTTCCCTTCTGGATATTCCCACTGGCCTCCTTCAGTAACTGATCCATTTTTCCATACTTTTTTCCTAGCAAAATTCCTCTATTACTTATATGCTTAGTCCCCTAAACCAGCAGACACCAACCTTTCGAATTTCATGGACTACTTGTTGGCAACTGCTGCTCCAAAGGTTTCCTTAAACCAGCAGTCGCCAGCCTTTTGGACTTCATGGACCATCAGTAGTCTGTGGGCCACTTGTTGGCGACCGCTGCCCTAGCCTGTTTTCACCTTTGACTTTTTCATCTGTTCCCAGGTGTGGTATGTAATAATTTACCTACTCATTGAGGCTCTTCTTTGCAGGTAGCCTTAGTTCACAAAAGGGATATTTCCTCAAGAACAGTATTTGGATTCCATGTGTATACTGGCTCCCTTAGCCTCTCTTGTATCATTTAAGCAGCAGCCACCTATTGAGGAAATGTTAAACCTCATAAGGTCTATAGGCTCTATGGAATTTATCTATTTCTTCAAGTTTTTCTGAGCACAAACAGGTAAAAGAGTTTCTTTAGGGGCAGGGGATAGTATTCCATCCACCTACCCACCCACCCATCTATCTATCCACCTGTCCACATGACAATTTATTCATTCACCCATTTCTGCCCACTCCCCTCCCTTCCTCCCTTCCATAAAGCATCTCCAGGCATATAAAGTCTAGGTCCATGGCAAAAATGTCTTTTAAAATAGTCAGGAAACTTGCTACAGCTTTTAGCAAAGTCTTTCACATGTCAAAACTTACATCCTTATACATTCTCTCTTCCCAGTATTTTTTGGGGTCCCTGAGGGTTCATTCAAAGAATCTGGGGTGGGGGGAGGGCATTGTTTAGAGACCAGAGTCCACAAAACTAGGAGCTCCATCCTAGTGATGGCTGTTGCTAGAAATAATAAATAACTCTAAAAAGGTGTTTACTATGTGCTAAACACTGTTATAAAAAACATAAACTCAGTCTTCACAAAATGGTGTCAGGTAGATACTATAATTGATCAGATATTAATTCCAATAGATGAAGGAAATATAGTACAGAGAGATTAAATAATTTGGCAAGGTCATTCATCTAGTAAGTTGTAGAGCCATGTTTTGAATTGGGGCTCTCTGGCTCCAGGGGACAGAGATTTTGTCTGTTTAAATTGCTACTATAATCCTTAGTGCTTAGAAAATTACCAGAATATAGTAGTGCTCAATAAATATTTATTTAACAAATGAGTGAATAAGTAAGCCACTTACCTGTACTACACATCCGTCCTGGAATGGAACTTGGCGTGTGTCCCTAATCTTTTACTTTCCTTGGGCTAGAATATGATTGGCTGACTAGAAGTGCTGAATTTCCATTAGGCTGTAGGCTTTTCTTTGATGATAAGGTAAAATAGATGGAGCAGAGGTTAGTCAGCTGAGTCCAAGAGAAGACATCAAATTTTATATTAAGAGGGAAACGAGAGGAAACTTTCACTTGAATTTCCAGCTCTTGGTAAGAGAGAGTGTTATAGATTGCTTAAAAGTTAGCTTCTGTTTCTTGGTCACTGCATGTGATGTTGGTTTAGTTACATTAAAAGGAGTCATTTCTTCCTTGTGTTTTCTGTTTGTTTCTGAGTCTGCCTGAAACATAACCAAATTGGTAAAGTTGAAGAATCATGAAGATTAAAATAGACCAAGGGACTCTTATTTCATAAGTAATTTACTAGTATTATATTGCTTAATAGCTCATTTTCCCACTAATTTTGATTACTTATAAGCACTATATATTTTGAAAAGAATACTTATGATTGATAATTTTTATAGTAAATAAAAAGAGTAATCCCTTGTGATAGTGTCCATTTTCATATCTGTATTTAAAATCTAATTTCTTTGTGTTACAGCAAAAGCAGTTCTAAAGAGAAGGTAGTAGTGCTCCAGCTGGGTGGTTCAGTTGGTTGGAGCATTGTCCCATACACCAAAAAGGTTGTGAGTTTGATTCTGGGTTAGAGCACATACCTAGATTGTGGTTTCATACCGGGTCGGGGTATGTATGGAATGCAACTGATTAATATTTCTTTCTTATATTGATATTTCTTTCTTTTTCTCTCTACAATCAATTAAAAAAAACATCAACATCCTCAGGTGAAGATTAGAAAAATAATAGTGAAAGTTAAAGTACTTTGGCAGTTAGGACAAATGATGATACTTAACTGTCATAAATTCAAATATATTCCCCAGTACTTGGTAAATAGGAATCTATCCAGAGATACATTGTGGTGAGGGCAAGACATTTAGAAAATGCCATACAGAACATGTGCACCAGATGCTTTAGCATAATGGTTAGCCTAGGCCCATGTCATAGCTTGAGCCTTGAGATGATAGTTTTTTAAATCCAGGGGATTCTGTTTCTGAGTATTTAACCTGATACAGTCTTTGGAAAGGTAAGTTTTTGTTGTTGTTTTGTTTTTAATTCTCCAAATTCAAGCTAAACTTTTATTTCATTTGGTTGAACTTTCTGGGCTTCTCCTAAGCCTTGCTATTTCCCAGGAAAACATGCTTTTATATCCTCTTTAACTATTAAGCAAACATATTATATTCCATTTAAGAGCATTCTTGTTGGTGCCTGATTTATGTTACCGAGCCTACTCTTGGAAAGAATTACATGGTGTGGTCTAAAAACCAGGCTGCCATCCAAGTGGCAGTCATTTCCCAGGGATGGTTTAGCTCTCCCTACTTCTATCTTCTAATGACTCTGACTGACTTCAGTGATCCAGCAAACAGGTGTGATGTTCCTGCTGGAACTTAAGCATGTCGATTACCATTATGTCATCTCCATGCTTTGGCCACCTCCATGCCTCAATTGTAGATAGACTTTTATCATACCAGACCAGGCAGTGGCTTTAGAAAAGTCAAGCGTTGAAAAGTAATTCACTTTAGGTGACCACAAATTTCTTTAATAACCTTTGTAAATGACTGTACTGATCTAGGTTATAGGTACTTACAAAGAATGCCAAAGCTGTTTGCAAAGCATATGTATTAAAACAGAGGACAAATACAAGTGCTTCAAGGCAAATGCTTTCCTAGCAGACTTAAAAGTCCTTGAGGTTGTGGTGAGGGCAAGACATTTAGGAAATTCTACTCAGAATTTGTGCACCAGCTGTTGAAGCATAATGGTTAGCCTCAGCTTCCTGTCATAGTTGGGAGTCTTAAAATGATCACTGACTCTCTAAATCCACAGGGCCCTGTTTCTGAATATTTAGCCTAATGTACTGTGCAGTGCTACAGGGCATTTGGAATGCTGTGAGCTGTTACTTGCAAATTCAGATTTCAAATGAGAAAAGAATTCTAGGAGGAATAGAAAGCTGTCATATTATACAAGGTTTAAATAAAGATGCAAATCTAAAATATATAGCAAAATGAAGTTTCAGAGTTAGGTGTTTCTAATGCTTAGTTAGGAACTCATCTAGAAAGGTGAGCATTAAATAGTTGAATCAGACTTTGAGTAATTGATTTTGGCCTTTCTAAGTTTTAGTCAGTTTTCTTTTACATGTTTACACATTTAGTACTTCTTTTTAACACATTTAAATTTGTACTTTAGGATTCACTTGGTGACATTAACATTCAAATTCTGTGGTCACATAAAATAGAGTTGGGACAACGCTGGTGGTCATATATTCTCTTCTGTGGTGGCGATCCATGTTTACTGATACTAAAAGACGTAGTTTTATTTGAGTAATTTCAGTAACAAGAGGTTATCAGAAGTAACCCCTTCATATCTTGCTTATTGTTGGTATCACTTATTTATCATTTAGCATATTCACCCTGTCTACCAACAATTAGAGGCTAGTAGTATAAATCACGAGGAACCTCAAATCTTTTTAACTGTAGACTATAATTATGGGGTAGAGGAAATTGTAAAGGACATTTTCACTTAAGACCACATGTACATAGAGTATTATAGTGAAATATAAACCTTTTGATTTTCAGTACGGAACACATGAGCCTCAGCTTTGTACCTAATAACCTGTGTCCCAAGATGGTCTTTGGGAAGGGGGAAGGGAGTGAAGGAGTCGTGTACTTGGGAGACTACCTGGCTGGTTTGCATAGTTTGTGTACTCCTGTGGTATCTTATCCCAGATTTCATAAAACTCTTGTAATAAATTTTATAACTTAATAAAAAACTCCTTATAATAAATCTTACTTTAAGTATTTCTCTGAATGATTTTTCTATTTTGTTTGGAATAGGTACATATATCTTTATATAGCTATAATCAAGATGCTAGTCAGTTTTAAGTTTCACTTTTTAAAAAAAATATTTTTTTATTGATTTCTTACAGAGAGGAAGGGAGAGGGATAGAGAATTAGAAACATCAATGAGAGAGAGACATGGATCAGCTGCCTCTGCACACCCCCCACTGGGGATGTGCCCACAATCAAGATACATGCCCTTGACCGGAATTGAACCCGGGACTTTTCAGTCTGCAGGCAGCCGCTCTATCCACTGAGCCAAACTTTTCGGCTTAAATTTCACTATTTAGTGCTGTGCTAAGTGCTTTATGTGCATTATCTCTTTTTTAAAAAAAATATATTTTATTGATTTTTCACAGAGAGGAAGGGAAAGGAATAGAAAGCCAGAAACATCGATGAGAGAAAGACATCCATCAGCCGCCTCCTGCATACCCCTTACTGGGGATGTGCCCGCAACCAATGTATATGCCCTGACCGGAATCGAATCTGGGACCTTTCAGTCCCCAGGGTGATGCTCTATCCACTGAGCCAAACCGGTTTCGGCTGCACTATCTCTTTTAATCCTGAATACAATGATAAGAGAGGTACTATTGTTCCTATTTTACAGAAGGTGAAACTGATCGTGGAGACTTAAAGTAAGATCACAATAGTTAGAAAAAAATAGAGCTGGAGATTGAAATCTAGGTCTATGTGGTTTGGAAAAGTTTTAACTCTTATCTACTAAGCCAGTAGTCAGCAAACACATTAGTCAATAGAGCGGCCACTGTACTAAGCCATATTCATGAGCTTCCAAGCTAGACTTAATGAAAATATTGTGTCTAGTTAGTAAAAATTCTTAACTTTCAATATTTACTGACAAAATGTTATATGAGTAGAACTGTTAAAATTTATTATTTTACTCTTATAGGAACTGAAAGATGTGGGCCATCGTGATCAGATGGCTGCAGCCAGAGGAATCCTGCAGAAAAATGTTCCGATTCTCTATACTGCTTCCCAGGCATGCCTACAGCACCCTGATGTTGCAGCCTATAAGGCCAACAGAGACCTGATATACAAGCAGCTGCAGCAGGCAGTCACAGGCATTTCCAATGCAGCCCAGGCCACTGCATCGGATGATGCCTCCCAGCACCAGGGCGGAGGAGGAGGAGAACTGGCATATGCGCTCAATAACTTTGATGTAAGTTATACAGGGAGGAAACTACAGGCTCTTGACCATCCCCTAAAATTAAAAATTTCTGGGGAAATGTGATCAAGGTTTCTAATGAAAACTCAATTTCTATTAGATATGCAATCTAAGTTTAAAAAATTTTTATGAATCATCAAATTTACTTATCTTGACTTGGCCTAAAGCATTTCTCTTTCGCTTTCGCATTCTTTTTTTGTTTTTTTAGTTTGATTAAACTTCTAAATTCTTTAATGCATCTTGTGATTCCTACAAGGTCATTCTTTATTGAGAATATGCGTTCAGTTCATTTCAATCAAGATTTTAACCTTTTGGTAGATGGGAAGCTATGGGAGACACAGAGGCAAATGCACAGTCTGGTTCGAGATAAAGATACATCATAAATGACTAAAACAGATGTGCCATCATCTTGTCTGTCTAGATATACTTTTTTTTCTCAATGACTAAATTGTAATAATAGATAAAATTTAATTAAGTGGAAGCAAATTTGGAGCTAAAATACTTTTGTAGCAAATGCCATGTAATTACCTTTTGTAGATGATGCCTATACATGCTATATACACACTATCCTATGTATCTAATTTTAAATTTTTTTGGTGGGTTTGTTTTTAAAATTTTTACTCACAATGCCTCCTGGTTCCAGTAGATAACAGCAGTTTAAGATTTTAAAAAATCTTATATTGTTATTTTAACATAAGGGAAAATTGCTTTCCAGGTTGCCAGCATCTTTCATAAGTAGGAATGCTATAAAGTAAAGAATCCATATCATGGAGTGCATACTATTTTTAATATTTTTTTTCCTTGTTTTTGCTTTGTCTCAGTACTTTACTTTGGTATGGGTAACTGATCCTTGCTGATACGAATGGATGATTTAATACTTTTCATAAATTATGAACACATGGTATTAGAACTGAATTTTTACTCTGGAACCTTAAGCACTAAATGACTTTATAGCAAACTCTGATGATAATCTTATAATTTATTGGTGGTGTTGTCCACACCCTCTCTCCCTCACATTTGGCAGTAGGATATATTGGTCTCTTTCAAAGCAGTAAACTACATTTTGTCTTAAGTTGAGTAATATCAGAAGCCACTTAATTCATAGGTGAGGGGGTTGGACTGAATGATCACAGGCGGGTTGCAGCACTGTGACTATTTAAGTTTTGGGACCATTAATTCCTCATTCCTGTTGGTCAGAATGCATTGTGTGTTCTGTTTTGACCAGAGAAATCCTGCAGTAACTTAATCTGGTAAGAAAAATGATGAGCTAAAATGTAGGTTAATAATGAACTCAAGGTATGCATGCTAAATCTTGAAACAGGGGTTCTTTGAAAGGGAAAGAAGAAATGCACACTTACTGGAAAAGGGCAAGGTTTTTAAAGAAAACCTTTGGCATTTATGTTTAAGTCAATAAGAACATAGCCCCCATAAAGAAAAATTAAAGGTAAAATACTTGTCCAGACATTTACCAGTGTAAGGATAAATTTTATCAAGTGGAGAAGTTGGAGGGAGACCAATAGCAAGAGTATTGACTTGATGGAATTCCGAGGGTGAAGATGGGCTGTTGATATTTGACTTTGTACCATAGCTTACTTGTGACCTCACTTAATCACTGGTAAAGCTGGATATAAGTGGAGTCAAGGGAATAAAGGGGAGACAGGAAGCACTTATTCTTATTGGGAAAGTTATATCCTAGAGTGGCTTTGTTGGGACAGATTGCTACCATCTCTTATAGAAAATTTAGAGATATTTGAGAAATAAAAGCCTTGAATTTAGACATATGTTTAGGATAATTTGAGACTGATTATTCATAAACAATTTGATGAGATGTATAAGGATAAAATAGATTGAAATTGAGTATAAATGCATTTCATTCTGAAAGTTGGAAGACAGGTGTCAATTTTATTCAATTTTTGTGGTGAAACAGTTCTGCCAGTGTCATTTAGCAGTTTTATACTCTGTACATAGAAAAGAAAAAGAAAGCTAACTTTTATTTTCCCTGTAATTTTCATTTGGTGACTTAATAATACTACATAGGCTGGCCTTTAAATGTTCAGATTAAGTAGGTTGAACATGATTTTTATGCTATACTTTTGCTTACCATTTGTGGTATACCTTATCCAGACCCTATTCAAGTGGATACCACTGCTTCCAGTGCCGCCTTTGAGAAGTGATCCATAGACCAACTTGTGTAGTATGGCCCCTCATCTGTCAAGGAGTATAACTTTCAGGCATTCTAATTTTTGTGTTAAATCTTGATGTTTCTAATCAGCACTTTCCTCACTTTCTGGAAATAATGGACAGAACAGAGATTAGCAGTAACATTTAATAATACTGCCTCTGCAGAAACAAATCATTGTGGACCCCTTGAGCTTCAGTGAGGAGCGCTTTAGGCCTTCCCTGGAGGAGCGCCTGGAAAGCATCATTAGTGGGGCTGCCCTGATGGCTGACTCATCCTGCACTCGTGATGACCGGCGTGAGAGAATCGTGGCTGAGTGTAATGCTGTCCGCCAGGCCCTGCAGGACCTGCTCTCAGAGTACATGGGCAATGTGAGTATCAGAACTTTTCTTTCAAATAAGAGGTTTCCATGCAGAAGTTGGATCTGAGATGTGTTAAGTATAAATGGCAAATACGTTCTTGGCCACTTGACTCTTGGGTGAAGCATAATTTTCAAGGAATAGATAAATGGCTTTCTGTGTGCCCAACTTTTTATTTTCTCCCCAACTTTTTATTAAAAAAAATGTTAAACTTCTAGCCCTGGCCAGGTAGCCCAGTTGGTTGGAGTGTTGTTCCCATATGCTAAGGTTGCAGGTTCTATTCCTGGTTAAGAATCAATCATTAATGCATGGATGGGTGAAACACTGATTGACGTTTCTTCCTTCTACCATCCTCCATGCCTCATCCCCATATCTCTCTCCAAAAAAATACTACAATTTTATTTATTTATAAAAATAATACTATGAGCCACCATCTATCCTCAGATTAACTAACACTTGGAACGTGTGCATTTTGTGTATATAAATGTACATGCTTATATGTGTCTGTATATACAACTTTTTTTAAATGAAACATTTGAAAGTGAGTTGTAGACATTGGGTTGCATCACCTCTAAATATTTCAACACACATCTCTAAGGATAATCATCTTTGTTACCTCTAAAATTCTATTATCACATGTAGGTGGCCATTTAGTTTTGAGTGAAACAGAATGCTGAATATATATTATGTATACATTATAGTTGGTGAAAAATTTTTTTTTCGTGAACCATATAGAATGTCCTAAGAGCAGATAATTACTAAGTGAGCTGTATTAGGCAAACTTGAGTAGTGTTCCTGAATTTTTAAAGTTTGTATTTAAAAAACCTGATGCTGTGAAATTTAGCACTTGACTTTTTTTTGCCATAGAAAATACTAGTTAAAAATTTTTTTGGGGTCTATGGTTAATATCTTCCTTTTTCTTCTCTAATCCTTCTTTTTCCATTCTAGTTATTTAATATTAACTTAGGCTTACTGTAGCTTAGACCTTGAACCAAGTATTTTACTGACAAAAGAAGAAATAAATGAAATATAAAATTATATAAAATAATTTGAAGGAAAGAGGGACAGTACAAATTAATTCTCACTAGTGATTTTTCCCAATTTAATACTTTCCAGGAAAAGATCTTGGTACTTTCTCATTTGTTTATTTGCCATACATCTTTGTTTACTTATATGTGAACAGACAATAGTAAGTCATGATGGAATTCCGAGGGTGAAGATGAATGCCTTCCTGTGTTTATCTTATTTCTACCATATTGTGAAATTAGTGAAGCATATTGAGTTTTTTAAGCCATTGCCATGTTTTGATCATATACAGTGTACCTCTGAAATTGAGATTAGAGGCTTAGTTAAAAGTGATTGATAAATCACAGTGAAAATGTAGGACACATTTGAAATTTTTTATCTAAGCTTGGAAGTCTGGCTCATGATGTTGGAGATTTATATATGGAAACAAAGGACTCCTGGTGGTATGTAGGTGGATCAGTTATCTGCTATCACATGTAGTGCTGAAGGAGTGCAAAGTGTCCAATGCAGTTATGATTAGGAAACCATTTTAAAAACAGCCTTTGGTGTGGAGAATATGTGGTAAATCTGTTCTCATTGCTACATAGAGCTTCTTAACCAGCCTACAAGATAGCTCTTGAGTCTTGGGATTGGTCAGATTTCAGGCTAATTATCCTGGTCATGACTAACCTTCTGGTTTCTCCCTAGATTATTAGACACATAGTACTTGTTATTTGTGCCATGGATATAAGTAAAGGTGGGAAGCACTCATTTATACTGAAGACATGGAGATCATAACAGCATACTTATGTAGCATTGTATTTAACATGTAAGTGAAAATGAGAACAGTGATGTTTGGGTGAAATATAAGGATTATGGTAGGGGTTTTGAAAGACGTGATCTTGATTCAGAAATATATTTTAAAAGATGATCTCTGGTCGTGTTTCTCCTAAAGATAAAAATATTTTATTTCCTTGTATCACCAACTCATGTGAACAGGCTAGGTCCTGTCAAAAAGTGGTAGAGTAAGGCTAACAGTGAGGAACAGTGTGAAGCACACTTGGAAGCTTTGAATGGTGAAAGAGTTTACAAGAAGCACAAGCAACTGGGGATATATTTTTGCTTATTAAAGAAGCATTCAAAAACATTTAGAATCTCAAGTGACAGAACTCAACTGGCAGTGTCTGTCTGTCAGTTCATATTGAGTATGTGTCATGTGCCAAGTGGTATGCTGAGCACTGTGTAAAAGAAGGAATGAGACACTGATTCCTCCTTTCTGAAACAGACTAGGACTCTACAGGGCATTTGTTGGAAATGCTGCTCTAGATACTGCTAAAATTGTAAATTGGATGAGATTATTTCTAGTGGGAAACCCAGTAGGACTTTATAGAGGATTTATTTTATATTCTTTAGATTGAGCTCTACCTTAACTTTTAAAAGATGATTCTCTTTGTTTTGATTATTTCTGGTGAAAAATATTAGGCCAATAATTATGGTATGTAGAGAAGTGAGACAATCTGGATTAATTAAAACTGGTTTACTGCATAGAACTTTGTAGACAGTGCATGGTAAATTCCAGAAAAGTTAACATATTTTTACTTTTTCATTTTCTGGATTTTCTCAGAAATGTCAGTATTTTTATAGATATCTCAAAGTCTTTCAATAATCTTTTGAGTTTTTCTTCCTCATCCTGTGTTGCTACTTACCAAATTACATTGATGTTTCTTTCAAGGCAATAGGTTCTTAACTTTGGATGCACATTAGACTCCCTGGGGAACTTTAAAAATATCCTGATATTTAGGTTGTCTCCCAATTAAGTCAGAATCACTGGATTGAGATCTAGGTATTGTTATATCACCAAAGGAGGGATAATGAATTTATTCGATCATCCGCACACCAGGTGGCTGAGCCTGGATGGCTCCAACACCCCAGTGACACGGGAGTCAGCAGTTTTTAAAGGACACTTGGCGGGCTTTTTCTGGGCAGATAATTCTCTGTGCAGGTCCAAATTCTGGGAAATCCGAAAGGGAGAGATAATGGTCTTAGCAAGTGGAATGTGATCTAAACAAGTCCTTTGTGAAGTGGCCTAAAGATCAGTTCCCAGAGGAGGAGAATATTGATTAATTATTTGATCAGACCTAACAGGTTTCAGTATTTTTAAAGTTTTCCTAAGTGATTCCATTGTGCAATTAAATAAAGATGGAGAAACTGCTTTGATGGTTTACTGCATTTGTCCCTTTCTGTCTCCATTAGGCTCTGTTCACTCTCTCTTTTTCTATCTGTCCTGCCTCCTCAGGTAGTCTGAGCTCATGCCTTCAGTAGGACATTGTTTATTATGTTTTTAAAATTCTCTACCACCTGTTTAAACCTAACTTGTTGTTTTTTTTTAAAGGCTCACTCTCCCTCACCTCAATCTCTCTGCTGAAGGTCATTTTAAACTGTATCTACATTATCTTTTCCTAACTTGAACTTTTGTACCTAATTGTTTACTTCCTTGAATTGTTGCTTAATTGTATTTCCTTTATCCATGTAACTTCTGTAACTAAGTTTTAAGCAGTTTGAAGGATGGGAACTATTTTAAAAAGATTTTCAGGGTATAGTGTAACGCTAGAAGAGGTACCTAATAACTACTCAATCTGACTTGGGAGAATGCATAAAATGAACCATTTTGGATATTCATAATGTTAAGGATACATTAACAGATTATTGTTCTTAATGCCTTACATTCTAGAAGGTTAGGGGGAAGAAGGGTTGGTTTACCTCTACTTCTTGTAGATCTTTTAGTATACAAATGACATTTGTAGAAAAATACTAAACCAAATACACTGAAATAAAGTAGTGAGTGGAAGTGATATTTTACGTCAGAGTGGATTTAAATTTAATTCGAACATCAAACGAGGGCCAAATTACCTTTTAAAGGCTCCAAGGACCGGGAGTCTAGCAGCCTTAAATAATGGTCCTGCTTGAATTGTGGTTTGAAGAGTTGGAGGGTATTCTTGGTTCTATTGCAGCTTGTTTTAGGAGTCTCTAACAGTATTAGGCAAACTGCGGCTCTGTTGACTAATGAGTTTGCCAACCACTGACCTCGACTTTGGATTCCAATAATTACAGGCTGTTGTTGTTCCTTGTTATTAAGCCCCGATATTGATGTTTAAAGTAATGCATTTGACCCCTATTTACCTAACATGAAAATCCTTCAGGTTATTCAGTGGATCTTTATAGTTCCACAAATGACTTTCAGGTTTCCTTGAAATGAAATGTGGTTATTGTGGTTAAGTTTAATTTGTTCCTGCTCTATCAGCCAAAGGTTACTCTGCCCATGAGGGTTCTAGAGAAAGAAAAACAGCTTGCATGGGTGTCGTAATCTTAAAAGGTTTAAAAGTAAATGGGTTGAATTAAAAGGAAATATAATTGAATTTGAAAAAAGTTATTGCCACTTTATTTTTTCATAATTGAAAGTCATACATGTACATTAAATTACTGAACCACCATTACTATTAACATTTAGGGATATGTATTTCCAGTTCTTTTTCCTTTCTTCTATGCAAGTGTTTTTAAATTTTAAAATAGTTTGACCTTCTTAATGTTCTCCGCATATAAATAAAATATTTCTATAACTAGGGTTAAGCTATTAAAGTAATAGGTTAAAACAGATTATCAGGTTAATTGATTAAATTTTTTGTTCCTTAAATATGTAGCTGACTTTGGAATCCTGTTGTGTATTATAACATTCTCTGATGATATTTCAATGCCAATGAAAAACCTCATTCTGAAGAGTCCTGTACTTTATACAACTCAATTCTTTATTTCACTCTTTTCATTCTGCTGAGGAATATGCAGGTTTTTAATAACATTCATTTCTCCCTCTGTTAGGGCACGTATTTTGAGTTGTTTTTCCAATAGTAGAACTTACTAGGACCAAGCTTATTTGTCTCTTCAACTCCTGACTCTTCTTAAACACCCCGACTCCCCCCCCAAAAAAAAACCACACACATCCCAAACTGAAAACACTTAACAGTGTCAGAAACATAGAAGACCCTCAGTCTTTGAAATGAACTTCATTTGGATTTGGCCTAAGCAGACTTGGCCAGCAGTTCATGGTAGTGTATTGCATGACTCAAGTTAGGAATTAATAATTGGTAAGAAGCATACATACCTTGCTTGGGCTTGAGTAGCTCTAGCTCTGTGCCATCCAGTATGGTAGCCAGTACCCATATGTGGTTATTGTGTATTTAAAATATGACTAGTCCAAATTAAGATGTGCTATAAGTACAAACTATACACCAAACTGGACTGAGTACATAGAAAAGAATCTAAAATATCTTACAAATAGTTCATTGATAATATTTTGAACATAATTGGGTTAAATATAGTATCTATACTGAAATTTACCTGTTTGTGATGTTTCTTGCTTGCATTATATTTCTCTTGGATAGTTCTGACTACTGGATAACCAACCAGCTAAGGTGAGTAGATAAAGAGTTTAACATCAGCTTCTTCATTGAATGCCCAGAATGGTACAGTAATCCATAAATTGTAGCTTATATATATATTTTATAGCTCAAACTATAGTTTTAAGCAGAAGAAAATTGGTACAGCTTAGGACCTGGAGCGGATGCTACTGCTTAAGGATACATTTTATCTTTATTCTTGCCCTAAACAGTAGATGCAGTGATTGCAAAATCCTAAAAGAGGAATGCAAATAACTGGGCATTTTTTGTATTGGACTGGATATGTATTTGAGGAGGTTCATTATGTTAATATATCAAGTATAAACTTTTTATTTGATTTGGATAATAGTTTGACATGGAATGTATGAATAGGATGCAGTTAATGTTCACTTTCAAAGATATATTGTTATTGTAGTGAAGGGAAGCACTTAATTTAGATGCTAATCTCTTCTCAGTTTTGCAAATGACTTTCTGGAATCATTTTAGCATAGCCAATGAGTTTCCCAGCCCTTGAAAGACTCTGCAAAGAGTTTGTTACTGCATTATTTTATGGCTGCATTTTTTATTTTTTTAAGAATAAAGATAGCTTAATATTTTTCTAATTACAGAAATTCTGTTTATTATGTATCACTTGTAATCCTACCAACTATTTTTGGTGTATAGCATTCAAGAGTTTATTCTGGGCATGTGAATGTAAACACTATCTGTTCCTTTCTTACTGTTACTTCTTTTTTAAACAACAAAAATAAGGATTATCTGTATTATTATATGGTTTACCATATGCTAGCCATTGTGATAAGAGACATACATTATTGCCTATTTTACTCTGATATTGACTTTTATTGAATTATTTGCTTAAAACTACACATAGGTACAGCTGACATTTGAACTCAGATTTTTCTGACCTGAAAATCTGAGCTCTCAATCATTTCATATCTTTGTAAATCAGCAAATAAGATTTTATGTCATCATCTTTAATGGCCAGTGGTATTTTCCCACTCTAGAACTTTATAAGTGACTGACTGTTCTGAAATTAAATACTTCACACTAAATAAGACAGATTTGTGATTGGTATAGCTGCTTGAAGTGAGAGCAAAACTGAAACTGGACAACCAATGGGTATGGACTGCCTGTCACTACTTGAGCCAATTAAGCAGAAACAGGGTTGAATAATATAGGAGCATTTATTCAAATAATGCCATTTATCTATATGCCAGCTGCTTATATTGAAGGACAAAGATTTACCTGAGAAAGTAAGAATTACAGGTATGAGGAAATAGGCACAATATAATTATTACAGGTTGCTGGCAGTGTGGGCTGGGGAGAGGGTCACAAAGGGCGGGTGCCTCCCAGACCAGATTATTTCAGCAACAAGGTTGTCAATCCTTCTATGATGATAAGCAGTTCTTGGAAAAGAAGGATGGACCATATTCCAGTGTTAACTCCTATGTCCTGGGGCATACAACTCTTAGCCAGATTAGAATGTGCTTTCTCTAATCAGGACAGAACAATTATGGTTAACAGAGCATGATTAATATTTCTTAGATTTATAGTTCATCCTTACTCTTCTATTTCTGCCTCTAAGAGACCAAGAAAGCTTTTTAGCATATTCTCTCATTCTAGACAGGTGTTGAATGTTATAGTTGTTTCAGTTGGCTCTGATATGCAACTACAGGGAATGAGGTTTATTTTATAATATACTAGAATTTTTATCTTTGTTTGAATCCTTAGGTTTACTGCAGTAGATATACTCACTGTATTGCTAGTCCATAGTTCTGTAGCTTTGTATGCCTATGATTTTACTGATTGTTAGTGTAAGCTTTTCTGTGAATTGCCTAGTATATTGGGGAGAATCCTATCTAATAAAAGGTTAATATGCAAATTAACCATTACTGCACCACAAAGATGGCAGTGACCAGTACTCTGAGCCCTGCCTGAGACCCCCAGTTCCAGGGGGGCAGCTGCTGAGAGCGGGCATCATGAGTAGCCTGGGGGAATGCTTGCTTCATTGCTGTGGCATACGTTCTATGCCCAGCTGCAATGAGCCTCTGGGCCACAAAGCAGCCAGACCCCATAGAGAGCGACTGGCACATGGATTCGTGCACAGGGCTACTAGTTTAGATATAAATAGATGTTGCTTTGAATGCCAAATTTAAGCAAATGTAGGACTTGCTTCCCTTGACAGAACAGCATTTATTTCATTTGAAAACCTTAGTTGTCAAAAATTAATATGTGATTTTCTTATGAGAGGTTTAAAAGATGTTACTCTGAGTAAGATATCTCACCCCAGTTATATTTTATATTGCTTTCTAAGAAGTTTGAGATACTTCCTAAGTATGCTACTCTGGCATTAAGAGTTGAAGTTTTTCACCCTTTCTTGATAAAAGCTCTCAGCAAAGTGGGAATAGAAGGATCATACCTCAACATCATAAAAGTCATATATGATAAACCCACAGCTAACATTATACTCAATGGGCAAAAACTAAAACCATTTCCCCTAAGAACAGAAACAAGACGGATGCCCACTCTTACCTCTCCTGTTCGACATAGTACTGGAAGTATTAGCCATTGCAATTAGACAAGAAGAAGAAATAAAAGGCATCCAAATTGGAAAAGAAGTAAAGCTGTCCTTATTTTCAGATGTCATGATACTGTACGTAAAAAACCCGAAGGACTCCATCTCAAAACTAATTGACTTAATAAATGAATCGGCAATGTAGCAGGATACAAAATTAATGCCAAGAAATCTGTGGCATTTCTATACACTGATAGTGAAATTACAGAGAGACTGAAAAAGCAATCCCATTTACCATTGCACCAAAAAAATTAAGATTCCTAGGAATAAACCTAACTTAAGGAGGTAAAAGACCTATATGTAGAAAACTACAGGACACTGAAAAAAGAGATAGAGGAAGGTGTAAACAGATGGAAGAGCATACCATGCTCATGGATTGGGAGAATCAACATCATTAAAATGTCCATACTACCCAAAGCAATCTATAGATTCAATGCACTACCCATTAAAATACCAACTATGTATTTCATAGACCTAGAAAGAATTCTTCAAAGATTCATCTGGAACAAAAAAGACCGCGAATAGCCACAGCAATTCTGAGAAAGAAGAATAAAATAGGTGGGATCTCAATACCAGATTTCAAGCTGTTCTCAAAGAAGCTGTTCTCAAAACAGCCTGGTACTGGCACAAGAACAGACATATAGACCAATGGAATAGAATAAAGAATCCAGATATCGACCCAAACCACTATGCTCAATTAATATTTGACAAAGGAGGCATGAACATTCAATGGAGCCAAGATAGCCTCTTCAATAAATGGTGTTGGGAAAATTGGACAGATACATGCAAAAAAATGAAACTAGACCACCAACTTACACCAAATACAAAAATAAACTCAAAATGGATACAGGACTTAAACATTAGATGGGAAACCATAAAAATACTAGAGGAATCCACAGGCAGCACAATCTCAGACATATGCCGAAAGAACTTCTTCACTGATACTGCTCCAAAGGCAATGGAAGCTAAAGAAAAAATAAACAAATGGGACTACATCAAAATAAAAGGCTTTTACACAGCAAAAGAAACCATCAACAAAACAAGAAAGACCACTGTATGGGAGTACATATTTGCAAATGTTATCACTGATAAAGGTTTAATCTCCAACATTTACAGCCAACTTATACAACTTAATAAAAGGAAGATGAACGATCCAATAAAAAAAATGGGCAACGGACCTAAATAGAACCTTTTCGAAAGATGACAGAAGGAAGGCCAAGAGACACATGAAAACATGCTCAAAGTCACTAATTATCCGAGAGATGCAAATCAAAATGACAATGCGATACCATCTTACACCTGTCAGAATGGCAATCATCAAGAAATCAACAAACGACAAGTGTTGGCAAGGATGTGCACTGCTGATGGGAATGCAGATTGGTGCAGCCACTGTGGAGAACAGTATGGAGTTTCCTCAAAAAACTAAAAATGGATCTCCCATTTGACCCAGCAATCCCACTCTTAGGAATATATCCTAAGAAATTACAAACACCAATCAGAAAGGATTTATGCACCCCTATGTTCATAGCAGCACAATTTACAATAGCTACAATTTGGAAACAACCTAGGTGCCCATCAGCAGATGAGTGGATCAGAAAACTGTGGTACATCTACACAATGGAATTCTATGCTGCCATTAAAAAGAAGGAATTCTTACCATTTGCAGCAACCTGGATGGAACTGGAGAACCTTATGCTTAGTGAAGTAAGCCAGTCAATGAAGGAGAAACACCACATGATCTCACTCGTTTGTGGATAATAAAGAACATTATAAACTGATGAACAAAAGGATAGACACAGAAATAGTAAAGTATCAAACACACTGTCATATTACAGCAGGAAGTTTAAGGAGAGGTGGGGTAGATAAGAGATCAACCAAAGGACTTGTATGCATGCATATAAGCATAACCAATGAACACAGACATTGGGGAGTTGGGGAATGCCTGGGAGGGGGTGGCAATGGGGAGATATGTATACATGTAACACAATAAAAAAAAGAATTGAAGTTTTTAAGAGGCAAGTTTTTAACCTTTTATAATGCAAAAAAATGCATGTTTATGTGTTAGATGAAATGGCGCTGGCCTAATGGAGCAATAGTGAAGTAGTCTCTTGAAATCAGGATGATGGAGCAGACATCAAACCTGCCTAGTCTCAGGCTGCAGATGGATAGCGGTTTAGCCTCTAAGGGATGGCTATTAAACTGTGGTATTACTTTCTACTCTTTAGATGTGCTAACCACATGCTAACCTGACAAGCTCAGGAAAGGCCTGCATGGCAGTCTTGCAGATGCAGATACCTGAAGTATGGCCTGAAATTAAACTTTAACTAAAAGCAGTTATGGTGCAAGGGTTGACAAATTATAGTTCTCAGGTCAAGTCTGGCCTGTCACCTGTTTTTGTAAATAAAAATTTTATTGGGACACAGCCATGTCCATTTGTTTCCTTGTCATCTATGGCTGCTTTTCCACTACAGCAGCATAATTTAGTAGTTGTGACAGAGAGAATGGCTCTTAGAGCCTCAAATATTTGCTATCTGATTCTTTTCAGAAGTTTGCTGAGCCTTAATCTAATCCAGTCAACAAAATTTTTTGAAGATTTTAAATTAAAAATTCAATTTCTTTAATGGATATAAGATTGTTTAGGTTATGTTTCTTCTTGGATAAATTTTGGAAGTTTGTGCCTTCTATGGAAGTGGTCTGTTTATCCAGTTAGTCCAGTTAGTCAAATTTTATATACTAAGAATTGTTGGCAGCATTCGCTTATTATCTTTTTAATGTTTATGGGGAGTATTTGCCATGTTCTCTAATTCATTCCTAATGTTGATAATTTATATCTGCTCTATTTTTTTTCTTTGTTAAACTGGTTACAGGAGCATCACTTCTATTATCTTTTGAAAGAATCACAGTTTGGTTTCATTGATTTTTCTCTTATTTCAATTTCACTGATTTCTGCCCTCTATTTATTTCTTCTCTTCTATTTCCCTTGGGTTTATTTTGTTCTTCCTTTTTTAGTTTCTTGAGGTGGGGACTTAGGTTATTTGTTTGAGACCTTTTCTCTTTTTAAATGTAAATTAGGACAGATTTTTATATAAGTCCTGCTTTTCTGCACCCATAAATTTTGATATATTGTGTTTTCATTTTTTAAAGTACATTTTTATTTCAGAAAGGAAGGGAGAGAAGAGATAGAAACATCAATAATGAGAATCATTGCTCAGCTGCCCCCCTGCATGCAGCCCTATACTGGGGATTAAGCCTGCCACCCATACTACCCGGACATGTGCCCTGACTATGACTTTCTGGTTCATAGGTCAGTGTTCAACCACTGAGCCATGCCAGCTAGGCTATATTTTCATTTTTGCTCAAAATATTTTTTTAAAAAAATATTTTTATTGATTTCAGGGAGGAAGGGAGAGGGGAGAGAGAGATAGAAACATCAATGAGAGAATCATTGATCAACTGCCTCCTGCATGCCCCACACTGGGGATCAAGCCCGCAACCCAGGCATGTGCCCTTGACTGGAATCGAACTAGAGACCCTTCAGTCCACAGGCCGATGCTCCATCCACTGAGCCAACCAGCCAGGGCTGCTTAAAATATTTTTAAGTTTTTCTTGAACTTTCCTCTGGGACCAGTGGCTTATTTGGAAGTATGTTATTTAATTTACAAGTATTTGGAGATTTTCTTATGTTTCTGTCACTGGTTTTCTAATTTAATTCAAATTCATTACGTCAGAGAACATACTTTGCATGATTTCAGTTGTTTAAATTGTTTACTGAGGTTTGTTTTACAATGACTTAATGCTACCTATGTGAAAGTTCTGTGTGTACTTAAAAGGAATATGTATTCTGCTGATGGAGTTTTTTTAAAAAAATATATTTTATTGATCTTTCACAGAGAATAAGGGAAAGGGATAGAAAGCCAGAAACATCGATGAGAGACATCGATCAGCCGCCTCTTGCACGCCCCTACTGGGGATGTGCCCGCCACCAATGTACATGCCCTCGACCGGAATCGAACCTGGGACACTTCAGTCCCAAAGCCGACGCTCTATCCACTGAGCCAAACCGGTCTCGGCTGATGGAGTTTTTATATATTCGATGGATTGATTGTATTCTTGTTCTAAATATTACTCAGAGAGTAGTGTTGCAGTCTCCAAGTACAGTTGTGAATTTAGCCTTATTTCTGTTGCATTCAGTGCTATAGAAAGAGTGGAATATGTTTATTTAATCTTAACCAGAATAGAAACACAATCATCCATTTTCAAAACAGCCTGAAACTAGAAAAGTAACTTGGCCATGATCATACTCAAGATTAGAACTGAGGTTGCTGTTCACATGTGATTCCATAGATGATGGATAATAAGCTGATGTTTCATAGAATAGGACTTATTAAAGCTTAATCAAGTAACCTCCCCAGTGCCCTCTGAGCTATAAAATGGGGTCAATAAAAGCTGCCCCTCTACTTGACCTTGTTAAAAGGCATAGAGACTACTCAAACAAGTAAAATGATGAGGATAGGATAAATATCAAAATGCTTTGAAACAAACAAGCAGAAAATATAGCCAAGAACTAGGTGAAAAGGGATTTGGATAGGCAGAGACAGGCTTCCCTTTTGGCTTTGTATGACAGCTCTGTTCCTTGTTCTGTGCCTGTAGCAAAGAGCCACCAATCTGCATGATCTTGTAGTTCAAATGTCTGATCACAGCTGACAGAAAGGGTCTCTTTTCTTCCTCATTTAAATCAGGGGAGATACCATATTTGATGCGAACATAAAACTATGAAGTGTTATACATGTACAACTTGGTATTTTAGGAAATTATCACACAGATATTCATCCTCATTGATTCTTTTCTGTCTAAGGAGTAGGCTTTACTTTTGGCAAAGTTGTTATATGTTGATGATAAGAAATCAGTGCTTTTAAAATTGTTTAAATGTAGCAAACTACGTGTTTTGGGAGATTAACTGTTCACTCTTAGACTGCCCATGTATGACAAACATGTAACAGTTAAAACTTACCAATCATAATTTTCTGCTTTAATATTTTATGTCCATTGACCTTAAAAAACATTTTTAAAAAAAATTAGCTGTTTTAGAGGACTTAAGGTAGTTAATAAACACTTGCTGAGTTGCCAAATTGTTCTTTTCCATAGATAATGTAGAGCCCTGGCTGCCAGGAAGTTCCCTCTTCTCTCATTTCAGGTCTGCTCTCTTGAAAGTGACGATGGTTTTCCTATTTTTTAGTCATAATATAAATATAGAAGGGTGAAAGTCTGGAATGTGATGTTTTTCTTCTCTGAGTGAATGTCCTTATTCTTTCTGTTTATTTTGGGGTTGAATCTGTGTTCACATCTGATGAATGCTAAGTGAGTACTTGACAGTTAGTAAATAGCTTACTTATTTTAAAGTAGAATTTTGGATATTTAGAATCTAAGATTGCTGAGAATTGATTTTGTTTGGTCATTCTCTGTAAATGGCATTAGGACCTTTTTATAATGTTATGGTAAGGAGACATACTATAGGGAATATATTTTCTTTGAATTGCTTTATGCTGAAACAACATCTGGTTAGTAAATTGTCTTACCAGTATTATTTTCAGATGTGTTGAAATGATTGTCTTCCTGCTTGGGTTTTACTCCAGTTGCAGATATTCTAACTTTTGGTTTTGTAATTTGCAATTTGTAATAATGTACCAAATAGAATGGATCTTATTTCAAGACTTCTTGCTAATTGTCCTTTAAATTTAAATTTACTTGACCTGAGTTATGCTTTTCTGCTTTTAGGAAGAATTATTGGTTTTGAAGATTCAAATATAAAACTCATCTTCTAGGAGTGAAAATATTTATGCTGGCTTAACCTTGTTCTTGTGTCTACATGAACATTGCTTATTATTCCCTATGTAAAATAACTTTAAATATTTTATAGTAAAAATCAGGAGTATTTGACCAGTGATAGTTACAATTTTTAAAGCTTATTATAAAAATACACTTGCTATTGGGAAACAAAAATATTTGTTAATGTTGCATTTAAGATTCTGTATTATTGGTGAAAAATAGATTTAAAAACTTTACCCTTCTTTAGTGATTTATCTTGTAATGAAGTATAGCCTTGTCTCTTCATCCTTTTTAAACTATTAAAATTTCTTCATTGAGAAAATGGACTCAAAGCTTTAGGAAGACATTTGTTGGATTTTTTTCGTTTTCAAAGCAATACTAAATTTTATAGCATTCAGAAAAAAATTTCCGTTTTAAAGCTGAAATTTCTAGTCACATTGTTTTTAAAAATTCATTGCATAGCTCTTATTTAGTGTCTATAGCTCTTTGATTTTGGCAAATTCTAGATGCTAGAATCAAACTATTTCTTTTGACTAGGTTTTCCCAGCCAGTACAAAATGAGCCATTTTCTTAAAACTACTCTGAATCAAGAATTACATTAAATTTAGGGTTACAATGATGAATGTCAGTAACTATATGTTTTTTGATAAGAGATTTTAGTCAAGTGGCAGTTCTTTTAACTGTCAAGATTTGAACAGCCACATATGAACACGGGTTTATGGGGAATGTTACATAGAAGAGAAGCTTTATAAAATGATACGGTCTTAGATTTGTTTTAGAATATTTTAGCAAAAAACTAATGGGGTGATAAATGAAATAAGAAAACAGAAAGTTGGTGCTCTTTAAAGCTTGGTGATGTTGTATAAGGAAGTAATGTATTGTTCTCAATCCTTTTGGATATGTTTGGAAAATCCCATAATAAAATATTTTAAAATGCTATCTTGTCATCAGTATGACAATTTGAATAGGTGCCAATATATTACATGTTTAAGGGTAAAGTTCTTGCAGCCCTTTACAGCCCTTCTGAAGGTATTTCTGTGTCTTGCATTTTTTCTAGGAAGGCCTTGTTTTATCTTACCCAACTCCCTTCTCATTTCTTAGTTCATAGGCTGACCTATGATGTCTCTTAGGCAAATTTGATTCTTTTGGGAAAATAATGGGGAAATGATGAAGTTAGTAAATGGAGACCGAAGTGGAAAATTATGTACGTGGAGTCAGAATCATGAGGGGTCCTGACAAAGTGAATCTGTGGTTGAATAGCAGCTATAAATTAAATAGGCAGCATAGAGGGTAAGAAGAGATAAGGTATTTGCAATTAGAGAAGGGTACAGGTACAATCAGGTAAGAGGAAGACTGTAGGCATCCCCTTTGGCTGCTCCTAAGGCCAGTTGCCAGTTATGTTTGGGTTATTGTGCCTATGTGCCTTTGTCACTAGAGTGAATGAATGTAAGTTCCTCGTTTCTCCAAAAAAGGCGTAACTAGTGTAATCATTGGATGATGCAGCCTTTTTTGGCTAAATTATTAGTAATCACTTTTTTTTCGAGGTCAAAAATTTTCATTGTTTAATCATCTAGGCATTCCATAATCCAGTTCTTCAAGCATTACCAGAAACATTGCCTTCCTGAGTTAGATTTTTAAAGTTCTATCATGTATATAGTAAGAAATCTTTTGTTTCTTATTTACTTAACTGTTATGTAATTTAAGTACGTACTGATATTTACATTGTTTACTAGATCTTAATGGAATGGAATATAATAAATGGCAGAATCAGAGCTTTTTTGTGTAAGGAGGGCATGACTTGTCAGCTGGGCTCCCAAGTTTCCTATTAATTGAGAAGTTGCCTTAATATAATTTTAGGTTAAACACTATTTTGTTAGCCAACATGATTTCAGATTCCTTACTCTTGCTGTTATTAAAAGACATGGCCTCTAACTAGTAAAAACCTTTTTAAATATAACCATCCTATTCACTATTGTCTTTCTCTGTTTTTCCTTTTTTGGTTCTGTTTTGTGGACAAAAATAAGAATGAGATCTGGCTTAGAAGAGATAATGTGTTGGTTCAGTGGAAGTAAAAAAAAAAAGCATAAATAGAATTTTATTATAAAGCTCTAGAGCAACTACAAAACTATATTAAATAGGATATACAAAGCAGAAAAATATGTTTGGCATTGATTGTCATGGAGAAATGGGCTAAGAGAGAAACAATAATGGATTTGGAATCAGGAATTAAATAGTGTGCAGGGGATAACAAACCTCATGGCTTGGTGGGAATGAAGAACCATTAAAGAACCATGTTATAACCAAGACTGGCTAGAAGCAGTCCTCTTTTCTTCTTTGTTGGGGTGACATTCAACAGAATCCTCTTCACTGACATTATACTGGGAAATGTTAGCTTTTCCCCTTTTAATTTGCTTGTGTGTAGAAAGTCACGACTTTCTGTAGGGTGGATTTAGCCTTTGATACATTTCTTTCGGGTCTAAGAAAATTACCTGCTAAAGTAGAAAATGAATGAAACTATTCGGTTTAGCCTCTAGACAATGACACATTAAGGACTAATGACTGCCAAAAGGAAATGTCAAACACTAAGCTAGTCTACTTTCTTTGGCAGCTGAGAATCCGGTGAATCAACAGTTTTAGGGGGTGTATATTTAATGTGGGTGGAGGAAGAGAGTGTCTAACATTCTTTAAGGCCCTGTTAAAGTTGGGCACAATTGGACTTGGAGCCAGTTTCTACTTTACTAAACCTAAGAAAGGCATGTACTATAGAATAATGGTAGTTATTTGTCATGTACATAGTATTTTAAAACACATTTAAAAAGGTTTTTATGGGATTTTATTTTTGGTATTTTTGTTTGTTGGTGTGTGCTAAAAAGGGGTGCATTTGTATGTGTGAGTGAGTTTTGGTTGCCTTAGAACCCTTTTCTACAAACAAGAATTATCTAAAAAAAATCTTTTGAAAGAGAATCGATGCATTTGTGATACTGGAGTTATAAGGAGCAAATTTAGACTGAATACTAAACATTACTTTTAAGGAAAGGACAACAAATTCTGAGATTTTAAACCTATAATCAAGTGTGTTTACTATGTTCTGGATATTTAAAATTTAGCACTTAAATATACACATGCAAGGTTGTGATAGCTAAATTGGAGGTGATGAAAATGTTCTAATGGTAATGCTTTTAAATATCTGTAGATGTACTAAAAATGAATTGTACTCTTTACTTGTATATGAATTATATCTTAATAAATTGCATATGTTAATCTTTTTAAAATATTAATATCCTTTTTTACATGTATGTATGTTAATGATGTGATGTATATTTTATTTTTTAAGTATATTTTTATTGATTTCAGAGAGGAAGAGAGAGGGAGAGAGAAATAGAAACATCAAGGATGAGAGAGAATAATTGATTGGCTGCCTCCTGCACACTCCCTACTATAGATAAAGGTCACAATCCAGGCATGTGCCCTTGACTGGAAGCAAACCCGGGACCCTTCAGTTTGCAGGCTGACACTCTATTCACTGAGCCAAACCGACTAGGGTGTGATGTGTATTTTAAATTATATTTCCTAGAGGAGTTCAAGGTAATTTGTTTATCCTGTATGAAGTAATGTCCCCGTTTTGAAATAAGGCCCTGGTCTCTTATTGCCATCAGAGTGACATTGTCTACATTAAAAGCCTATGTTGTGTACAAAGTAGATCTCTTGGCTTTGTATCAAACAGACTAATGGCCTGCAATTTTCTGTCGATATTTCATTTAAATTATTAATATATCACGTTAAGGGTTGTGGAATCAAAAATTGTTCAAAAACTCAAGTCAAATAAGTTAGATATAGAACGTTTTATTTCAAGCTGTCATTTTATTTTGTCTTTGTGATATAATGGTACAAACATACAATATGCATAATGTGCCCTGGTTGGGTGTGGCTCAGTTGGGTGCACCAAAAGGTTACTGGTTTGATTTTCAGTCAGGGCACATGCCTGGGCTGCTCCAGGCTGGGTTCAATCACCGATGAGGGGTGTGCAGGAGGCAGCTGATTAATGTTTCCCTCTCACATCGATATTTTTCTCTCTTTTTCCCCCTTCCCTTCCTCTCTCTTTCTAAAAATCTGAAAAACAAAACAATATGTATATTGTTAGCTCCCAATTTATCATATTTTAAAATACTTATTTTTAATTTGAAGATTCTGCATGTAATCACCTAATTTGATTATACAACTCTGTGAAAATGAATCAGTTTTTATATTAATTACAGTCTTTTAAAATTTATTTTCCTTTTTATTGAACTTCCTGGGTGACACTGGTTAACAAAATTATATAGGTTTCAGGTGCACAATTGTACAACACATCATCTGCACATTGTATTGTGTATTCATTACCCCTATACCCTCTTCTATCTCTGCCCACTCTCCCTATCCCTGGCAAGCACCACACTATGTTTTCTTTTTTTTATTTTCCCTTTTTTGCTCTATCTCTCTGTGTCTCTTCCCCTCCTCTCTCCCCAGCTCCCCCCCCAGCTGTCAGCCAGCTTTCTAACTATGAATCTGTCTCTATTTTGCTTGTTAGTTCATTTTGTTCATTAGTTTCCACTTTTGGAAGCTATATGAAGTTACCTTAAAAAAAAAAAGGTTGTGTGTGTGTTCAGAGGAATGTAAATGGGTTGAAATAATGGTGCTCATAAATATGTAGTAGTATCACAAAGCTATATTCTAAGCCCACTTGAACTTTAAGGAAAATTGCACACCAAGTGCAGCAGAGGTTGTAAGTGAAGTGGCTGGTTTTAAGCAACATTAATTGCTTTGTTTGCCTACTATAGATTTTTGCTCTTTTTACTTTTATGAGCAGTACTTACAGCTCAAAAACATGGATCATCAGTTTGGGTCAGATGACTTTTCCTGTGGTACACCTACCAGGCTAGCATGGCTGATCTTATGGATTTACTGCTGCCCAGTGGAGCAAGGCTACAAATCTACCAACTTTGCTGAATCCTAAGGGCTGGCCTTTTCTATGATGAAGAGCTGGCCAAAGTTGGCAGCCTCCTTACAGCTTTTAGTGATCCCGAAGCTTTATCATAGAAGTTTGTTCAGTTCTATCATAGAAGCCACCAACAACTTGAGAAGCAGAAATAACTTTCACTCTACTCAGTTTATCTCTGTATGTAAAAGCCTAAGCGACCATTAAGCTTGGTCACCCGAATGATGTGTATTAACTATCAGGGGGCTGACGCTCAAAGCAGGAGCTTCTCCCTGGTGGTCAGTGTGCTCCCACAGTGGGAGTGCCGCTTGGCCGACCTGGATGAGTAGCACTCCCACGGCGGGCTGATCTCTGCAGGCCACACCCCCCAGTAGGGCATGAATCTGTGCACCGGGCCTCTAGTGTAATATAAAATTACAGTTAAAAACAAGATCAGGTTAACCATGATGACTTTTTCAGGGTTTTCCCATTAATGTTAACTTGTTATATAGTTAGTTCCTTTTATCTACTAATGCTTTCTACCAGACCAAACTGTAACAAGCATCAAAACCAAATTTAGAACTGAAAACTTTTTTTTAGCTGTCATAATTTCTTAGTCAAAGTGTTTGAGAATGTCAAATATTCCTTTCCTCTACTTTTTATTATTGTTTTATTAGGGGGTACTTGCATTCCTTCCCCCCCCCCTTTTTTTTTAAAGGAAGTCCTCAAAGAGAACCATGATGGTAGAATTTCAGGTACTGTGCTGGAAGTAAGAAAGTCATCCTCGGATCAGTGTGGGCAAGTGCTGGTGAAGCCTATTCGGGGGAGGCAATCTCTCTCTAGTTTGATATCCTGAGAGAGAGAGCTTATCTTTGCTGCCCCAAATAAATTTTCACTGGATTATTAAATGAAATATTTGGGCAGCCCTCAGTTCTATTGCTACTGTTTGGAGCTTGGTACTAATGAAGTTGGTGCTTCTTTATCTGAAACTGCGGAGTTGAAGGTAGAAGCTGAAAATGACAGAGATTGTATAGGCTATTATATCTCTCATTACCAGGGATAGTTACTATTACCTGTATTTTTGGACATGAATCTCAAATTCTCTTTGCTTAGCTGGAATTTTGTGGTCCTGCTACTTAGGTGGTAAACTCTATCTAATTTGAAACTTTGTTTTCCCTCCAGAGATGTTTGAAGTACACATTTTCTAATGTGTACAAATTATCGGCATTAAGATAAATTTCTCCTGGAAGGGATTTTCTGTGAAGCTACATTGTTTAACTCTTAACCAGTTGCACTAAGCATGAGGACACCTGAACTCCCCCAGGCTCAGTTGCCTCAACACTGAGTTGGGAATGATGATAGTGTGTGATGTGCACACAGCGTGGTTAGGAGTGTGTAAAATTGTCTTTGTGGTTAAAATGCTAAACTATCGTTAATGAATTTTAGAATTTTGAATGGTTTAAAATTTCAGGGTTTTCTGGTTTTGTTGTGTTTCTGATTTATTTTATTTAGCCTGTTCTGCTTTCCAGTGATTTCTTAGAGTAGTTGCATTTCTCATCCTGCTGAGTGAAAGCATTTTATTCCTTCTCTCCCTCTCCTAACCTCCCCCTTTCTCTTTCAACAGTGGTCAAATTAGAAGGGAGAATTTTCCCTTTTTTTATACATTCTGCTAGTAATGTCTAAAGACTGTATTAATTTTTAGCGAGTGTGTCCCTACTGACTGTGTTGCAGAGGTTTTTTTATTGATCTCCATTTGTCTTAACTGTCTTGCCTAAAATTGGTGGCCTTATTCCCAGATTCATAATATGTTCTCTTTACTATTAAAATGTACATTTTGCTCTGGCATACTTCTTTATAGTTAATTCTGAGTTATTGCACATGGGGAAGGGAGGCCCTGATTGTCAATGTTCATTCTCTGAGTTGTGTATTGTATAGGCATTGCTGTATAAAATCTCTTTATTATTCTTTCCTACCCATTTTGGATATATTAGTGATTGCATTTGAAATAGATTTTTTAATTTGAATACTATAACCATATAGTTTCTTTTCTTGTTCATTTTCTACAAGTGATATTTATATTTTTTCCTGTTCATTAGAACATCTTTCCAGCACTAGTGGAAATTGGTATTATAAGACTTTTTTTGGTCTTATTAATAAACCTACTAACACATTGATTAAGAGAATTTATATACCCTTGAACTAGTTAAATAACCAAAAATAATAAGTTTAGGCATGTAAAAAGACATAGTGTAAAAAGACATAGGAAGAGGTAGTGTGTGTTTTAGAAGTTTTTGTTTCCTTTCATGTTATATTTGTTTCTCTTTAGAGCAGCGGTTCTCAACCTGTGGGTCGTGACCCCTTTGGGGGTCGAACGACCCTTTCACAGGGGTCGCCTAAGACCAGCGGAAAACACCTATTTCCCATAGTCTTAGGAACCAACAGACCGCTCCTCAGTGTAGCAAAGTGTAGCAATGTAGTTTACTGTTGTCATATGAAGACTGTTAACCTATGCTATACCACACAAGACAAAATTTTATTTATTTGTAATTAGAAATAAATATTTCACAATATATAATTACATATTGTTTTTGTGATTAATCACTATACTTTAATTATGTTCAATTTGTAACAATGAAAATACATCCTGCATATCAGATATTTACATTACAGTTCATAACAGTAGCAAAATTACAGTTATGAAGTAGCAACGGAAATAATGTTATGGTTGGGGGTCACCACCACATGAGGAGCTGTATTAAAGGGTCGCGGCATTAGGAAGGTTGAGAACCACTGCTTTAGAGCTTTAAAATGGCTGAAGAGAAAAATCTTTATAGTTAAATCAGGCTGACTTGGAAGTGAAGCATGTGAGCTGTCTGGAGTTATCACTCTACACTTAGGAGATATGAACAATTGCTTTCAAATGTTATCTGTGAACTTGCTCATTGGATCAATGATTAGTTGCTTCAGAAATGATACTAAAACTAAGAGTAATAGGAAAACATTCCATTTACTGGCTCTCATAGATTTATTTTGAAAAAGGTAGGTCTCTGTTGAGCTGAGATTCTTATGACTGCATTATTTCTTAATACCTAATAAAAAGTTGTTTTTTAAAAAATATATTTTATTGATTTTTTTACAGAGAGGAAGGGAGAGGGACAGAGAGTTAGAAACATCGATGAGAGAGAGACATTGATCAGCCACCTCCTGCACACCCCCCACTGGGGATATGCCTGCAACCAAGATATATGCCCTTGACCGGAATCAAACCTGGGACCTTTCAGCCGATGCTCCATACACTGAGCCAAACCGGTTTTGGCTTAAAATTCTTAACACATGGAATATATTTATATGGTTAAAAATTAAAAGGGTATAAGAATGAGCATATATGCTGAGTTCCTTCTCATTCTTATTCTCTAGTCGTGAATTTCCTCTCCTTAATAGCTTCTTATATCTCCTTCCAGAAGTATTTTATGTATATGCAGTAAAGCACATACATAGACATACATACATATGTTAAAGATTACATCTGTGTATGTATTGGGAGTTATATTACTTGATTATAAAATAGACTTTACTATGATAACTTGCTGACTTCCGCTTTTTCCTTTAAAAAAGTTTTCCTAAATATTATATATACTTTGCTCTTATGGTCACTGAATATCATTCCACATCACCTTCTTTGGCCAAAACTTTCTGCACTTTTTTTTTTTATAACTCCTAAGAAAGTTGTTTCCTGTTTGTTTTTGCTTTCCTGCTTCTTTCTTAGATATTTAGTCTCAGAGATCTCTTACTATTCTCTCTACTGTGGCATCTATGGTCCCTTAATGCAATGAAGTTCTCACATGTCTGAAAAAATCATTGCGTCTTGTTTCACATCTGAATTGTTTCTCAACCAAGTTACATGGAGTGGCCTTAGGTTAGGTGTGTTATTGACTGTTCCGTGTAACTTTGAGGTTACTTCTAGTTAACAAATAATTACTATTAATGATATCACATCTTAGTGTATTATAGTCAATAGGCATTTACTATTTTCTTTGAAATGTTTATTCCAAAGTGCCAGGTCTCTTTACACTTTATAATTTATTACCTTTTCTTATCAAAGGTGGTTTAAAGTAGTCTTTATCCACCATAATAACTGGTAAGGTTTTGTCATTTCATTGTAGTCTCTTTGATCTTTGCATATCTGAAAGCTCCCATGATCTTTTAACTCCCTAACCCTGGTTCTTGTCCAGAAAAACTACATTTGTTATTTCTTAACTTTGAGCAATACTTTCTGGCTTTGGAGTTCCAAAAGCAGTGCCTCTACAGATTTAAAATTTGTCTATAACTATAAAAATTTTAAGAAAACCACAATGAATCCTGTCTAATAAGTCATTTTTTGGTGGCTTATAGTAGTTTCTGCTTTTCAATATTGGATCTTTAACTTTAGCCATGCACAGAGTGCTTTTATATTTGGTTTTGGGGGTAATGAGCATCACCTAAAGTCATGGTGAAAATGGAATGCTATGCTCTAGGAAGAAAGACTTTCAATCAATTTGTCTTGTGCCAATTGAAAAAATGCAATGTAATGTTACCAGTGATATATGCCTGGGAAGTGTAGGTTCAGGATATTTATACCAAACCTGAGGCCTGGTGCATGAAATTCATGGTTGGGGCAGGAGGGAAGGGCAGTGTCCCCTCAGCCCAGCCTCCACCCTCTCCAATCTGGGACCCCTTGAGGGATGTCAAACTGCTAGTTTAAGCCTGATCCCTGGGATTGGGCCTAACCTGGCAGTGAGACATCCTTCTCACAATCTGGGACTGCTGGCTCCTATCTGTCTGCCTGATTGCCCCTAACTGCCCCCCTCTGCCAGCCTGGTTGCCACTCACTTCCCCCCCTGCCAGCCTGGTCGCCTCCAACTGCTCTCCCCCTGCCCCCTTTGGACTGGTCACCCCAACTGCACCCCCCCCTCCCACTCCCCGCCGGTCTGGCTGCCCCATGCAGCCTGCTGTTTGGTCGTTCTGGTTGTGATGGCCTCTGGCTTTTTATATATTAGGATACTCTGTCTAGAGTTTATCATCTTATCTAATAATAGACAAACATGTAAATTGACCATACCTCCACTATGCCCACAGCCAATCAGAGTGAGTATGCAAATTAACCCAACAAAAAATGGTGGACTCCTTTGCATATGCAGGCGTGGAGCTGCTGGGAGGGGTGGGACACATGCTATGGGAGCGGGGAGGGGGTGGCAGAAGGAGCTACAGGAGTGCTGTTCCAGACAGAATTGAGGACTTGCTGGCTTCCAGGTGATCTGGGAGCAGGGACTTGCCAGCTCCCGAGCAACTGGGAGTGAAGCTAGGGGAAAGAAGGTCTATTCTTGTAGGAATATTGTGCAATGAGCCTCTAGTAAATAATAATCAGAAGAGGAGAAACCACATTACCACCTTTGTTTTCTATATTGGGATTCTATCTCATGGAACCTCTCTGTCCTGCTGATAACTGAACCCAGGACTCCTGGGGCCCTTGGTCTCATATCCTCTGGAGGTTGTCTATTTGATCTGAGCAGTTGGTCATTATGGGAGATGATGCTCCATTGCATATGAGTAAAAATGGACTAGGATGGTATTATTGTGGGGATGGATGATTTGTGCTTATAATAGTAGGAGAGATTAGTTAGGACATGGACAACTGGTTAATGTGGGTGCTAACCAATCAGTAGTGTTAGAGTATTGGTCTGACATTACGTGTGTGTGTGTGTAAAATAATATTTTTAACAGTGTCTCAGTGCATTCCCATGAATATGAGCCTTGCCTGTGAGGTTGTGGGCCAACAGCCAACTCCCCTCCACCCATATTAACATTTCCTGCTTTCAGGCCCAGCTCAGGGAGGTACTGTCTTTCCCTTCTTTCTTGGGAAGTGGTCCAGGACAATGATTTCAGTCTCTTTTCCACTGCTTTTCTTCTTCAATTTTCTGCCCTTTTTTTCGCCTTTTTACATGATTGTCACTTTCTTTTTAGGATCTAATGAAACTGATGACCACTGTAGTTCAATGATAGTTGCTTCCTACAGCCTAAAATGCCTTTTAAAATATTATAATCATAAAAATTTAGGCTTCATTTGTAAAAAGTGCAACTATACAACACAAAATTGTATAAAGGCAAAGATAATCCTCTCTTTAAATTCATAACATTCACACCTACAACACAGTTTTTCCATAAGCGGAATCCATATACCCATGCTGGGCCCTCTTATTTCCCCTTTTTCTCTCCCCTTCCTCCTTCCACTCATATTTCTCTTCCATCCCACAGCTTCCTCTACCAAAGAACCAGTGTTAGCGTATGTTATGAATATCTCCGTACTTTTTCTGCTTATATAATAGATCACCAATCTTCTGTCATATATATATATGTATATGTGTATATGTATATATATATGTACAGTGGTACCTTGAGATATGAGTTGAATTTATTCCGTAACCTTGAGTCGAAGTAAACTGGTGGGTCGTGTGCAGCCAGCCAATCCGTGCGATTACTTCTATCTCAAATGTTGCTCGTATTTCAAAACAAAAATGGCTCGCTCAATGGCTCGTATCTCAAAAATCTCATATGTTAGGGCACTCGTATCTCGAGGTACCACTGTATATGTATATATGTGTGTATACACACACACACACACACTCGTGCGCGTGCACACACACACACACACACACACACACACTAGTATATATACTAGAGGCCCGGTGCATGAAATTCATGCATGGGTGTGGTCCCTAGGCCTGGCTGGCAATTGAAGCATGAACGTCTGGCATGGAAGGGCAGGTCCCAGCTGACCTCTGGGCCCCCCAGGCTCCCATTTGCCCTCCTCTGCTTGAGTCATTGGCTTCCTGCCCAGGTCCCTCAGCACCTGGGAGCAGGGCGATCGGGCCCCGCTATATCTGCCATGGCCTGACGCTGCCCTTTCACCTACTCCACCATCCTGTTGCAATCCCACTCTTGTTGGGGCCTATTGGGGCCAGTAGTGCCTCTATTGCTGCCCACTGCCAGCGTTGCATTGCTGATGGCCAGCATGTTCCACGCTGATCCCTGGTGGTCAGTGCAGGTCATAACGAGTGGTCAAACTCCCAGTCGAGGGGACAATTTGCATATTAGCCTTTTATTATATAGGATAGGTGTTTGCTTGATCAACGTGGGATTATTGTTTACAAACCTGCATTTCTTTTTTCAGCAATACCTCATTAAAATACTAGTAATGTTAAGTCTTCTGGTTTATCTCTTAATTATTTTAATTGCTGAATAATATTTCATGGTGTGGATATACTGTCAATTATTTGACAAATCCCCTCTTCTTGCAGACATTTGTTTAAAAAAAATGTTTAAACCATGAACAGTGTTGTATTACCTGGTGTTTGTACTTTAGTTCTGTGAGAGAGGTTCTGGAGTTTTATTTTTATGGTACTGCTGGGTTGAATAGTATATACATATTTTTATTTGAATAGATCTTGGTAGATTATTTTCCAAGGCCAAACTAGTTGCAGTTTTATCACCAATGTAAGAAAATAGTCTTTACTGCATAGCCTCTCTAATAATACGTATTATTTGTTTTAATTTTTCTAATCTGATGTGTATGAAGTAATAGCTCATTACTACTGTAATTTGCATTTCCCTGAGCACTTTAGAATTCATATCTTTTTAATATACTTGTCTGATCACTGAATTTGCTATTCTGCGAATTTTTTATTCATACCTGTGCTCATTTTTCTAATGGCTTGTGTATATATTTTATTTCTGGAGCTCTTTGTATATTACAGCTGTTAACCTAATATTTGCCATTTATGTGGCATATATTTTTCCTAAATCTGTCATTTTCTCTTCGATATTGCATATAGCTTTCTTTTCACCCTATTAAAGTTTTGTTTTTATTTTCATGAATGTGTTTCTCTTTTGTTTTATGGCTAGGGGATTTCCTTTTTGGGGTAAAAATGCTCTTCCCACCTTAGATTGCATACACACACACATGTTGGTGTCACTCAGGGTTCAGTCATAGAAGCAAAGCAATTGTGAAAAAATATATAAGGAATTTGTTATAGGGATTTGACATTACGCAATCATGGAAACAGATTCAATAGTTTATATGAAGTTATTGCTATTATATCTGCTGCTGGAGCCAGAAGTTAGCAGGGCATGCAATCAGTAATAGAAGATGCTTTGTGTGAAGCAGTGTTACTTTTGAACTAAATCCCATGAGGACAGCGGAATTCATGTTGGCCTCTTTCAGCAGAGATTTTGAAAGAATTGTACAGTGAAAACACACACACACACACACACACACACACACACACACACCCATACACACTCATTTCCTAGATTCTGTGATTTATATCCTATTCTATCTAATAAAAGAGTAATATGCAAATTGACCATCACTCCAACACACAAGATGGCCTCCCCCATGTGGTCAAAGATGGCTGCCCCCATGTGGACACAAGATGTCCGCCACAAGATGGCCTGCAGGGGAGGGCAGTTAGGGGTGAGCAGGCCAGTGGGGGTTGGTACTTAGGGGCAATTGGACTGGCAGGGGAGCAGTTAGGTGTCGATCAGGTTAGCAGGGGAGAGGTTAGGGGGTGATCAGGCTGACAGGTGAGTGATTGAGAGCCAGCAGTCCTGGATTGGAGAGGGTATAGGCTGGGCTGAGGGACGGACACACACACACACACACACACACACACACACACACACTCACAAACCATTCCCATGCACAAATTTTGTGCACTGGGCCTCTAGTATAATAAAAGGTGTAATATGCAATCGACCGAATGGCGGAATGACTGGTTGCTATGATGTGCACTGACCACCAGGAGGTAGATGCTTAATGCAGGAGCTGCCCCCTGGTGGTCAGTGTATTCCCACAAGGGGAGTGTTGCTCAGCCACAAGCCAAACTAATGGCTGGTGACGCAGCGGACTGCCTCTGCTGCACTAGGACATCCCCTAAGGGCTCCTGGACTATGAAAGGGCACAGGCCAGGCTGAGAAGCCATCCCTCCTTTCCCCCTGTGCACAAATGTCATTCACCAAGCCTCTAGTTTAGTTATATTTGCTTTATCACATATTAATCCAACCCTGTATCCATGTTATTGTTTTGATGTATTTAGAAGTCAGTTGCAGACACTTGCATACTTACACCTTTAATCGCTGCAGCATGCATGTCATTAATTAGAGTTCAGCTTTTTAATGCTAAGTTTATACACAATGAAAAGTACAGATTTTAAGTATACTATTTGATGAATTTTGATTATATATATGTATATATATATATATCCAAAATATATATATATATATAGATACACACACACACTTTGTAATCCAAACCTCTGTCAAGATATGGAAGATTATATGGTTATCTTTTTATTGAATAATAGAAGTCCAGTGCATGAATTCGTGCATTGGTGGGATCCTTGGCCTGGCCTGTGCTCTCTCATGATCTGGGTCCCCTGAGGGATGTTGGACTGCCAGTTTCAGCCTGGCCTCTGGGGATCGGGCTGAAACTGGCAGTTCGACATCTCCTAAGGGATCTGGTAGTGTATGAAGTGGCAGGCAGCCAGGGAGGAGCCCGAGCTGCACTGCTCTTGTTCATCCTGGCCCTACTGCACCTGCTGCCTCTCGGTAGCACTGCTGCAGATCAGGGAGAGGCTCCCACCGCCAAAATAGTGCTCACCAGTCGTGAGCCCCACATCTGGCACCTGTTGGTTAGCTGAGCAGTACTACCATTGTGGGAGTGCACTGACCACCAGGGGGCAGCTCCTGCGTTGAGCATCTGCCCCCTGATGGTCAATGTGCATCATAGCAGCCAGCCGACCAGTCATCTGGTTGCTTGGGCATATGTATGTATGTATGTATGTATGTATTTGGCTGTCTTACAGTTCAAGTACATGAACTGTACATTACCCCTCAAATTAAAACCTGCTTTTCTAATTGTTCCCTGATCTCATAGGTTGTTTAGTTTATTTACCTTATGGAGGGCAGGTCCATCTTCAGTGCCTACTTGACATAGAGAACTTACTCAGAAGTATGATGAATGAGAGACTTATGGTAGTCATTGTGTGTGCAGATCCTTAATTGGTAATAGCTCCTTTGATATATAATGTTTCAGGTTATTTTAATGAATTAAGTTGATCTAATCTTAGTAGTTTTCTAATAGAGCATTGCTTAAGTGTCTTTGATGTTGAGGAAATGCTGCCCTTGAAAACCCATTCTTCTTTTATGAACTGTCATTTGACAGATTCTTCAAATTGGTGTGGTTCTGGAATCTTGTCCATCTACTCTCATTCCTTTGGTGATCTCATTCAGTCTCCTAACTTTATATACAGTACCTCTACTTATTGATGATAACTTCAAAATTTATATTTGCAGCCTAAATCTTCACCCTGAATTTATCTCTACTTGAATGGCTAACAAATACTTTAACATGGTAAAAACTGAATCTTAATCTTTCCCATCCTTCTCCTTTCCAAGTTGTGCCATCTGTAGTATGCTTAATCTCAGCTGATAGCAGAACTGGAAATTTAATTGGTTTGTTTATTTATTTTAATCTTTTTAAAAATTGATTTCAGAGAGGAAGGGCAAGAGAGAGAGAGAAACATCAGTAATGAAAGAGAATCATTGATTGGTTACTTCCTGCATGCCCCAAACTGGGGATCAAGCATGCAACCCAAGCAAACTGGGAATCAAACCTCAACCTTCTGGTTTCTAGGTTGATGCTCAATTACTGAGCCATGCCGGCTAGGCAAATTCAGTTAGTTTAAATCATTGGTTCTCAACCTTTCTAATGCTGCAACCCTTTAGTACATTTTCCTCATGTTGTGATGACCCCCAACTATAAAATTATTTTTGTTGCTACTTCATAACTGTAATTTTGTTAATGTTATGAATCATAATGTAAATATCTGTGTTTTTAATCCGATGATCTTGGACTCTACAGCAGCAGTTCTCACTGGAAACATTAGTTAATTACATCAGAAGAAAGAGAGGCCTCCCTTTGCTCTCCAGTTTAAACAGAGTAATCTATATAAATATATAAATGCCTAAGTGACCATCCATCTGGTAGCTATCATGTGCACTGACCACCAGGGAACAGACGTTCAACACAGGAGCTGCCGAGCTGTGGTGACTTGGCTGCTATGGTTCTTGGGTGGTGTACCTGGATCCAGAGAGGAGGGAGCTCAATTCCGGGTGTATCACCTAAGAACAACTCTTTTGCAATCTGGGATCTCTTGGGGGATGTGCATCCCCCAAGAACCGCTCTTTCACAATCTGGGACCCCTTGGTGGGTGTTGGAGAGCTGGTTTCGATCTGATCCCCACAGGCCAGGCTGAGGGATCCCCTGGTGCACAAATACATGCACTAGGCCTCTGTAACATAAAATTCTTATTTAGAAGGTGAGATAATTAAAATACTGATTATTCTTTTGGGTAACTAGTAGATTTTTGTGTTGTTGTTTTTTTTAAAATATATTTTTATTGATTTCAGAGAGGAAGGGAGAGGGAGAGAGAGATAGAAACATCAATGATGAGAGGGAACCATTGATTGGCTGCCTTCTGCATGCCCCCTACTGGGGATTGAGCCTGCAACCTGGGCATATGCCCTGAACGGGAATCAAACTGTGACTTCCTGTTCATAGGTCAGTGCTCAGCCATGGGCCAGATTTGTGTTTTTAACAAATACATCTTTAGTAATTTTTTACTAATCGATGGTGATGTATTTGGTAGGAATGTCAACTAGACTAAAGTAAACTCTTTACAGTTTGTGCTATTCTTCACATTCTATCTGTAATTTATCTCACATTTAATTCTAAGCAAGCACAAATTGGGTGTCTAGATGATGATATTGTTTATGCATTGTAATGTTTTTGACACTTCAAGAATGCTAGATCAAAAGGAAGAAAATTCCTGACTGCCTGCTATTAGGTTTTCATATAGTTTAATAGATAAATCTTAGACTGGCAGTTTTAACATAATTATAAAGTGGGCTCTAGTTGTTGGAAGATGGTGGCAGGTGTCAGAGAGCTGTTTTACACATACCAGCATGAAGGGATTGTCAGGAGAAAATAGGGAGATGAGGTGAAATGGCACTATCCCTGATCTCTTCAGGAGTGTGTTGAGGTTAGTAGATTCTTTTTCCTTGTTTTCTCACTGCCATTTTCCTCCTGGTAAATTTCAGGGGAAAGTTAGGGAGGTTGATCAGAGAGAGGTAGCACGATGAGGGGTGCTTCTGACTTCACTTCTTAGTGTGTAACACGTGCAGGGCTTAGAATGATGCTAGTGTCTTTTTTGTAGCAAAAACTGGCAGAACACACTTTCGCATCAAAGGTCAGTGTTTTTGAGGTCAGGTCTATGGAATCCTGACAAAACTGATAAGAAATTTTAGAGCAGAGATGAGAAAAGTAAGGTTACTGCCTATCATTACCCCAAGAACATATCTGAAATTTTCACAATCATGTCTTTTACTCCCTTGTTCTTTGTCCCAAAGAACTTTGCCCACCCCTAAACAAAACCAGCAAAATAGCTTTTTATATTAAAGATGTGAAGAGTGGTAGGGATTTTATTTGATCTGAGAGCTGGAGTGAGTGCTAATTATTAAAAGTAAAAGGGTATATTCTTAACACTAGAGACCTGATGCACAAGTTCATGCACGGGTGAGGTCCCTCTGTCTGGCCAGTGATCGGGGCTGATTGGGGCCGTCTTGCCCAGTCCCAGTCGGGGCTGATGGGGGTCGGCTGGCTGGGGAGGGACTGTGGGAGGGCTCTAGGGCGTGCCTGCCAGCCTGATCACCCCCCTAACTACTTCCCTGTCAGCCTGATTGATGCCTAACTGCTCCTCTGCCAGGCTGTTTGCCCCTAACTGCATTCCCCTGCAAGCCTGGTCACCCCTAACTGCCCTCTCCTGCAGACCTGGTCACCCCCCCCAACTGCTCTCCCCTGCAGGTCTAGGTCCCCCTCAACTGCCCTTTCTTGCAGGCCCGGTCACTCCCAACTTCCCTCCTCTGTAGGCTTGATCACCCCAAACTGCCCTCCCCTGCTAGCTATCTTGTTGTGGCCATCTTGTGTCCATATGGGGGCAGGATCTTTGACTACATGGGGGCACTCATTGACCATCTGCATATTACTCTTGTATTAGGATAGAGGCCTAGTCCATGGGTGGGGACCAGCTAATTTGCCCTTTAGGGTGTCCCAGGTCAGGGTGGGGGTTCCCTTGGGATGTGGGGCAGCCAGGCAAGGGGCCTGTGGTGGTTTGCAGGCTGGCCATGCCCCCCAGTGACCCAAGCGGAGGCCCTGATATCTGGGATTTATTTGTCTTCTACAATTGAAACTTTGTAGCCTGGAGCGGAACCAAGCCTTCTGCTGGTTCCCTAGCAGCAGCTATTTCTATTGGAATTTATTTATCTTCTATAATTGAAACTTTGTAGCCTTAAGCAGAGGCCTGGGCAGGCCAGGATGTGTGGAAAGCTTGGCTTCCTCCATCGCTGGGGCAACCCAAGCCTCCCTCCTGCTTTCTCTGTGACTGTAGCCATCTTGGTTGGGCTAGTTTGCATACTTGTCCTGATTGGCTGGTGGGTGTAGCAGAGGTATGATCAATTTGCATATTATTCTTTTATTATTAGATAGGGTAGTGGATAAATTACGTTGTCCTATATGATTTTATTGAACAAGGAAAAGAGACATTACTTGATTTTAAGTGACTACTTTACCCAGAAGGAATTTTAGAATTCCTTCTAAATCTTTTGAAATTTAGCCTTCATTCATAAAGCCAAACCAGAGAAATGTCATGTCTAATATAATACATTTTATAAAGAAGATTACTTGACTATGAAATAATGTGGTCAGGTTTACATCAGTAGTAAATATGTTTTCAGGCTGTTGGCTTGTTAAAGGCTCTCACCAATTATCAATATTCATTTTGGAGACTACTAGCATACATGAACTTAGTGAGGAAGTAAGACTAGAAAGTAGAGAATTTTGGGGAGCAATACAGGGTCTAACATGTCTTTAATGTGATTGTATTCTCTACTTGATGAATCTCACATTTAGTTCTCCACATTTTGCTATTAAAAATAACAAACATTTATTTTGAATGTTTACTTTATTCCAGCTTGTTCTCAGGACTTTACATATATTAAATATCCTGGTGGATATGCTATTTGTTCCTGTTGAATTATAGGTGGTTTTTCTAATGGTGTGTGGAATGTTTTAAATTTTAAAGAGACAGTTAAATTTTTGACAGCTATTTAGTTCACTGAAGGCTTTGTCTTTTTAAATGTGTTCTTTCTTAGGAAATTAGTTATCTTATAGATTCTGTTTCAAGAAGCAAACTTATGATATCACCAGCACAATTAGAGATAAAGACTGAAATATGCTTCTCTTTGTTCATGATGTAGTGGAACATTTTTTAATTTTAAAATGTACTCCTAATGTGGATTTGTAATGTAATAGAGGAGATATTTATTGGTGGATGCTCCTTATGTGATGGGACACTATATTTTGGGTCCCAGAGATGTGATAAGGAGGAAACATGGACTCCTAAGTAGGTGCATGGTCATTCTTGCTGGCTTTATAGGTTCCAGCTTTGGGTCACAACAAACGTTAGATCACAACAAAGCATGCACCATGCTTTTGTAGTTTCCTTACTCATAGCTTTTTCAAGGATTGACATGAAGAATAAGTCTGTCTTCTCTAAAACCTCCTTGGAGATACTGTCTGACATGTTTCCTTATTGTTCCTGTAGCTGGCTCTGTTTTATAAATAATTCATAGACTTTTGCACTTAAGTGTCTCTCTCCCCAAATAAACTAGTGTGATGAAAGAAGTGTTTTCCCCACCGAATAGGCCAGTTTGCTTCTTGGATCAATTGAAAGCTATTGGCTTTGTTCTTTGCCATGACCATCAGGAAGATCAAGGCAAATTAGTGTATACTAGAAATAACTATTTCATTGTTCTACTAGGGCTTTTTGGATGAGTTATCAAAACCCTTAGGACCTGATGAAATCTTAGATCTACATAATGTTTTGTATTATTTTAAAAGGTTCTTCCTGTGAAACATCCTGCACTCTTAGAGTTAAGAATTCCTGCTTTTTAATCTTTTTCAACTATTTAATTCTTATTTCAACCATTCTGCACTTATGAATGTATTATGCTAAGTTTATTTGGCTTTATAGAAGTAGGTTATATATAAATGATACATTGTTTTCAGAAGTTTTAGTGGGTGAGCAGTTGCCTTATGTGTTTGGCAGTTCAGGCCATTGAAAATGTTTTTATTTATCACATAAGGAGCTTTTGGTTCACCTGATAATGAAACAGGTGGGATAATATAAATGGCTATAGTGTTTTTGTCTGATGATTTTCCAGAAAAAAACAACAACCTTGAGATTGTGTGTGTGTATGTTTTGTTTTGTTTTTGTTTTTTCGCTGAACACAATTGTGAATGGGTATCAGTAAAATTGTGACATTTTTACATCTCTGCATATGATTCTTGGTAATGTCTCTGAATGAAAGTTGTAAAGAAGCCTTGGGTATTGTCTCTGGAGCTACACTAATATAGTCCCCAAGTATGGGAAGAGCCTTTTCTCTTTGGATGGTGATGGAGCCATTGTCCCCTGCTGTCAGAATTGTTCACAGGTCTCTTTCATGTTGGGTTTCTGAGTTGGAGACCACGGACTAGGCTTTGCTCTTGGACCTCCATGTATATTGGGATGGTATAGTCACTTTGTGTATGTTGTACTCGCCTTTGGAGATCTCTTGCTCTTTAATGTTTCCTTCAGGTAGGGGAAGGGAAGCTCAACATCTGTCTGTGAGAAGTGTTCCCCATACAGTGGATCATACAGAGGAACTCATGCTAAGGAAAGATGTTTGAAATAGTTAGGGTTTTCACTTCTTTTTTCCTTCTCTCTTTGTGAAAGACAATTTGTGGTACATTTTGTCTCTCTAAGGAAGACTTGAGTACCCAGCTGGTTAGATATATTTAAAGAAAGAAAAAAATGTATTTAAACAGACCTTGAGGAAATCTATTATAAATTTGAGTGTGAATCTGAGAATAATATGGTATTCAGGCAAAATTAATTAAAATAACTGATAAGGAAATCAGATGTAGCTTTACATGGGATTTTCAAGGTTAAAACTTAATGACAATTATGTTATTAAGCTGTTCTTTTAACTCCAAAAAGTATAGGAATTTGTTCCTTTGAACAATTTGAAACCACTATCACCTATGCCCTCTAGTACATACTGGATGAATTTGACAGTAAAATATTGTGCTGTGCTGCCTGCCTTGTCCTAGTTACTGCTGAAATTTGTGAGACAAGAGCTCTTTAGCCTCTCTGATTCCCTTTTCCCTGGGTGTTGGAACAGGGGTAGCCTTGTTTCTTTCTGCCTGTCTGGTCTTGCTGCAGTGCTCTAGGCCTGGAGAAGCAGTAAGTGCATCCTGGCAAGTATGGCAGACTCCTGACAGTCAACTCCTTATAAGTCCAGGGCATTTTCTGTCCTTGTTGCTGCCCAGGCATAGCATTCTGTCCTGGGGATGTTTACTTATGCCTATTGAGGAATACTGGTTAAAATTCTTGCTTTCCTTTTCCCTATTCATGCTTAGTGAACTGACATCTAATATAGAGTAGCTCATGTAGGGATCTTAAAGAATGCAGCATGTTTAGTACCTGTGGTCCTCTCTCTCAGGGGTTGGTTTGTGCAAGGTGCTACTGGGTTGTACCCCAGTGAACCGCAAAGGTAGAGGCCAGTTTGCTGTTTGCTGGGGATAGGCAATTGAGTGCCTTTTTTGAAGCTCCCCAGGCTGTGGCAACAGTCTGTTTTTAGGAGGTTGGGAAACATAGGCCGTTGTTTGTCCACTTGCTGAGGCTTGTGACAGAGCAACTTCTTATTGCATGACTGACTTATTGGCATGGTGGCTTTTCAGTCAGCTCCCCTTTCGCCTCCTCCCCTCCTTACCTTTACTTTCTTTTTAGTCTGGTTTTGCCTGTCTCTGAATGAAGACAGGTGATGATTAGCTGCCCTTTTTTCAGCTGGCATATTTGGCATTATAGAGAACATGATACAAAACAACTGTTCATTTAAGGTTTCTATATCTGTCACAAAAGGTTTTTCAGGTTCTACATGTCAAAAATGATAGGTTATCAAGGAAAAGCTTAAAAAAAAAAGACATTCATTTTTTTTCCAGTATACACGATTTTAATAACAAAACTTTTTTGTATAGTACACTCTGTTAACTATCTCCCTTAACCCTCCCATGTAATAGTATTTTCTCCCCCAACCCACTTGCCCCCCTCCCCCAAATGGCTCTTAAGGTGATTAAACACAATGTGTTTGGACTGTACTTTTGGTTTCCAATCTGTGTTGATATCATAGGTGAAACTTTTAAAAAAATTACCAAGGAAGGAAGCAGATGTTTCCAAGTGTTTGCAATAACAGTATGAAAGCTTAAACCATCATTTTCTGTTTTTTTTTGTTTTTGTTTTTTGTTTTGCCTTAAATTATTGGCCTTATCACCCTTCTCTTTTTCGAGTTGAAGTACTTTAACAAATAAGATACGAAAAGCATGTCTCAAAATAGATTTTTGAGACTAGTCTGCACTGTATTGATCTATTAGGAAAATGGTCATGTAAGTCAGCTTCTAAAATTATTTTTTCAAATTTTATATTGATAGCTACACTTTAGGGGGGAGAATAGAGCATTTATAGTCCTCCCCCTCACCCCCCGACTCTGTGTAGGAAGTATAAAAAATGTCTTCTTTAGGACGCAGACCTGGTGTTACATGGGGCTCATTTTTATTGGAAAGATGGAATCTCGCTCTTGGTGACTAGCATCAGAATAAGCAGATGGATTTTAATAATTAGTGGAGTTGGGAAATATAGTCAATTCCATTCATTAAATTGGTACTGAAATTAACTTAGGCACATTAAGAAATTACATGTGTTAGTGCAGATTTTTGGCTTAAAAATTAGTATCTTTGCTATTTGATGTTGGCGTGGGTATTCTCTCTGAATTGTGTGTGAATTTGTAAATTTGTCAGCCCACTCTCATTTTATAAAGGTGATTGAAATCCCTGGCAAACTACAGAAATGAATATAAATGATTCCACACTAACTCTTGATTATTATGTGGGTACAGTATATAACCTTTAGCTTTTCTTTTTCCAGAGATTTAATTATTTTTCTAGTTCTTGATAAGTGGTCATTGTTTTCTAATCTTGAAAATGGGGGTGGGAAACACGCAGTTGGTGGGAAGAGTAGGGTAAAACTAAACCAAAAAACAAAAGCCCTAATGTTGGATTAGCAGGATCTGCAGTGTAGCTGCGATGCTCTTCCACTCTAGCCCAGTTGGTAAACAGAGCACATATGACTAACAGTCTCATCTTCAAATCTGTGCTGATACTGAAACACAAAAAGACCAAAATTAAATGGAATACTGCCTTCAATAGGCAATTCAAAAGGGAAATTTGTACTTTAATGAAAAGGGGACATGCTGGTTGTCATTCTTACTCACTTTTCTCAGAGAGCATTACCAAAAAAAAAAAAAAAAAAAAAAAAAAAAAAAAAAAGGCAGGGCAAAAAAAAAATCAGTTATTTTTCATCTTGAAAGTATGCTGGGGTGGCCTTGGTTCTGCTGTTCCCTGAATTACTAAATGGCTTGCTTTTCCAATTTATTTTCTACATACATTTTTACATTTGCTGATTAATGGTCCATTTTACTAACTGTAATCTGTAGGATTAATGTGGGGATTCCCAGCCAATATTTCTCATCTTTGTACTCACAATTTCAATTAATTTGGTGTGGTGGAAATGATAGAAAATACTTTTTTGCTACTCTTCAGGGCTAATGGAATCTTACGTGTTCAGGATAGAATATTGTGATAAAGCTTTTCTCTGACAAATGGCCATGGTTTGCCTGATAAATGAGTTGGTAAATTTTACCTTATGGAGCTCTCATTTGTAATAGGGTTTTCAGATCCAGCCCTGTAGGGAAGTGGTAAGCAGTGCTCTGTGCCATAAAATTAGTTTTTGTCTCTGTCCAGGCAGGCCTAAGATCTGGTTTAACAAGAAATGAAATGCTCACTGCTCAAGATCACCTGAACTTTACAGACAGAGACTTTGCCAAACTAATTTACCAACCTTAAGAAATGCAGAGAATACATTTTTACCATAATATGTGATCTTGTCAGCATTTTACTGAGACATGTTTTTGTGAAATGTAGATAGACATCTCTTTCTTAGTATTAAAAGGAAAAAAATACAATTAAACCTCATAGGTTAAACTGTAGTCTTAACATGTTTTCAGTTCAGTCTAGGGAAGAAAAAAATATGCCTTTAATGAAGGATATTGTTTTTTAATGGTCATATTAAGAAAAAGGTAACTTTCTTCTTTTATGGTAGTGGTTTTCTCTAAGAACTTTTGCCTTTTTCACATACAGTTGTATATGTCAGTTGTAAAAATGCTCATTCTTCTAGAATTAAGTCAGTAGTCTATAATGTCTTGGGTTTTGCTGCTATATACATGGAACTTTGTTTATGGAAAAATTCTGTGTGAATTGGTAACTTGCATCTGAATCTTAAATATGTTATAGTTTCTCCATAGAAATCATAATTGAAACGCAATACATGTGGTTCTTTTTCACATGAAAACTGTGGCATCATTATCATTTATTAAGGAATGTTTGTATTAACACTAGGGTACCTCCTCCTCCTCCTTCTCCTCCTCCCCATTTCAGCTGTAGGTCGTGGGGCCTTGCTCTTTAGAAAATGTATAACTAACTACCCTTTTGCCTCACTCTTGGCTACCTCTTAACTTCAGCTAACCCGTTTCTGTGAGTCAGATTTCAAAATGCTGCCTTACCCTTTCATCCCCCTGCCCTCCATGCCACCTTTGAGTTATCATTGCATGGCTGTATAAGCATGTAGTTAGTGTTTTACCATAAAAAGATTTGCTTCAGTAATCTGTTGTTCCTTTCACTTGGAAGGAACTGCTCTTATAATGTATCCTTATTAAAAGGCCAGGTTTTAAAATATGATATTTGGAAAGTGATTTTTAATGTTCCTTCATAATATATATTCTATTAAGAATAATTATTATGCCTGTTGCTAGCTAATTATTTTTTATTTGGCTCTGAGGTGTGCCGATTAGGAAGAAAACAGAAGGAAGAGTTTAAACCTCTTTGTAAGGCAGCTTTGATCATGACAGTTGAGAAAGGGAGAGGATGTTACGTGTGCTTTCAAACTAAAGGGAACAGGTCCTAGGATTAAGTTGACTCAGTTTCTCTCTTTTCTCTCCAAAATTATTTCTAAATCTTTTTTTCACATATAAATGTAAATATAGGCTTTAGTAAATGAATAAGTAAAATGGGAATGTAATACTAGTTTAAAATAATTGTTTAAATGCCACAAAAGATCAACATGTTCATTATAAGTAAAACTAGAGATGAGTGTAATCATTAAGTATTGAATTCATTTGTAATGAGACCTTTTCCACATTCACTTGGATTCATTGTTTAAATACATTAAAGAGTTACTCAGCTTATTAGAATTACATAAAGGGTTCTGATTTCATGATGTGGACTTTGATAATATCTATTAACCCAGGCAAAAACTCTGGAATAAGAGTGTTTAATATTTACCAGTTTTGAGCATATATGAAATTTTACTTCCCACTCTGGCAGTAAATTGTAAATTTTTTAAGTTAATAACCAGATTATCATGTAAGAGAACTTTGCTGAGTCTTTTAAGCAGCAAGCCAGTGATGGTACTTGGGATGGAAAGCAATGATCAAACAAGTATTGATCCATATCTTTTCTGCTCAGTAGCTTCTTTCCAAACTGTTTTCAGTAGGGAAAAAAAAAGCATATGTAGACCTAAGTGTAAATGTTTATACTCAATAGTATATAATCACATACATGAAATGCCATAATTTAAAGTAAGCATTTTAGACTTTCCAACAAGATTGCAAATTAATATGGAGCATTACTTCATTTAATACTTAAAGTATAATTTCGTAAAAAAAAAATTAAAAACACTTCAACTCTTCAAAAACTTAAGTCTCCACTTGGTTTTAAAAATTAGGCTTAATGTCACCATTGTTAAAAATTAGATATTTAGCCCCTACTATGTAAAATAGGTTACTTATCTGATGTAATTTTTGATGATAGGTAGATATTATACTTCACATTCTTTGTATGGCAGTTGCTGACACTTGCACTGTCCATAACCATTAATGATGATGAAGGGTCCTTCATGGGAGGGTTCATATTCATTATACGGTCCTTGGTCTGACATGTTTGACATATGGAGTCGTGTTTGGGATCGGAGCTGCCTGTGGTTCTGAATCATTGAGCACTGTCTAATTCTTCTTAAAGTGGGAGGACAGCACTTCCTGGAGATGAACACTATAAAAATAATAAAAAAGAAAGAAAACAATAAAGCCATTGTTCCTGTAATTACCCGCTGAGTGAAGATGGCATTGTCTGGTTCGGGAAAGTGTTCCTCAGTAGTAACTGCTATGCCTGCAGTAGTTGGGATTTCTTTGTCTCCCACATGGTAACTTGATGAGCTTATTCTTTTTGTATATTCAGTGGTTGGATCTTTATAAGTTGTAGCCATGGCTGTGATGACAGTGGTTGATAAGTTCCAGCAGAGCTGAAATCCATGGACTGCATCTAGTATATCCTCTCCTTGGGTGTGGTCAGGACTGTGGCATAAGATGGAATGCTCCCACCGACCTTGGAAATTGCCCAGCCAGGAGGCCAAAGCACATATTCTAGGGCTGCATTCCCACAGATTGCCAGAGAGGCCAACAGTTGTGAGGGATCTCAGGGAATTTAAGATCTTGGAATCCAGACTGTTTAACTTGTTGTTATCCATTAGGAGTATTTTAAGATTAGGCATTGTTTCAAACACTGTCATATCGATGGCTTTGATTTCATTTCCAGTCAGGTCTAGCTTTTCTAAAGTGCCCCAGGTCCACTCCATCCCACATGTCAAGTTGCTGATTTTGTTCCATTGTAAGAAGAGCGTGTGCAGACTGCTTAGACGTAGGAAATGAGCAAAATTAATCTTCGTCAGCTGGTTGTGCTCTAGATGAAGCTCTTTCAGTTTGATTAATCCTGCAAATCCATTGCGAGCCAAACTTCGCAAACGGTTTGTGCTCAAATCTAGAAACTCCAGGCTACGACAGTCCCAGAACAAGCGTACTGGGATAGTCCGCAGGGAGTTGGACCGTAAATGCAAGGTCTGCAGCTTCCGAAGGCCATAGAAGAGCTCTGGGTGCAGAGATGACAGCTGATTAAAAGACAGGTCCAAATTTTGCAGATTAATCAGTTGGGTAAAAGTTGTATTTGGCAAGTAAAATATTTTGTTGGAACTTAAGATTAATTCCTTAAGTTTATATAATCCTTGAAAAGCATCTTCTTTTACTGTTGAAATTTGATTGTGGTCTAAGTGGAGCCAGGTAAGTTGACCAAAGCTGGCAAATTGATCCCTTTCAAGCTCTGTGATGTGATTGTGCCTCAGGGAAAGGCCCAGAGAGCCCTTGTCTGTGGTGTTTGGCACTGAGTGGAAGCCCTGAGAGTCGCAGTAGAAGAGCAGCTTCTCACAGCGGCATTTGGGTGGACACGCCATTCCCAGGGCAGGCAGCATTTTTAAAACCATACTCATTGCATATATTGCTGCCAGCATAGGGGCCCCTAATGGCCACTTGAAATGTAAGCCTGCAGAATATAATTTAAGGAAAACAAGAAGATAGGATATTTTTAGCAGAATGTCTCAGCTATTAAAAAATGAACATAACAGTATGGTGAAATATTTCACTGCATATAACTTATTTTTCATTTGCTGCAGAAAAATTAACCTTGTTAGTATGACTGGAACAAAACTTAAACCATTAAGAAGATAAAACATAGCCTGTTATCATCAATATATGCTTTTACCTAAACCTCAGAATCCAAAAATGTGACAGTGATTCCCCTCATAAAATGTGAATTCAGTGGTTTATTTTAAAAAGCATGATTTGTTGCTGACTGTACAAGGCACATAAATGCATGGACTTACCCATTCTTCTGAGCACATTGGAGGCTGCATTCAGTCGCGGTTGTTAGACTCAACGCAGTGAGTCTGTAAAAGGCTCTAACATGCAGGAGCCTTTGACCAGTTTCCTGTTTTCTGTGTCCCAGGCTTTCTGAGTAAAATTGAATTCACCATGGCGAGTTGTTTTTTCCCCTAGGATATTCTTCTCAATAGCGTAGCTTTCATTTTCGTGACACTCTGTTCCCTTAAATCGCTTCTGAATATAAGTTACTAATTTCGCCCTCCTCTAACTGCTCAGCTGGTTAATCAAAGCATCAGTCTTTCCTTTCCGCAGCTGTTAGTTCTCTCGGTCTTAACTTGTTGATGGCAGATGGGCGGCTTGTTGCAGAGAAGAGCTCCTGGAGCAGCATGAGTGCATTTACTGAAAAGCTTTTCCGAGAAATGGCACAAGAATGGATTTGCTTATGTGCTGCGACCACACAGAACTGTATATAGGCTGACGTCACCGGGTGACGTGTCTTTTGTTTGGGTTTTCCAGAAGCTTTACTGTTGTAAAGCACGATGCTTTGTAACAGTATCGGGTCATTGTAAGACCCCCTATTACAATAAAGCGAGAAAGAAGAACTCCTGACTTAAAACATGGTATTTCTTCAGTGTAGGAGCAGCAGTGAGGTTGTAATAAAGACTGCATTCAAGAAGACCCGTCTGAACAGTGAGTTGGGTTAGCAGAGTGATGGTTTTTAATGCCTGTGAGAGCCAGCGTCAGATGGCCGATTCTGCATAGAAAGATCATGTAAATGGTCAGGAGCCTGCAGGATTTATGAAATGCTGCTCTAACGACAGCCTACGGGAGTTAATTGCCCACTGCTCTGGTAGTTTGGGAAGCTACTCAATCACCTTGTTGTCATGCATGGTTAAAACAGAAGTATGACTACATTTTGCTTTCAGTGTGTTGGTAAACTAGATAAGTGGGGTTGGCTTCTTTGTCACTAAGAGCTTAACACCACAAACCAAGAATAAAGGGTGGAAAAGCTTGCAAAGCATTTGATTATTTTGTTCTTTGAGGCTTTCAGAGAAACTCTAATTTAAAAGATTTTTCCTTCTCTGTCCTATTTTATAATAATGTTTTGCCACAGGAGAAAAGGGTAGGTTGATAACAGTCACTTAATACTGCATGCCCTAAGCCTTAACAGTGGAAAATAAAGGATTTAGGAAAAGTGATACAGCATGGCTGAATTTAACACAATCCCTTGTATTTACCTCAGAATCTTACCTATTCCTTCAACTGAAAGCCTCAAGTGATGCTGGAATTGGGGCATTGTGGTACTCAAATAATAAAATATTTATTTGCACACTTAATAGCTCCTACTGGCACCCTTAACAACTGGTACCCAAAACATCCTGACTTTAAGTGTTTTAACTTGACCTAACTCTTATTTTCTCGCTGTTGAATAGTGTCATCACTTTTCAGAACTTGGTTATGAATGTACAGCTCCATGGTTAGTGTTGTGAAAGCTATTTTAGCATGAGTGAGGGTTATAGTTTCAGGCCTGACAAAGGTACGTCCTGTTACACATTTTATCTTACTGATTTGGCCTTATACCATTGGCACTTATCCTTAATGGGTCTTGTCTCACACCTGAAGACAGAAATCTCAAAACTACCATGTCGTCTGTGAAACATCATTGGCCTGTTGGCTTCCATGGCCTTCATCCTACGGGCATGTCTAAAAAGTCATTGTTTAAGGGACCTAGATTCTGTGTTGGATTGTGGTACTGGAGGATTGTGGTACTGGAATATTTCATGGGCATTTATTTGGGGCTCTGTGTAAAGTTATTGTGAAAATGTAGCAACTACAGGTGTGTAGTTTTAGAAGCAGACCCCAAAATGGTATTAGAAGTATGAGTTTTGTTAGGGAAAATGCCTGGGAAGTATAAAGGAAGAAAGAAGACAACAGGGATACCCTGAGGACTGGTAGAGTCTTCAAACCACAGGGAAGTTTGACATCTCTGAAAGCAGTGGAAAAGGAAAGATTGGACAGGTAGGGTTTTAGACAACAGTTTCCCCAGATCCAAAGAGAAGTCCCCAAACCAAAGCTGCCCATGAGTGGAACCCCACATTCTCAGGAATGAGCCCACATTAGTACTCCTATCATTTTCCTGCTTCTTGGTTAAGAAACAGAGAAGAGTTCCTGTTAGACTTCAAGGATGCTCAAAACTAACCTTGAGCCTTTCTGTAGTCTAACCTCTATAAGTTAAAAGTTCTTAACCTGGGTTCATAGACTATCTTGTGGAATTTGTAACTTGTACATTTTTCTGTGAATGAGGTTTAATCAGATTCTTAGAGGTTCTGTGACCTTAGATTTCAAAGTTACTGTTCTGCAGGAGCTTAATCCCAAAACTTCCAATGGAGGAATCTGATAAAGGTGGTCTCTTTAATTTACTTTTTTAAGGAAAAGAAGCTCTTGGATTACTGTAAATGTCTGCATTGAAGTCAGCCATCCTTTGATGAAAAAAAGAAATGTTTGCCAAGCAGGAGGAACTGGAGTAAATTCTTCCCTGAAATAATCACTTTAGTTCTATGAGGAGAATAGTATTAGAGTCAGTTGGATTAGAACAGCCATAAGTTATATGTGAAAATTTAGAAGGAATATAATCTCCTTCCTTTTAGACTCTTGGTTCTCCTTTCTGCTCTCTAGGTCACTTGGCCTATATCTTAATATACTAAAAAAATGGGAAATACTTAAATTATTATTATTTTTTTAATTTAATAAATCTTTATTGTTCAGATTATTACAGTAGTTCCCCCCCCATAGTTCCCCTTCACCCAGTTCCCACCTCTCCCTCTGCCCTTACCCTCCCCACTGTCCTCATCCATAGGTATATGGTTTTTGTCCAGTCTTTTCCTGCATCCTCCCACACTCTCCCCCCTCCCCCCTGGAATTGTCATTCCATTCCCTTTCTATGTCCCTGATTCTATTATATTCACCAGTTTATTCTGTTCATCAGATTTATTTATTCAGTTGATTTTTAGATTCACTTTATAGATATGTATTTGTTCATAATTTTTATCTTTACTTTTTTCTTCCTCTTCCTCTTCTTAAAGAATACCTTTCAGCATTTCATATAATTCTGGTTTGGCGGTGATGAACTCCTTTAGCTTTTTCTTGTCTGTGAAGCTCTTTATCTGCCTTTTAAGTCTGAATGATACCCCTGCTGGGTAGAGTAATCTTGGTTGTAGGTTGTTGCTATTCATCACTTTGAATATTTCTTGCCACTCCCTTCTGGTCTGCATAGTTTCTGTTGAGAAATCAGCTGACAATCATATGGGTACTCCCTTGTAGGTAATTAACTGTTTTTCTCTTGCTGCTTTAATATTCTTTCTTTGTCTTTTGCTCTTGGTATTTTAATTATGATGTGTCTTGGTGTAATCTTCTTTGGATTCCTTTTATATGGGATTCTGTGTGCTTCCTGGACTTGTAAATCTATTTCTTTAATCAGATGTGGGAAGTTTTCAGTCATTATTTCTTTAGATAGGTTTTCAGTAACTTGCTCTCTCTCTCTTCTTCTGGCACCCCCATAATTCTGAGGTTGGTACGCTTAAAGTTGTCCCAGAGGCTCCTTATACTATCTTCAAATTTTTGGATTCTCTTTTCTTTTTTGCTTTACCAGTAGAGTGTTTTTTTGCTTCTTTGTTTTTCAAATCTTTGACTTGATTCCTGAGATCTTCTAGTCTGCAATTAGATCTCTGCATAATATTTTTTATTTCAGTCAGTGTATGCTTAATTTCTAGATGGTCCTTTTTCATATCCTCAAGGGTCTTGCTAAATTTATCGGTCTTTTCTAAAAAATTTTTGAAAAACCTTATAACTGTGGTCTTGAACTCTATATCCAGTAGTTTGCTTTCCTCCATTTCTGTCATTTGTGACCTGTTTCTTTGTCTCCGCATTTTGGCTGCTTCCCTGAGTTGATAGAGTGGCTTTGTGTCCTAGATGTGCTATAGGCCCAGTGACTCAGCCTCCCCAATTGCCCGGGGTGGATACTCTTGGTGCACCCTTTTTTTTAAAAAAAAAATTATTTTATTGATTTTTTACAGAGAGGAGGGGAGAGGGGCAGAGAATTGGGAACATCTATGAGGGAGAAACATCAATCAGCTGTCTTTTGCACACTCTCCACTGGGTATGTGCCCACAACCAAGGTACATGCCCTTGACTGGAGTCGAACTCGGGACCCTCTATCCACTGAGCCAGACCAGTTAGGGCTTGATGCACCCTTTTGTGGGCTTTGTGCACAGTCTTGTTGTACTTAAGCCTTGATTATTGTTGGTGTCTCTGGGAGGAATTGACCTCCAGGCCAATTGGCTGTGAGGATAAACTGTGTCTATGCTGGGAGAACTTATGTCCTGGAGACATTCTATGAGACAAGATTTGCAAGAGCCTTTGTGCTTAGCTTGGATGGGGCAGAGTCTCAGGGCGGAGCATACAGCATTGGTTTCCTATCAGCCCTGCCCTAATAGGCCCCTGTGTTTCAGTGTCCTGTGGTAATCGTTGCATGCACCTCTGAGAGAAAGCCATCCTTGAGTTCCACCAGCTGCCAGACAGTCCAGTTTCTCCCCCAATGAGTCTGGCTACCCAGAGTCTTGCCTGGAACTGGAGTTCAGTGCAGTTGGGAACTTTTGTCTCCCTCCAGCTTGAGAAAGCCAGCAGCGTACTCAGTTGCCTGCCTTCTCTGTGCATGCGTGCCTCGGTACCTCTGCCTTCCATAGTTCCTCTGAGTCTCAATGTGCTTTTCTCTTTCCTTCTAGCTGTAGAATTTCCACTCAACCAGCTTTCCTGTGGTTCTGGATGATGTCCGTTCTGTCTTCTAGTTGTACTGTAGTTTTGAAATTGTTGTGCGAGGCAGCAGTTTAGGTGTTTACCTATGCCGCCATCTTGGTTTCCTCCCCTGTGAGGCTTTCTTGAACAGCAGAAATACTTAAACTGTATTATCCCAGTACACTTATTATAGATTTATGGGCAATAAAAATTGCCCAGAGAAGCACCAATGGAATCACTGGTAATTATTTTTTATGCATGTGGAAAAGAGGGCAATAATACGGTATCATAGTACCCAGAGTGCACAATTCCTTCTAGATCACCAGCTGTCTTGCTCACTTGACCTCTCTTTGGATTCAAAAGATTCAGGCAGTGGAACCAAAGAAAATAATAGCGCATGTCTTAAAAGTGGTGGAACATATAGTTCCCATTGATGGAATTTTGTAATGCTATTATTATTTCTTTTTAAAATGTATTTTTATTGATTTTAGAGAGGAAGGGAGAGGGAGAGATAGGTAGAAACATCAATGATGAGAGAGGATCATTGATCCGCTTCCTCCTGCACACCCCCTACTGGGGATTGAGCCTAAAACCCAGGCATTGAACCTGGGACTCTTGTCCAAAGGCAGACATTCTGTCCACTGAGTAAAATCATTTAGGGCTGGAATTTTGTATTATTATTTTTTATCTTTACCTTTCTTTAGCTAAGAGAACTGAATAGAAACTCAAGTTTTCCCTGAATTAATTTTTTTCTTGGTTTCATTTTAGAACAGCTTTATTCTGCATACATATGTCTTTGAGTTAAAGTGGCAGTACAACCTTTGAAAGGTACTACTCATATCATCTGTGTAAATTTTCATTACTTTAGTTGTTCATGACAAGGCTAAGGAGCAGTAAAATTTAATCTGACCATCTCTAAATGGGTTTAAGCAGAATAAGTGAGTCAAGCAGCAGGTCTTTCGTGCTATAGTTACTGGCATTCCTCAGTGTGAACGTTTGCTTTTAATGTGTGTTGATGATTAGGGAGAATTACTTCTTTACTTAGAGAGTACATGTACAGAAATATACATGGAATCATTTATTCTTTTGTGGTAGGGATGGAGCTTGATTTTGCTTTATATTGAAAGATCAAATGGTTTGTTAATCATGCCCAACTCCAAAAATTGTCATATCCCAGCACCAAAGGTCTCGAATAGAGATGCTCTGGGAAAGTATGTTAAAATAAACCTTGTTGGCCCAGCTGTGTGGCTCAGTTGGTTGAGCATCATCCCATGCACCGAGAGGTCTCTCGTTCGATTCTAGGTTAGGGCACACACCTGGATTGCTATCTCAATTCCCAATAGGAGGCGTGCTGGACGCAGCTGGTCAGTATTTCTCATCGATGTTTTTATCTCTCTCTCGTCCTCTCCTTTCCTCTCTTCCTAAAAAATCAAGACATATTTAAACAAACAAACCTTGTTGGGTCCTTGTCAGGTAACTCAGTTGATTAGAGCATTGTCTCAATATGTCAGGGGTGGGGAACATTTTCCCTGCCAAGGACCATTTGGATATTTATAACATCATTTGCAGGCCATAAGTAAAAAAGAAGGAACTCTTACCATTTGGATGGGCCTGGAGAACATTATGCTAAGCGAAATAAGCCAGTTGGAGAAAGATAAATATCACATGATCTCACTCATATGTGGGATATAATGAACAACACATTCTGATGAACAAAAATAGATCCAGAGACAACAAAACACTGAATAGACTGTCCAACCTCAGAGGGGTGGGGGGGGAAAGGGTAAGAGATTAATCAAAGAACTTGTATGCATGCATATTTGCATAACCAATAGGACACCGGGGTGGTGGGAGCTTGTTCTAGGAGGTGGGAGTGGCAGGAGAGGGGACTGTCAATCGAAGAAAAAGGAGATATATGTAATACTTTAAATCAGTGGTTCTCAACCTTTCTAATGCCATGACCCTTTAATACATTCCTCATGTTGTGGTGACCCCCAACCATTAAATTATTTTTGTTGCTACTTCATAACTGTAATTTTGCAACTGTTATGAATCGTATCTGTGTTTTCCAATGGTCTTAGGCGACCCCTGTGAAAGTGTTGTTCAACCCCCAAAGGGGTGGCGACCCACAGGTTGAGAACCGCTGCTTTAAATAATAAAATTAGCCTGCTATAGTTGGTCAAACATTTAATTAACTCATGCCTAATGACTTGGCAGGGCCAAACCAGATGATTTCTCAGGTCTTATATGACCCATGACGTTCCCCACCTGAATGATAAGCCAAGGTTCTGGGTTTGACCCCCTGTCAGGGCACATGTAAGAATCAATCAGTGAATGCATATATAAGTGGAACAACAAATCAATGTTTCTCTCTCCCTTCCTTTCTCTAAAATTATGAATAACAATACCTTGTTGCTACCAGTCTTGATCACCATTTGGAAGATATCCTTGCATTTCAAAAGTGATAGTCTTTAAGGTGGAGGCCCTAGGTTTTTTAAAAATATGATTTTATTGATTTTTTTTACAGAGAGAGAGGAAGGGAAAAGGATAGTTAGAAACATCAATGAGAAAGAACTATTAATTGATCGGCTGCCTCCTTCATACCCCTTACTGGATATTGAACCCGAAACCTGTACCCTGATCAGGAATTGAACTGGTGACCTCTTGGTTCCTGGGTAAATAATTAACCACTGAGCCGCACCAGCTGGGTAGAACCCTAGATTTTATGGATCTGAATACATTCCTTGCTAAGAACCTTTTGGGATTCCTAGTTGGCAACTTCCTACTTGGGTCTATATAGTAACAAGACCTGTATTAGAGGAAGTGGATTTTACTAGCCTTTATTTTTTTGGAGGGAGGAGGAAAAGAGGATGGGAGAAGATTGTGATAAATCCTGAAATTGTTCACGTTTTCAAACATGCATGGGTTTGGAGGCAAATGTGTAACTTCTTTTAAAATATTTGCTCTTTAAAAACAGGAAAAATTATTGGGGTTTTGTGCTAAATATTAACTTATCTTTAAAAGAAACAGAATCTATCTGATTGAAGCACATAGCATATATAAGGATTAATGGTTTTACTAATCTGTCATGTTGGAGGTGGGCTCAAGAGTAGTTGATTTGGCTCAGTGGATAGAGCGTCGGCCTGCGGACTGAAAGGTCCCAGGTTCAGTTCCGGTCAGGGCATATGTACCTTGGTTGTGGGCACATCCCCAGTGGGGGTTGTGCAGGAGGCGGCTGATGGATGTTTCTCTCTCATCGATGTTTCTAACTCTCTATCCCTCTCCTTTCCTCTCTGTAAATAATAATAATAATAAAAATCAATAAAATATATATATTTTTTAAAAAAAGAGTAGTTGATAGTCCCAGGTAGAGCTAGAGGATCTGAGAGCATTCAAAATTCTAGGCTCCTAGAGTTGTTTTTTTGTTTTTTTTTAAATAAATTTTTTTGTTGCAAGTATTACATATGTCCCTTTCCCCCTTGCCCTCCCCCCCACATTGCCCTCTCCTACACACTTCCCCTCAAGCCTTCATCACCCTATTGTCTGTGTCTATGGGTTATGCATATCTATAATCAAAGCATAATATGCTAATTAGACCCGATGTCCTTTCCAGATGAAGCGAGAGCTGCAAGGAAGCCTGGGTCCCGGGTGCCTGCTGGTGGCCGGAGGGAAGCCCAGGTCCAGGGGTGTCAGAGGGAAGCCGTGCTGGCAGCCAGGGGAAGGAAGATCTACTTTTGCATGAATTTCATGCATCGGGCCTCTAGTATGCATATAAGTTCATTGGTTGATCCCTTCCCCCACGTCCCTAAGGTTTGACAGTCCGCTCGATGCTTCTTTGTCTCTGGGTCTATTTTTGTTCATCAGTTTATGTTGTTCATTAGATTCCATATATGAGTAAGGTCATGTAATGATCTTACTCTGACAGGCTTATTTCACTTAGCACAATGGTTGGCAAACTCATTAGTCAACAGAGCCAAATATCAACAGTACAATGATTGAAATTTCTTTTGAGAGCCAAATTTTTTAAACTTAAGCTTCTTCTAATGCTACTTCTTCAAAATAGACTCGCCCAGGCCGTGGTATTTTGTGGAAGAGCCACACTCAAGGGGCCAAAGAGCCTCAGGTAGCTCGTGAGCTGAAGTTTGCTGAGCATGGACTTAGCATAACGCTCACTGGGTTCAACCATGCTGTTCCAATGGTATAGATGTACCACCGTTTTTTAATCCATTGTACTGCTGATGAGCACTTAGGCTATTTCCAAATGATAGCTAATGTAAATTGTGTTGATATGAATACAGGGTTGCATATATTCTTTCTGATGGGTGTTTCTGAGTTCTTGGGGTATATTCTATAACTGAGGTCACTGGGTCAAATGGTAGTTGCATTTTTAATTTTTTGAGGACACTCCAAACTGTTTTCCTCAGAGGCTGTACTAGTTTGTATTCCCACTAGCAGTGTATGTGGGTTCCCTTTTCTCAACATCCTTGCCAACACTTGTTATTTGTTGATGATAAGCATTCTAACAGATGTGAGGTGGTACCTCATTGTCATTTTGATTTGCATCTCTTGGATGATCAGTGACTTTGAGCACTTTTACATATGCCTTTTGGCCTTCTGTATGTCCATTTTGGAGAAGTGTCTACTTAGGTCCTTTGCCTATTTTAAGCTCTTAGAGTTGTGTTCGATCACAGGGTATCACTGTTGAGTATGGTATATCAGTGTTGCTGGGAATATTTTCTTTCAGAGCCTTTAAAAAGAAGACTCTGCACATTAGGCTCCCAGAATCCTTCCACCTCCTGTTTTTGTTGTTAATCCTCACCCAAGGATATTTTCTACATTACCTTCCAAACAGAGGGGAAGGACGAGGGAGAGTTGGAGAGAGAGAAGCATCAATGTTAGAGAGAGACATTGCTTGGTTGCCTCCTGCGTACACAGACTGGGGATCGAGCTTGCAACTGAGGTATGTACCCTTGACTGGAATCAAACCAGGGACTCTTTGGTCTATGGATTGACTCTCCAACCACTGAGCCAAACCGGCTAGGGCTAGAATCCCCATTTTGTTTTTGGATTCCTGTTCCCATCCCTATCTTTGAATGACTTGACTTTTTAAAAGTCCTTTTCTTCTTTGATTAGTGTAACTGAGAAAGCAGTAGGAACAGGGATGATTACACTAGTAATAGTGTGTGTTCCTTTTGAAGCTGCAACTTACAAAGTTTGGGTTTTCTTTCTCTTTTTTTTGGTTGAACTATTTGAATCTTATATATATCCTCTTTCCACCCTTCCCCCCACTAGCCCCTTCTAAGCTCCCCAACCCTATCCCCCTATCCCAGGCCTTTACCACCCTATTGTCTGTATCCATGGGTTATGCATACAAGTTCTTTGTCAAATCTCAGAGGGAAGAGATCAACCAGTCTGAGGTTCTAGTTTTGGAGGCATGTGCTTCTGGCATTTATTGCTCCTGGTGTGTTGCTGTGTTAGGATCATGTGACAGACTAATTCTGCAGTGCTAGCCTTGTGTTCTCTGCACATGGCTAGGTAGTTTGTCAGTAAATCTGAGGATGATGCACCTGAGTTGGATATTAGGTGAGAAAAAATCTTCATAGGAATTTGGGGAGAGGTACATTTAAACCATGAAAATCTTTTATTTCACCATAGTCATAAAACCAAACCAAACATAACTATCCTGAATTCTTGATTAACACAGACTGATAGAAATTTATATTGTCAAGCCTTTTATTTATTCTTGTTCCCAATGGCTTCATCATGTTCATGTTTTCCTCTTCCTCTATGCGAATTAGGCTTCTTTTTCATTTTTTTAACTCTGAAATGCAGCCAAGTTTGGATTTCCCTTCCTGTTTTTCCCTCTCTACATTTTGAGTAACTTTTTATTTAGATTTGTTTACTCCTGTCTACATAGATGGCCACAGGCTATATACAAAGCCATTTGCACAGGATAGAATTAAGAGTAAGATACACATTCATATTTTCTTAAAGAATCCTTTTCAATTTAGAGGGCTTTTTAACCCAATTGGCTAAATTTAAAAGGATAAATTTGCATCTATATTGTAGCAAGTCGTGGTTGCTGAAGCTTGGAAATGTCATTCTCTCAGAACCATCTTAGTGCACTCTGGAGGAAAAGGGACAAGTGACATGTGCTCAGGCAAGCAAAAAATATTCAACAGGTGATGTCATCAGTGCAGAGAAAATTAATGAAAGAAAAATTTTGCCCAAAGAGAGAAAGATCATTTCTTATTATGAAAGGCTATATAGCAGCATGTAATATGATAGCTGCAAGTTTATCCCCATATTGCTGAAATGTGGCTTGCGCTCCTATGGTAGCTGATTCTGTTGTGCTATTCGTTCCATATGGGAGCAGGGTGAGAGGTTCTGTCTGTCTCTCTAATGACTTCATAGCTTTTCCCCAAGTGTGTTTGGGGATATGAGTTTGTATCCAAGATTGCAGTTTTCTCCTTATATGGCTATACTATGACTTACGGTTATGTAGTTTGTTTTGAGACTTTTAGTTTTTGCATACAGTGTAAAATGAATATCTTTTTAATGTCTTTGCATTCTTAGGCAAATTTATATTGACATAAATTCCTAACCATAAAATTGCTGAGTTATGGGGTATTTTTAAAATTGATAGACATTGCCACATTGCCTTCCAAAAATTTTTAAACTATTTTATACTTCCTTTTAGTATATATTAGCCACCCACACTCTCTCTGCCCCCCTCCCCCCCAACACCATATTAGAAGCCAGCAAACTTTTTAAATATTTAGAAATCCAGTAGGTGTAAAATGGTCTCTTTGATTTGTTCCTCTTTAATTATGAGTGAAGTTGAGCATCATTTTGTATATAGGTATATTGTCATTTTTGTTCTTTTCTGCAGACTGTAGTTCATTTGCTCATTCCACACCCCACTCTTAAAATTTGTCATTTTCTTAAATATTTTAAGGCATTTTTCCTTATTAAATAAGTTAACTTTGCCAAATATTTTATATATTTTTATTTAAGTTAGTCATTGTTTTTTAAAGGTTTTATGGTTTTTGCTCTGTATTCTGGCTAAACTGACGAGAAATTTTTTCAATATTAGAACATACTCACACTTGCCACATTATGTCACCAGTTGGTGAACATAAGACTATTATAGAATTTTCTGTAAACAAGTATTTCCTGTTATGTTTAACCCATTAAGTGTAGGGCAAAGAAGATCTGAGCCCTTTAGAAAACTTGTTTTTTAAAAATTAACATAGAAACCAAGAGTTTTTAGGCTTTTCATAAATCTTAGCCCAATTTTACCAGTTAACTGAGCATTTGAAAGTCCTTCTTAAATATCCGCGCAGTTTAGTTTTTTAAATTTTTTTCTGAATTATTAGCAAGTTCAAAATTATAGTCTTACTGTGACTTTATATATTTAGTTTTTATACCTATTTGCTTTACTAGTATATACCTGTTTGTGCTTTTGAGAACTTCCCAACTTATGCTTAGCAGTTATTTAACAACTTGATGATCACTATCTCAAAAAAAATACTTTTATTGAATTTTAGAGAAAGAGGAAGGGAGAGGGAGAGAGAATGAAACATCAATTGGCTGCTTCATGCACTCTCACTTCCCAGATATTGAGCCTGAAACCCGGGAATGTGCCCCGACTGGGAATTAAACTGGCAACTTTTTGGTGAATGGTACAACACCCAACCAACGGAGCCACACTGGCCAGAGCAATTACTATCTTTCTTTAAGAAGAAAGAAACCTGTCCTGGTCAGTAATGTTTCAGTGGTTACAGTGTTGACCCACTCACTAAAGAGTCTCAGGTTTGATTCCCAGTCAAGGGCACATACCTGGATTGCAGGTTCAATCCCAGCCCCAGTTGTGGGGGGTGTGTGTGGGAGGCAGCCAGTGGATGTGTTTTTCTCACATCAATGTCTGTCTGTATTACAAATAGTAGTGCATATATTTCCTTTTTTTCCCCATTGACCTTCCCCAACCTTCCCTACTCCGTCATTTGCCCTCATCCCCTTTGTCCCCCCAGTGTCTTGTATCCATTGGTTATGCTTATGTGATGCATACAAGTTATTCCGTTGATCTCTTTCCTCCCCTCCCCAACACTCCCCAGCCTTCTCTCTGTAATTTGACAGTCTTCAATTTGTGCCAGAAACCTTTTAACATTGTTTGATAATTTACTGCCTCTGTGTCTATCTTTTTGTTCATCAGGTTATAATGTTCTTTATTTTGCGTAAATGAGTGAGATCATGTGGTATTTTTCTTTCATTGCCTGGCTTATTTCACTTAGCATAATGCTTTCCAGTTCCATCTATGCTGCTATAAATGGTAAGAATTCCTTTTTTATAGCAGTGTAGTATTCCATTATGTAGATGTACCATAGTTTTCTAATCCACTCATCTGCTGATGGGCACCTAGGCTGTTTCCAAATCTTAACTATGGTGAATTGTGCTGGTATGAACAAAGGGGTGCATATATCCTTTCTGATTGCTGTTTCTAGTTTCTTGGGATATATTCCTAGAAGTGGTATTATTAGGTCAAATGGGAGTTCCATTTTTATTTTTTGAGGAAACTCCATACTGTTCTCCACAGTGGCTGCATCAGTCTGCGTTCCCACCAGTAGTACATGAGGGTTCCTTTTTCTCCTCATCCTCACCAGCACTTGTCGTTTGTTGATTTGTTGATGATAGTCATTCTGACAGGTGTGAGATGGTAGCACATTGTCATTTTGATTTGTATCTCTCAGATAATTGGTGACTTTGAGCATATTTTCACATGTCTCCTGTCTTCTTTTGAAAAGTATCTATTTAGGTCCGTTTCCCATTTTTTTATTGGATCATTTATCTTCCTTTTATTAAGTTGTATGAATTCCCTGTAAATGTTGGAGATTAAACCTTTATCAGTGATAACGTTGGCAAATATGTTCTCTCCATACAGTGATCTTTCTTATTGTTTTGTTGATGTTTTCTTTTGCTGGGCAAAAGCTTTTTATTTTGATGTAGTCCCATTTGTTTATTTTCTCTTTAGCTTCCATTGCCCTAGGAGCAGTATTGGTGAAGAAATTGCTTCAGCATATGTCTGAGATTTCACTGCCTGTGGATTCCTCTAGTATTTTTATGGTTTCCTGTCTTATGTTTAAGTCTTTTATCCATTTTGAATTTATTTTTGTGTATGGTGTAATTTGGTGGTCTAGTTTCATTTTTTTTTGCATGTATCTGTCCAATTTTCCCAACATCATTTATTGAAGGGACTGTCTTGACTCCAGTGTATGTTCATGCCTCCTTTGTCAAATATTAATTGAGCATAGTGGTTTGGGTCGATTTCTGGGTTCTCTGTTCTATTCCATTAGTCTATATGTCTGTTCTTGTGCCAGGACCAGGCTGTTGAGAGAACAGTGGCTTTGTAATACAGCTTGAAATCTGGTATTGATCCACTTATTTTGTTCTTTCTCAGGATTGCTGCAGCTATTTGGGGTCGTTTTTTATTCCAGATGAATTTTTGGAGAGTTCTTTCTAGGTCTGTGAAATATGCCATTGGTATTTTAATGGAGAGTGCATTGAATCTATAGATTGCTTTGGGTAGTATGGACATTTTAATGATGTCGATTCTACCAATCCATGAAGATGGTATGTTCTTCCATCTGTTTATGTCTTCCTCTATCTCTTGTTTTAGTGTCTTGTAGTTTTTCACGTAGATTCTTTTACCTCTTTAGTTAAGTTTATTCCTAGGTATCTTAAATTTTATTGGTGAGATGGTAAATGTGCTTGTTTTTTTAGTCTCTCTTTCTGTAAGTTCACTAATTAGGTGGGAGCTGAAAATCAGTTATTTTGAAGATTCATTGAGTAACTTTACTTTGGCCTACCTAAAACTAGAAATAAAAAATCCTAACAGATCTAATGTCAAAATAGAAGTAAAATTTTATTTTTCAAATCAACCAGCTTTCTACTTTCACCAGGTTCATCCTAAGTGTATGTATGCACATATACTCATAGTGAGGAAACTTCATATTGTTCTCCACAGTGGCTATACAAGTCTGCATTTCTACCAGTAGTGTATGAGGATTCCTTTGTCATTTGATTTGCATCTCTCGGATAATTAGTGACTCCAATAATTTTAAATGATTGGATGCTTTGAGTAAAGATGGTCTGTCTAATATAACCTAAAAGCTTCAGTAAATAAATGATTCTGATCTGCCTCCTCATTTATGAGGCATAAACCTCTTATTTCCTTTAATAACAAGAAAAACAAATTGATTTTTTAGGGTAGTTAGACAAAGAATTAACAGATTTACAATGTGTGTTGCAACTTGAAGTGAATTTTGTTGTGTGACTATAATTCCCTCAAAAGTCAATTTTAAGGATTTGCTTTTATATAACTTTCAGAGGAAGTCCTTGTATCCAAATTGATGAAATTTCTGGGCATTTGAGGTTACAAGGACTTGGCCTTCATGAGGTTATCGAACCCAACCTTGGGTTTCTGATTATAGATTTTTTTTTAAATAAATGATCTATTACAAATATTAAAACAAAACAAAACGCATAGCTAGAAACAATGACAAACTTTACTGCGTTTATATAGAGGAATTTTCTTGGAGTGCATGAGTACCTAAGCAATATACTGAGACTTTCCTGATTAAAACATTAATTAGGAGGTGAGTTATTGTTTTTTAATTAAATCTTTATTATTCAGATGATTATATTTATTTCTCTTTTTTCCCCTCCATAGCTCCTCTCCACCCAGCTCCCACCCCTCCCTCTACCCTTACTTCCCCCGATTGACCTCATCCATAGGTGTATGATTTTTGTCTAGTCTCTCCCTGCACCCCCTCACCCCTTTCCCCTGAGAATTATTAGTCCCCTCCCTTTCTGTGCTCCTGATTCTATTATATTCACCAGTTTATTCTGTTGATCAAATTTTTAATTCACTTAATTTTTAGATTCACTTATTGATAGTATGTATTTGTTGTTCATAATTTTTTATCTTTTACCTTTTTCTCCTTCCTCTTCTGAAAGAGTACCTTTTAGTATTGCATATAATAGTGGTTTGGAGTTGATGAACTCCTTTAGCTTTTTCTTACCTGTGATGCTCTTTATCTGCCCTTCAATTCTGAATGATAGCTTTGCTGGATAGAGTATTCTTGGTTGTAGGTTCTTGCTATTCATCACTTTGAATATTTCTTGCCACTCCCATCTGGCCTGCATCGTTTCTGTTGAGAAATCAGCTGACAATCGTATGGGTGCTCCCTTGTAGGTAATTACTGTTTTTCTCTTGCTGCGTTTAATATTCTCTCTTTGTCTTTTGCTCTTGGTATTTTAGTTATGATGTATCTTGGTGTAGTCCTCTTTGGATTCCTTTTATATGAGGTTCTGTGTGCTTCCTGGACTTGTAAGTCTATTTCTTTCACCAGATGTGGGAAGTTTTCAGTCATTATTTCTTCAAATAGGTTTTCAGTATCTTGCTCTCTCTCTCTTCTGGCACCCCCACAATTCTGATGTTGGTACGCTTGAAGCTGTCCCAGAGGCTTCTTACATTATCTTCACATTTTTGGATTCTTTTCTCTTCTTGCTTTTCCAGTTGAATGTTTTCTGCTTCTTTGTATTTCAAATCTTTGACTTGATTCTTGCATCCCTCTAGTCTGCTGTTAGGTCTCTGTATAATATTTTTTATTTCAGTCAGTGTATGTTTAATTTCTAGTTGGCCCTTTTTCATCTCTAGTTGGTCCTTTTTCATCTCCTCTTGGGTCTCACTAAATTTATCCATCTTTTCTAGGATATTCTTGAAAAACTTTATAACCATTGTTTTGAACTCTATATGCAGTCATTTGTTTTCCTCCATTTCTTTTGTTTGTGATCTCTTTGTCTCCACATTTTCACTATGCTGGGAGAACTTCTGTGCTGGATTCAGCCTTATGATACCAGACTTGCAAAACTGCAAAAGCCTCTCTGTTAAGCTTGGGAGGGATGGAGTCTCAGGGCTTAACGGACCGCCTTGCCTTCCAGTCAGCCCACCCTACATGGCCCCTGGGTCTCACGTGTCTCTGGATTAATCGCTGGAGCGGTCCCTGTGTGTGAGCGCAATACCTCTAGACCACTGCCTCTCTGGCTCCCCTGCTCTTGGGGACCATATAAGTCTGGGTCCCCAGGGTCTTGCCTGAAACTGGGGTTTAGTGGAGTTAGAAATTGCACAATTGGGAGGCTCTGTCTCCTGCCCACTCGTGGAAGCTAATGGCACAATCAGCAGTCGGTCTTCTGCTTGCAGTGCTGTGCGCGCCACCAGACTTCTGCCCTTTTGCAGCTCTCCTAAATTTCCATGCACTTATCCCTTTTCACAGACCAAATTCCCACCGTATGAGTCTCGGCTGGATCTGGGGTTTAGTGTCGTAAGATAAGGGGTTCAATGCCGTTGGGAGTCTCTGTCTCCCTCCCGCCAGAGAAAGCCAACCAGGTACTTCGGCATCTGCTCTCTCCACGCGTGCGTCTCTGTACCTCAGCTTTTTGCAGCTCCTCTGGGTCTCTGTGAGCCCCTCTCTTTCCTTCTAGTTGTAGAATTTCCACTCAGCCAGCTTTCCTGTGGTTCTGGATGCTGTACGTTCTGTCTTTTCGTTGTAGTTTTGAAATTGTTGTGCGAGGCAGCAGTTTAGGTGTTTACCTCTGCTGCCATCTTGGGGTCTCCTCCAGTTTTGTTTGTTTTTAGTTCAAGTGGTGGGTTCCCCCACCCTACTTACGAATTTAAAAAAAAAATTATTGTTGAAAGTACTATATACGTTCTTCTTTTTCCTCCATTAACCCTCTCCAGTCTGCTCTGGCCCTCTCACCCTCTCTCCCCAGGCCTTCAGCACCCTGTTGTCTGTGTCCATGGGCTATGGATATATGCATATAAGGTATTTGGTTGACTAACCCCACCCTTTTCATCTGAGATTCTGCACTCTGTTCCATGCTTCCATATCTCTGCATCCCCTCCATTAGTTTATTTTGTTACTTAGATTTCACATATGAGTGCAATCATGTTATACTTGTCTTTCTCTGAGTGGCTTATTTCACTTAACATGATAGTCTCCAGGCCCCTCCAAAGGGTAAGAGATTCTTTTTTGCTGCTGCATAGTATTTCATGGTATTGATGTACCATATCTTTTTTTATCCACTCACCTACTAATGGGCACTTAGGCTATTTCCAGATCTTAGTTATTGTAAATTGTCCTGCTACGAACATATGATTGCATATATTCTTTCTGATTGGTGCTTCATGTTTCTTAGCATATATTCCTAGAAGTGGGATCACTGGGTCAAATGGCAGTTCCACATTTAATTTTTTGAAGAAACTCCATACTATTTTCTATAATGGTTGCACCAGTCTGCATTCCCACCAGCAGTGTACTAGGTTTCCCTTTTCTGCACATTCTTGCCAGCAGTTTTCATTTGTTGGCTTTTGATAGTAGCCATTCTGACAAGTGTGAGATGGTGCCTTACTGTTTTTATTTGCATCTCTGGAATAACTAGTGACTTTGAGCATTTTTTCATATGTCTCTTGGCCATCTGTACTTTTTTTAGGTCCTTTGCCCATTTTTAAATTGGATATTTGTTTAATTTAAGTTGTATTAGTTCCTTACATATTTTGGATATTAACCCTTTATCAGATGTATCATTGCCAAATATGTTCTCCCATACAGTGGGTTCTTTTTGTTTTGTTGATAGTTTCTTTTACTGTGCAGCAGCTGTTTATTTTGATGCAGTCCTATTTTTAAAAATTCTCCTTAGTTTCCTATGCCTTAGGAGATATATCTGTAAACATATTTCTGTGAGAGACGTCTGAGATTTTTCTGCCTATGGTTTATTCTAGGACTTGTATGGTTTCACAACTTTTAAGTCTTTTATCCATTTTGAGTTTATTCTTGTGTATGGTATGTTGGTCTAGTGTAATTTTTTTTTGCATGTATCTGTCCAATTATCCCAACACCATTTTTTTGAAGAGACTTTCTTGACTCCATTGTGTACTCTTGCCTCTTTTGATAAATATTCATTTAGCATAATGGTTGGGTAGATTTCTGGATTCTCTGTTCTGTTCTATTGATCTGTATGTCTGTTTTGTGCCAGTACCAGGCTGTTTTGCTTACAGTGGCTTTGTAGTATTATTTGAAATCTGGTATTGTGATTCCTCCAACTTTTGTTTTTCTTTCTTAAAAAAAGACCTATTCAAGGTCTTTTTTGATTCTATATAAATTTTTGGAGTATTTGTATAGCTCTATGAAATATGTAATTGGTATTTTAATATGGATTACATTGAATTTCTAGATTGCCTTGGGTAATATGGATATTTTAATGTTGATTCTGTGAATCCATGAACACGGTATATTCACTTATTTATATCTTCTTGTACCTTTTCTTTTTCAATGTCCTGTAATTTTCTGAGTACAGTCTTTTGTCTCCTTGGTTAAATTTATTCCTAAGTATCTTAATATTTTTGTTGTATTGGTAAATGGGATTGTTTTAGTGTTTCTTTCTCAGAATTCTTTATTTATATATATAAAAGCCAAGCAATCAGAATGCTGGAATGATCGGTCGCTATGAGGTGCACTGCAGCCAGCCAACCAGCCCAATTAGGAGGCTGCCCTCCTCAAGGTTAGATTGGGGCCAGCCTGCCAACCTCCTGTAACCCCTCCCCCAGATGTTCCTATCCCTAATCAGCCACCTCCACCCTGACCAGAAATGGGGCTGGCCGGCCAACCTCCTGTGTTTCTCTGCTGCCCCCAACTGTCCCGGCCTGATTGGCCCTTATCAGGGCAGGCTGGCTGCATACCCCATCTGTGCATGAATTTGTGCACCAGGCCTCTAGTTGGTATATAAAAAAGCCATGGAGCCCTAGCCAATTGGCTCAGTGGATAGAGCATCAACCTGCGGACTGAAGTGTCCCAGGTTTAATTCTGGTCAAGGGCACATGCTAGGGTTGTGTACTGGATCCCAGTAGGGGGTGTGCAGGAAGCCACCAGTAAATAATTCACTCGTCGTTGTTTCTCTCTCTCCCTCTCCCTTCCTCTCTGAAATCAAAGATATATATATATATATTTAAAAACCATAGATTTTTAGATGTTGATTTTGTGTTCTGCTACATTGCCAATTTTTTGTTCTTGTTTTGTTTTTTAATTAAATTTCAGATACCTTTCCCTGAGATCCTAGTATTTGATCTTTGAGATTGTCAGTAATTAATTATACTTCTCACATTCTTTTCTTACTAATGGCTAGGAATAAATCACGATTTATTCCTGCAGGTAGAAATTCTCATACCTGAATCACTTTTGTATTGTTTTAAATGTGGAATGCTTCATGAATTTGTGTTATCCTTGTGCATAGGCCATGTAATCTTTTCTGTATTATTCCAATTTTAATATATATGTTGCTAAAGTGAGCACCAAATCAGTTTTGTGTGAAACTCTTTATTTTTTTACCCATTAATATTAGTGGACTACTTAATTTTATTAGCAACACAGGAATATTGGGGGGAAAGGAAAGGAATGTGACCCTGTTTAGATTTGATAATGACCATATCAATTTATCACTTATATTTCAACTTTTAAGTCTTTTTGTTCTCTGCTAACTATATCCCCCAATATTCATTCTCTTCTCCAACAGTCCATTAGAAATGGGGGCAGAGGGACAAGTGTCATTTTTCCCAATTAACAGATGAGAGATGAGAGAAAGCGAATAATAAACATACGTAAAAACACAGAAAACAAAACCATGTCTCCTCATTCCCAATCAGTCATCTGCTGTTATGGTTTATGTACTAATGACATATCCATACCACCAGAATGTTTTGAGGGCACCCAGAGGTTTCAGAACAATGGGTTAAATTCCTTTGCCTGTTTGTCTTTCTCCTGTGATTACTATGTTTTACAGAAAGAGCCACATTTTTTGGATGGGCATTTTGTAAGGAAAAACTTTTGATATACTTCATGGCTTAATCTCGCAGATGTCTTATTAAATATTTCTAAGCACGTGGCTACCCCTAACTAGGATAATTGCCTTTGTTCTTTTTCTTTTTATTACCATATATTTTGATTCTGTGCAATACAACTGCATTAAGCTTAACCTCGAATTAAGAAAAAATATGGCTGAAATAATCTCATAAAACATTCTTGTTCAAATTTCATAATATTCGTTATTAACTTTGACCCACCATGGTACATCTTAGTTTTAAAGTTCGTTTTCATGTTGTTTTAGTACTGGGTGCCAACTTTAATATTTTGACATTTTTCAAATCTCAGAGTTCATCAAAATCAGATGTAACATGTTCTCGCTTGCATTTCAAGAAGAGCTGGTTTGTTAATGAAATTTGTGTATGCTGAACTTTGAATTAAAATAGAAATTTAATTTTTCCAGTGGAATTTTTAAGTGACAGTCTTGTCTTGTTCCTGGGCTTTTCTTATTTTGATAAAACTCCCTCAATTCCCATCATCAGATGATGTGGAGCCTAAGAGTTGTAAGATTATGTTTTTATGAACAAAGCCAAATGATCCCCTCCGTTACCTCCCCTTACTTCCCCCCATTGTATTTTCTAACTTTGGGCTAAAAAATGTTGACTGTTTTTTCAATGTTAATTTGAACATAAATAGCTATTGGCTATCATTAAATTTTTTTATGAATCACTAAAAATTTACATTTTTTTTTTTTCCAGGCTGGACGTAAAGAAAGAAGTGATGCACTCAACTCTGCAATAGATAAAATGACAAAGAAGACCAGGGACCTGCGTAGACAGGTAAGCTAAAGAAAGTACCGATTGCTTCCCCAAGTTCTCAATTTTGTAGTTTTTGTTAAAATCTCAATAAGTATTGGTTCTGCTCACATTTTATTAGGGGTAAGAATTGCTTTTCATAAGTAACTGACTATTTCTGTCTGTTTTGTTGCTCATAAGCTTCTAAATGACTAATCAAATGTCTCGGGGACCTGGACTAATATGGTCCCACTGGGATGGACTGCATAAATTACCTCTAGTGTGAAAAGGATGTACAAATAAGAAAATCAATTTAAAATGACTTGGGGACTGAAAATACCCTGAAGGATCTCATGATACTCACATATTAGTAAAGACAAATTGCAGTTATTTTCTGACTTGCCCCATTTTGATTACACACTCACAGTATATTTAGATCCTTGATGGAGATGTATTTCCAGGATACATATGGTGGGTATAGAGGAAAGAACTTACTTAAAATTAAATAATTCCATTAACATTTTGGAATAAAATTAACTTTTACTCTTTAAAATGGTAAGGTTGAATTTATAGAAGATGCTTGATATGATTTCAGTCTTCCTGAACTAGTAGAGACTTGTTTTATAACATGGTCTGCTTTGTGAATGATTCATGTGTACTTGAGAAGAATGTATATTCTGTTGCATTGGGGTGAAAGCCTATCTAATAAAGAAGGGAATATGCTAATTGACTGTCCTACCCTCAAAGATGGTGGTGCCCACAGCCACAAAACGGCAATGCCCAATACCATCAGCCCTGCCAGGGCGACAGGTGCACAGCAAGTGTACGTGTCTCTGGAGTCTCCCAGTCACCTCAGATAGTGGCTGCCCAGCTGACTCCTGAGGTGCTGGCAAGCCTTGGATGGTGGCTGCCTAGCCACCCAGCTGCCCAGGGCTGCTCGAGGCTCAGGTAACCAGGCCCGGCTGAGACTTTGCTGCTGGCAATGACAGAGCAGAGGTGTGCTGGAATGTTGCCTTTCTCTGATTGCTGGGTCGCCTCCTGCCCCTGAGGGCTCCCGGATTGTGAGAGGGTGACAGGCTGGACTGAGGGACCCACCCTCCAGTGCATGAATTTTCAAGCACCGGGCCTCTGGTGTTCTATAAATGTAAATTAAATCAATCTGATCCTGTGTGTTCTTTATAGTCTCTGTTTCCTTGTTAAGTTTTTGTCTGGAAGATCTATCTAGTGAAGTCAGAGGGGAATTAAAGCCCCTACTATGACTGTGTTGGTGTTGATCTCCCATTAAAGTCCTCTATAAGTTTTTTTAAATATTTAAGTGCATATATGTTTATCAGGTTTATATCCTCTTTGTTGAATCAACCCCTTTAATATTGTGTAGTGACCTTTGTTGTCTCTTGTGATGGCCTTCATTTTAAAGTTTATTTTGTTGGATATGAAGATTACTACTCCAGTTTTTTTTCTTTTCAATTTGCATAGAAAATGTATCCCATCTCTTCACTCTCAACCTATGTGTGTCTTTTGTTTTGAGGTGAGTCTCTTGCAGATAGCATATAGTTGGGTCCTGTTTTTTATCCATTCAGCTACCCTACGCCTTTTGATTGGATCATTTAGTCCACTTATATTTAGGATTATTATTGATAGGTACTTATTCATTGCCATTTTAATTATGTATGGCTAGGTTTCTCTCCGTTTCTTCTTCTCATTACAGCAATCCCTTTAGCATTTCTTATAATCCTGGCTTGGTGGTGATGTACTCTTTTAGCCTTTTTTGACTGGGAAGTTCTTTATTTGATTATTTTTGAATGATAGCCTTGCTGGATATAGTAATCTTGGTCTCAGATCCTTGCTTTCCATTACCTTGAGGCCTGTAGAGTTTTTGATGAGAAACCAGGTGTCAGCCTTATGGGAACTCCTTTGTAGGTAACAGCTTTCTTTTCTCTTGCTGCCTTTAAGATTCTCTCTTTGTCTTTAATTTTTGGCATTTTAATTATGATGTGACTAGGTGTAGATCTGTTTGGGTTGTTCTTGTTTGGGGTTCTCAGTGCCTCCTGAACTTGTGTGACTTTTTTTTTTTTTAATCGGGTTTTTAAAGAAGTTTTCTGCCATTATATCGTCAAACATCTTTTCTATTCCTTTCTGCCTCTCTGGCACACCTGCTATTCTAATATTGTTATGTTTCACATTGTCCCACAGCTCCCTTAAGCTATCTTCTTGTTTTTTTATTTATTTATTTATTTTTCTGATTAAGTGATATTTTCAACTCTGTCTTCTAATTCACTGATTTGATCCTCAGCTTCCCCTAATCTGCTGTGTATTCTTCCAATGTGTTATGTCATTCTTTACACTAGACTGTTCTTTTTTCGTAGTTACTATATCATTTTTATGCTGTTGAGCATCTTTAGCATCATTATTTTGAACTCTGAACTCTCAGATAAGTTTCTTATCTCTGCTTCATTTATTTCTTCTGGAGACTTCTCTAGTTCTTTCATTTGGGGGGTGTTTCTTGTTTCCTCATTTTGTCTGGGTTTGTGACAATGTTTTAGGTAAATCCTCTACACCAGTGGTCTGCAAATTCGTTAGTCAATAGAGTGGCAAACTGCGGCTCGTGAGCTGAAGTTTGCCAACCACTGCTCTATGCCTCTCAGTCTCTAGTGCAGGACCGTGTTAAAGGCTATTTCTGACTAATTAGATCCAGCAAAGACTCAAGCCTCCAGAGACCTCTTCTTACAGACAGATAGGATTCTGACTTGAATTGTCCTGTCTCTGTCATCGTGCCCCCCCCCACCCTCCCCTGCAATTGTCCTCAGATATGGTGAGAGGTTTTTTTCCTACAGGTGGGAGTTGCTCCTGCCTGGAGGCTAACTGCTACTTTTAAGACCTCAGGGCAAGGTGTTTTCCAATGGGGTGTGTCAACTGTTTTTCCCCCCAGGCAAGGCAAATGTCTGTGTGGGAAAGATGTCCATTGCTCTGTGAGGGAATGACTCAGCCCAGGAAACTTGGGGTGTCTGCCTTCTGAGCTTTATTTCCCAAGTCCCCAGTCCTGGTCTCTGTGCCCACAGCTCCAATCCGCTTTACCCTCCTTCTGCCAGAGCACAAAGTGGGTGGCTCTACAGGGAATTTTGTGCATTGACCCTTTTAGAGGGTGCCTGAATTTTTAGCTGTTACTCTCTAACAGACAGCACCCCACTGCTTTTCACAGCCAGATGTTATATGAATACCCTCCTCAGTATTGGTGCTCTTTGCTGGGGGGCCCAGCTTGGGGATTAGATCCCAGAGTTCTCAGTGGTACCCCCACCCCACCCCCCAAAAAAGCTGAGATATCTCTCTGGGACTTCAGTTTTTGTCTGTGGGTGCCCGGCCCAGTTTGTATGTGGTCTTTACTTTTGGTCCTCGGGTGTCAGGGTTCTCTACTGCCAAGTTTTCCGTTGATTATTCAGGAAGTTTTTCTGCATTTTAATTATAATACCAGTTTGTTCCTGGGAGCATATCTATACAGCACCCACTTACTCTGCTACCATTTGTTTATTAGTATCATTATCATTTTTTTGAAGTATATTTTTATTGACTTCAGAGAGGAAGGGAGAGAGGGAGAGAGATAGAAACATTAGTGATGAGAGAGAATCACTTATTGGCTGGCTCCTGCACGCTTCCTACTGGGGACCGAGCCTGCAACCCCAGCATATATGCCCTTGACTAGAATCAAACCTGGGACCCTTCAGTCCACAGGTCGACGCTCTAGCCACTGAGCCAAACAAGCTATGGCTCTACCCCCATTTTTAATCTCCAAAGTTGAATTTATAGAACAATGTATCAAAACTTAAAGAGTGGTAGTAGTAATACAATTTTCATACTTAGTGGAGAGACATTTTATTGTCATGTCTGATACAATGCAAAATTAGAGATGGGCTGTATCTTTATTTTCTTTTTGACTAAGTATCAGAAATGGCTATAAGATGACCTTTCAGTTTATTTTATTTTACTTATTTTTTTTTCTCACTTGAGGGTATGTTTTTACTGCCTTGAGAGAGAGAAGAAGAAAGATACATCGATGTGAAAGAGAAACATTTATTGGTTGCCTCTATATGCACCCCGACTAGAGCTCCAACCTACAGCCTAGGTATGTGCTCTGACTGGGAATGGAACCTGCAACTTTTCAGTGTATGGGATGACACTCCAATCAGCTGAACTACCTAGCCCAGGTGGATGACCTTTCAGTTTTAAAAAAGGTTCAGTAAGCTAATCCTGTTCTGATAAGGAAATACATTTCCCTTCTTATTTTTATTTAGCCATTTAGGCTAATATCTATATTCTAAGACTATGTGCCAACTTAACTCAGAGCTGCTCCTTGTTTAATTTTGTATTATTCCTTTACGATACAAGCTTTGTAATTCCCAAGAGAAAAAAAATAATGTTGAAAACTGAGGATTCTATTGCTGGAATATTTTAAATGTAGTATAAATCAAGCATGTCAAACTCAAAGGTAACATGGGGCAAATAAACAAGGTTTATGTGGGCCACAAAAAAAAGCTTTATTTTCATAGAAATGTAGGTTTATTTTGATAGAGACATGGTTAATACAAAGGGCTGAAATAAATGAGTAATCGTTAACAAAATAATGAACATATTAATAAAAATTAATACTTTTTTCTTAAACATTACCTTACCAGACACTGAATAGTTGAACAAATTAATAAGCGTAATACAAATAAACCTATTTTTCTTGTTCTCAGAAAGCAAAATATTTCCTGTTGAACACACCAAACAAGTCAGTCCAAGACTAATGACTTGGCTGCTAAAATATTCACTGCTAGTGAAGAGAAAACGGTGCACCTGTGCTTAAGGGAAATGAATGCAACACGATTATAGCAATCAGTCATTATCGAAAGTTGTAGTTATTAATAATTATGCATAACAGGATATTGTAAAAGTTAAGTTACGAAATTTTTATTAAACTGTTTCTTACATATATTGTCTGGTCCAAAAAAAAAAAATTGTAGACTGCATGCGGTCCATTGGCCGTGAGTTTGACATGGTTGGTATAAACCTTTATCTCCACAATCATGTTTCCTATGTTGGAGATTATATAAATGAATGGGTGACATTGTTGTGGGGGTGGGATCCTCATATAAGTGCAGCGAAGCTATCGTAAGCTTCAATTAGATTTAAAAGTAAAAGAGAAATAAGCAATTTAACTTCTTGTTAAAAATAAAATCAAATTTTTACAATTTATTAGCTTCGCAAAGCTGTCATGGACCATGTGTCAGATTCATTCCTGGAAACCAACGTTCCACTTTTAGTGTTGATTGAAGCTGCAAAGAATGGAAATGAGAAAGAAGTTAAAGAGTATGCCCAAGTTTTCCGTGAACATGCCAACAAATTGATTGAGGTAAGTCTATTAGCAGTTTTATTAATTGTAAGTAATGTGGTAATTTTTTTTTAAGTCACATTATTTAATCAGCTAAAAATTTTAGGGGCTCACCTAATATACGATATGTATTAGAACATTAATACATAACATCTATCTCCAACTACCATTTTGGTCAGTTACATTGATTATGTACATGATTAAATATAGATAATCCCTATCCTGGAAACTTAACATTTCTATTTAATGTTATGCTAATAAAGATAGATTATGACACAACTAAACTCACAAGACACAATAGAAGGGAGTAGCAGCTAGAAGTCAGAGCTCAAGAGTCACACTGTCTGGGCTTGCATCCTGGCAAAACACTACCTACCCCAAATTTCTTGTCTATGAAATGAGGATGCTAATAATACCTATCTTGGAATTATTTTAAGGTCTAAAAGAGAAGATGTATGTCAGGTGCTTAACACTTTACCTGAGACACAGACTCAGCCAGTCATCTTGTTTGAAAATTGAAGACACTGATCCTTAACAGTGCTGCTAATTAGATATGTTTGAATAGTAGAAATATGTATGTAAGTGATTGGTTTGTACAGTGATGAGAAAGAGGAGTGAATTGCTATTTAGTTTCCAGATAAGTTAGGATTGTTCTTACCTTTTGCTAACTGAAGTAATGTTATTGTTTAATTTAGTTGTCATTACTTTCTTTCAAAAATTTGACACATAGTAAGCATATATCCAAGTTATTTGTTTTTGTAACCTTAATGTAAAATATCTATTACTTTGAAGAGATATTTCATAGACTATTTGATAAGTTAGTTGTTATGTAAGAGCAGAAAATGGGACTTTTATGTAAAATCTATCTCTTGTACATTTGGATTTATAGTGACATTAGGCCAGGTTAATACCATAAAAATATTCCAAGGAAAACATCAGTAATCACATTAAATGCATTGCTAATTTTACATTTGTTTTCTTTGAACATTATGAATTAATTATGTACATAATACATAGGTCAGTCTGCTATTTAAGGTAGTGATTCTCGCATTTGGAATTAAAATGGGAAGACTTTCATTTTCTGTCTCCATTAAGCGTAATCTTGTTCACAATAGTTACATGACACCTGAGGTATAACCTCTAAGTGTATAAAGATTGCCTTTGGAAAGCCAACCTCTGTAAGTAGCCTACATATTAGAAAATATGCCTGTGTGGAGTAGGAAGCAAGGACACTACCAGCCCAAGGCCTTGGGTAACAGGTATCAGTAATGGCATGGATAGGGCTCTGTGTGTTAGCTGAACCTCAGCGGAAAGCCCTTGTCTGTAATGCAGTCTGGGCCCTTTGGGCCTGCCTTGTCATCCACACTCTCAGAGCTGGCACTCGCTGAGCATCCTACTGTGTATCATATGCAACTGTAATGTACTTTCCACTACAACCATTTCTCAGGTGAGGCAACTTGAGCTTAGAGGTAAATAACTTATCTTAAGGCTACTTGGCTTGTATCCATCCAACAATGAGGGCTATGCCTCTTGAGCTTATTGGCTTAGTGGATAGCTTTATTCCCGTGGGGAGCTTTAGGTGGACCTGGTGGCCTTGGAGACCTTGCTTCCAGGATTTTTGTCCATGCTTACTTGTACTTTTCATTTCATTCTTAACATCAGTTACCAAGAGCACCTTGGAGTTTAGAGTTAGGTGTTCCCTTTCACAACTCAGTTCTGACCCCTTTCTCACATCTCTCCCCTCTCTGTGCCCTCCATCTCCTTATCCCCCACACAGATATATGTATTAAATGGCTTTTCATTGCTTGAGTCATAACCAAAGGCTTTGTAGCACCATTCTGCAAATAGTTAATTACATCTATGGTGATAGAGACACTAGGATATATAATTGCATATGTACATGAAAAGAAAATGAGCGTTTAAAGTGTTGTAGAAGCCTCAATTTCCTGACTCAAGGCAGAATTTTATTCTTCAATGACAAGGCTTCTCTTCCCCACACTACTTTTATGTTATAATAAAACACCCCAACTTGTTTTAAGCAAAGGTAAAATACTTCATTGTTACTGTTTTGATAACTTCTTGGCTTCTTTCTTTTCATTAGTTCCCTCTTAAAAGGAGCCAACTTTGATTTGATGGGAGATTTGCCATTTTTTCCTGGGGGTTTAGAAGTAAGAGTGCTATGTGAAAGTTGGGTAGGACTGGTGGTGAAAGGAAAGGAAAGATTCTGTAGCCACTGAGAATTCTGTCAGATGTTTGTTTTCCTAAAATACTGTAGTACAGTTCTGTTGCTTATCACCTGGAGTTACCACAACTGCAAGTTTGGGGGTCCCCAGCCCACCTGCACTTCTAACTGGCTACAAATTTGTAGGATTCCCATGGCCTATTTCAGTTTCAGTAATTTGCTAGAACAATTCATAGAATTCAGAATAGTGCTATACTACTTATGATTACATTTTATTATGATATAAATCGGGACCAGCCAAATGAAGAGATACATAGGGTGAAGTGTGAAAAGGCCTTGTTAAGAAAACACACAAAATTGAATCAAGTTGATTTGAAAATCTAATGGCTTTATTAAGAGATTTATGAGTCAAGAAGCATCCCATATAGCAACTAAAAGGGCACTCTCAGGGTTGTACAAATTGGAAGATTTTTGTAGAAGGGGACTATTAACAAAGGAAAAGAAAGGATTATTTCTGGATAAAAGAGAACCCAAAAACAGATTGCCACTTCTTTCTGTGCAGGGAGGCTGGGGTCTTATGGAGAAGGGCCCATGTGACTGATTGCCTTATTGATGTTGACCCAGAAAACACAGACTGGTTGATTAAGATTATGTTTCCAGGAGAGGTTAAAACTGCATTTAAAGTCTGGGTTTGGTATCATGGTCTTTTAGTATTGGTGCTGCCATTTTGGGCCTATGGCTTTCTCTTTAACAGTCTCAAAGACAGTTTTCTCCATGGAATCAGAACACTTCACCCTCCTGACACATTGATGGCTTGCCAACTAGGAAGCTCCACTGAGTTTCAATGTCCATAATTTTTATTAGGGTTTCATTTCGTAGGCATGATTGATAGATATGTGATTTAATTGAACTCAATCTCCAGTTTCCCTTGCTTCCCTGAAGCTTGAGTTGTCCTGAATGTCCCAATTCTCTAATCACTTGGTTGTCATGGTGGTCTGCCTCAATCCTCATCAGCCATTAGCATTACATATCTAGGGCCCCCACCAGGAGTTACCTCATCAGCATAAACTATCAGGGCCAATGATGAATATCAAGGACCCTCCTATGACTAATGAAATCTCAAAGATTTAGAAGTTTTCTCCAAGGAATCCAGGCTAAGACCAAACATTATTATACAGTACCTCTCAATCTTGAATGTAAGTATATACAGTGGTACCTCGAGATACACGTGTCCTAACATACGAGCCGAGATACAAGCCATTGAGCGAGCGATTTTTGCTTTGAAATACGAGCAATATTTCAGACAGGAGTAAACGCGCGGATCGGCCAGCTGCACACAACCCACCAATTTACCGCAACTCGAGCATCTCAGTTTCCCACGCCTCAAGGTTATGGAATGAATTAAACTCTTATCTCGAGGTACCACTATACTTCTTAGATATGGAATGCCTGGTTTTCAGGTAGCTTGCTATGCAGCCACAAACACTTTATGAAAGAGGAAAGACAGGGCAGATTTGTTTCTTGCAGCATTATTAGATCCTGTTTGTGGCCATTTTCCAGTGACTTAATACTCTTACCTGGTACTCTCGCAATGTTTCCCTTTCCCTCTAGGTTCTCCCATTTGGAAGCCATGTTTTCTGTCCTTTCCAGGGAATTGGGTCCGTCTCTCTATACCTCACTGATTCTTTGCCTCACAGAATCAATGATTCTCACTCAGGTGTATAAATCTCTTCTGTAGAACATCCTTGAATTGTCACATGTTTTCTTAGAGTTTTCCACCACAGAAGGAGTCCTTCTAGATATTGAAGATACAAATAATGTAAAACTTGCATTAACCTTTTATATTGGTTACATGTGAAATGTAGTATCTTGGAATTAAATAAAACATTATTTTTGCTAATCTTCACCTTTTTAAAATGTGGCTACTGGAAATTTTTATGTAACTCACATTGTATTTCTATTAGACGGCCCTTATCTAGTATTTCCTCAAGCCTTTCAGAGACTCTCTTCATTCTGCCTCTTCTCTGAACACTTAACCATTGCCCTTATTGAATGCCTGCGCCAGAGGAGAGGCAGATGGAGTAAGAGCAGCCAAGGCTTCCATCATTCCAGAAGGAGGCTCGACCAGTGTATCTCAGGAAGGTTTTAGCTTTTTGGGTGGTGACTTCAGTGTGTATTTTCACCAGGCTCACAGGCAGCCCAGGGTTTTCCTCCAGAGGTGCTGCTGTTCAGTGCCCTCCACTCCATTCTTGTCTGTCTGTATAGGTGCAGTTGTTGTTTGGCTCTCTGTGGTTTTGACAGTCACCCAGTACATACTTCTTAGATTCAGTCTAATGTTCTGTCCTGTCGGGATTGTTGCAGGCATTACTCCTAATATTGTAATGGTGCCCCCCCCCTCTCAAATAAGTATCTTTTCTCCTTTATTCAATCTGATGTTTAGAAAATTATGTAAGATAAGGCATAGAATAGAACCTTTTAGCTTGCTACTAGAAATCATTCCCTTGATTAAACAATTTTTTGTATATAGTTGGCCTTTCAGGCAGTTAAGAATCCCTTTATTTTTGTCTTGCTCTCTAAATTATCTAGATAAAACATGTCTACACTATTATCCTCATTTCCTTCTTAGTATCCTCATTAAAATTGGGGTAACATAGAAATTACATATATGCTATTTCTGTGCTATATTCTAGCAGCTTCTTTGTAGATTCCAGCTGCCTATCTGCTCCCCCGAGCAGGTTCTGTTATGCTGTCCAGTAATATCTTTCTCTCCCTCTCCCCATTTCCCTCCCCTCTCTAATTTTCTCCATAAACACTTGGATGTTACAGTATATGAGATAGATGAACTCTTCTTACAGCTAATTCCTAAAGGGTATAGTCTGATTTATTGGGTATTAGAAAATGTGCCCATCCTCACTGAAGTGAAGCCAGGCCCCTTCCCAGAACCATTTGGGAATGCTGTGTGATTGCTCCAGTAGGGATCTAGGGATCTAGATGTACATAAAACTTTCATCAGCCAATTTGCCCAGGGTTGCTCTATGGCAACACTGCTGGGCTTATTCACCAAATTATTTATTAGAGACTAGAGGCCGAGTGCATGAAATTTGTGCATGGTGGTGGGGTGGGGAGTCTCCTCAGCCCAGTCCAGCCTGCACACTCTCCATTCTGGGACCCCTCGGGAGATGTCTGTGGTAAACTGGCAGTTGGAATCAATGACTCCTAACTACTTACCTGCCTGATTGCCCCCAACTGTCCCTTCTCCCCCCCATCTCCAGCTTACCTGGTTTCCCTTTACTGCCCCCGCCAGCCTGGTCGCCCCCACGCAGCCTGCTGTTCGGTTGTCCATCTAGTTGTTTAGGTTGTGATAGCCCCTGGCTTTTTATATATTAGGATAAGAGCCTCTGAAAGCATTCCTATGCAGCAAGGTGCTTGGGGAGAAAAGATTAAAGTGCCGATTTAGACTATATACTGTTAGGGAACCGTTCCATTTAAAAATATAGCTTAAAAAAACTATAAAAGGAAATACAAGTTCATTTTAGAAAACTTGGAAAATAAGGAGTAACATTTTGGACTAGATTCATACTTATTTTATCTATATGTGGGTTGGTTTTTTAGAAAAGTCTTTACAAAATTGATATACTGATTTGTTTTGTTTTTGTTTTTGTTTTTGAGGCCAGTGGTGTCAGTGTTTTATGATGTAAAGTGTTTTTGCCTTGTTTATCATATCCATTTCATTGCGTTATGAAGTACTCATAGCATTTATAATGATTGCTTACATTTATTAGTCCATTTATGTAACCAGTCACCTATCATGAAGCATCTAGATTATTTAGGTTGTTTTAGTCTTTACTATTACATATAGAAATAATCTTTTATTTTTATTTTTTTATTCATTGATTGATTGGTTTTCTGCAGAGAGGAAAGGAGAGGGAGAGAGTTAGAAACATCAATGAGAGAGAGACATCCAATCAGCTGCCTCCTGCACACCCCCTAGTGGGGATGTGCCTGCCACCAAGGTACATGCCCTTGACTGGAATCGAACCCGGGATCCACTGAGCCAAACCGGTTTCGGCTTCTTTTATTTTTTATTTGCCATTGTACCACCTAGTTGTTCAAGCCAAAATTCTAGGAGTTATCCTTGATTCTTCTTTTCCCCTATTTATTTTTCATGGTCCATATTTAATTCACAAGTCTCCACATCCTTTATTTCCATGATCACCTCCCTAGTCCAAGCCATCATCTCTCACTGGACTTTGGCAATAGCCTCCTAATTGATTCTTTTGTTTGCAATCTTTCCCCTCTCTAGTCTTTCTCTCATAATCTGACACCTTTAAGTCAGATTATGTCATTCCTTTGTTTCAGGACCCATCAATATTACCCTCTCCACCGTCACCCTTCATGGCTTTTAGACAAAATAGGGATAAAATCCTAAAATCCAGATTCTTAACTATCATCCATAAGGTACCCTGACTGCCTTTCCAACTGCCTATTTTCCTGTATCTCCCTTTCCTTTTAGTCCCCCCATGCTAGAGTACTACTTTCACTTTGACCATTTAGTCCCCCCATGCTAGACTACTAATAGTTCTTTCTCTTCAATCATACCATATCCAGACATGTCACCACCTCATATCTTCTTCACTCCCTGAGCCCTCTGCCTGGAATGCTCTGTACATAATACAGCTCTCTACCTAAATGTTTCCTCTGCAGAGAGGTTTTTGTGGGTCCATACCACCCTCTGCCATTTTTTTCACCCTGTCACCTGATATATATCCCTCATACCACTTTTCACTATCTGAAATTATTGGGTTTGTTTCATTTTTTTCTTCTCTGTTCCAACACCATGCTCTAATAGAATGTAAATTCTTTGAGAACATGGGCTTAGAACAGTGCCTGGAACATAGTAGGTGCTCAATAGCAATTAGAGAAATGAATCTACTGGTTCTCAAATGTAATAAGCATAAGATTACTTTATACTAAAGAGAGAGTGACAATTAAATGTATATAGTGTATATATTTTTTATAATGTACCATAAAAGGTGCTGAGATTATATCCATTTTATCAGCATTTGAAAGGAAGCTGAGCAAAAGCTGTTATTTAAGCAGCAATTTGATACATGATCAAAATAAAATTGGAGCAGATGTGTTGGCACTTGCTAATTTGGTTTGTGGAAGTCTTCTTTATTGCTTTAATAGAAATACTTTCCCCTCTGACCAGATAAAATAGTACAAAAAGGTTATGCTTTAATTTGGGGTGCGATGTAAAGTTGCTTCAAATGTATTAATAGTTTTTGGGTAGTATTAAAGATAACACCCACTTAGGGAAATTTTCAATGGTGTCTTCTTTATATATCACATTATAGAAATACAGGCTTAATTTCAAGAATAAAGCCACATATTGACTCTTGAGGTTTTACATATGAACAGAGCGAATTTCTCCAGTCCCTCTATGTGCAAACAGTTGTTCAGAAGGCTGTGTGCTGCTGGCTGCCTATTGGATCCTTACTAAATGACTTTTATGGTTTTACTTGAAAAAGCAAGTAACAGTTTTTGCTATGAGGTTGCTTTGAACTTATTTTCACAAAGTCTGGCTAGGACCTCTGACTCACTCCATCACAGTTGTCAGTGAAATCCAGTACCTCCCTATATATTGAAGGTATTGATCTTATGTGAAGTGTGTGTAGAGGTTGTTCTGTCCAAGGCCAGTCAGTAAATAGGGGAGTAGGAGCTGAAGGGGGTTGTCAGTGTTGGTGAGCTGGGTAACAATTCTCTTCACCATTTTCTTCTGTTTCTAGACCTGAGGGCTTTCATCCTATATAATAAAGAGCTAATATACTAATTAGACCGAACAGCCAGACTATCTTCTCGACAAAGCCAGGGCTACGAGAGCTGACCGAAGCTGTGAGGGCTGAGCCCCTTGCACGAATTTTGTGCATCAGGCCTCTTATTTGTTTATACAAGGGCATGGCTATACTCTCACATTAAGTTAATGGTTTCTTTTAAGTTGTTCTTCAATTTAAAGTATATTGAGGTGAAACATTTATTTTCTGTCAGAAATACCTTTTTGTCAATAATGTAACATCTATATATTCTTTTTACTTGCTTCATTCTTTACCCACCACCTTTGTAAGCAGCTTAGTAGCTAAAGATTCGTTTTCCCCTTTAATTTTGTTCTTTTCTAAGCCCCTTTACAATTTCATGAATCCAGAGTGAAATTGAAAACAATGCCATTCATGAAATCTTGCCTGTAAAAATTAAGTATCATTTAGTATCCATTTCCCTTTAGCCCCAGACATTGTATTAAAATGGGCCCCTTATTATAATGAACTTGCTATAGTAAGATGATATCTTGTTCATTGCCTTGAGTTAAGACCAAAATGTAAATGTAACTGGTATGCTGTTGAACTGGATTATCATCACTTGTGGGGCTTTCCTTCTGCCTTCCAAGTATTTCCCATTATCTAGGACTTCATAGGGTATGGCTTTATTGGCTTGAAATGTGTTTGAACTGCATAGTGAATGATCTACATTTTAACTTTCATTCTGTGGTATGCTGCTATTATTTTTCCTGTGGGAAAAAGAGGGGAGATGGGCATCCTTGTAGTAAAGTGGCCTTGAAGAAGACTCTGAAAGGAGCATTTGAATTAAACATTGATTTATACGACTACCTGTGACATCTTGGGTATTTTCTCGTTGCCTCTGAACAATACTGTAAGATGAAATTCTTGCACATAGCAAATTAAATGAAGCTTCAACTTTTTAGGACTATAGGACATTTTCATGAAAGCAGTGAGGTGTTCTTGGGGCGAATGCTGACCTTGGATTCCAGAAGAATTTTCTAAACATATTGAGCATGGGCTTCTCACATTTAGAATAGTGGTTGCCAACTGGTGGTCCCTAAGGTCCAAAAAATTGGCAACGACTGTCTTAGAATGTTTTAACTCCATTCTCTAACTTAAATATTGTCCAGTATTTTGATTCTCTTAAATGATAGCCCCCTGAGTTAGATACTATTGGTATTGCTTTATTTGTGTGTTTTTTCAAGTTTGCATAAATACTATATCATATTTTCATTGCTTCCCATTTCTTCTTGCATATTAAACCTCCCTTCTGGGATTACTTCCCTTCTTCCTGAAGCATAGTCATTAGAAACTCCTTTAGTGGGAGGGAGGAAGATATATCTGGAGTAAATGCTCTTTTTGTTTTAGTTTTGACTTAATGTCTTTATTGTGCTCTAATTCTTTTCTTTTTAAATATATTTTTATTGATTTCAGAGAGGGAGAGAAACATCAGTGATAATAAGAGAAAAATCATGGGTTGGCTGCCTCCTTCATGCCCTCTCTGGGGAATGAGCCTGCAACCTGGGCATGTGTCCTGACCAGGAATCGAACCCAGGACCCTTCAGTCTGCAGGCTGATGATGCTCTATCCACTGAGCCAAATGCCTCAAGCTGAAGATATTCTTTATCTCTGGCTTCCATGGTTGCTGTTGAAAAGTCATCAGTCATAATTTATATTTACTTTCTGGCTGTATAAAAATTTTGTCTTGCCCTAGCCAATTTGGCTCAGTGGATAGAGCGTCAAGATGCTGACTGAAAAGTCCCAGGTTCCATTCCAGTCAAGGGCACATGTGTGGATGCAGGCTCCATCCTAAGTAAGGGATGTGCGAGAGGCAGCCGATAATGATTCTCTTTCATCATTGATGTTTCTATCTCTCTTTCCCTCTGTTAAATCAATAAAAATATATTTATTTTAAAATATCTTGTTGTTCTAAAGCTTCATTACAGTGGGTCAGAGTGTGGACCTATTTTTGGGGGATGGTTAATCCTCATGGATATTTCATTGATTTTTAGAGACAGTGGGAGGAAGGGAGTGGGGGGAGAGAAAGAGAGAAACATGGAAGAGAGAGAGACATATCAGTAGGTTGCCTCCTGCAAACATGACGGAATCGAACTTAGACCCTCTTAACTGCCAAGCCAAACTGACCAGGACTAGATTTCTTTTATTTATCCTACTTAAAATCCAACCCAAGACCTACCATGCATGGGATGATGCTCTAATGCCAGTGGTCAGCAAACTCATTAGTCAGCAGAGCCAAATATCAACAGTACAACGATTGAAATTCCTTTGAGAGCCAAATTTTTTACATATAAACTTCTTCCAATGCCACTTCTTCAAAATAGACTGGCTCAGGTCATGGTATTTTGTGGAAGAGCCACACTCATGGGGCCAAAGAGCCGCATGTGGCTTGTGAGCTGCAGTTTGCCGACCACTGCTCCAACCAACTGAGCCACACAGGCCAGGGCTCAGATCTGCCCAGTTATTTTGAGTGCGTTTTTTCCTTGTCTCTTCTTTGGTTACTTTTTTTTTTAAAGTTCTATTAACCTAAGAAATATTTTTAATATTCCATTTTTTATCATTTGGGTATCTACAATTATTATGGATTTGATTACTCAGTTCTTTTGCTTACTCTAACCCCAGATAGCTTATTTTCTGTGTACTTTCTGCATTTTTATTGTGACTTCATATCCTGGTATTTTGTATATGGGATTTCTTTGAGGCCTGGGTTTAGATCACCTTGGGTTGGATTCCCAGGCAGAGCACAAATCTAGGTGATGGGTTTGATCTCCAGGTGGAGTGTAAACGGGAAGCATTTGATGTTTCTATTAATGTCTTTCTCTCCCATTCTCTACTCTCTTCCTCTCTCTAGAATCAATGAAAAACATATCCTCAGGTGAGGATTTTTTTTTTAATTACTAATGAGGATTAAAAAAAAAAAGACTAGGTGGATTTGAGAAAGATCAAAATTCAATTTTACGTGAAAAGTTATAACATCTGGCACTCCCAGATATTTAAAATAATCTTGACTAAACACTGAAAGAATTACTAACCTGTAAAGTCAAACTTAAGAATGATTTAAAAAAAAAAACAAACACAATAAAAATAGAAATCTCTATAATATGGAAGTTGTTTAGGAATGCTACTAAAACATGATCTTCTAAGCCTAATAATTTTTTTGGCCAAGTAAATAATGTAATTTCTGTACTTATACCCCTGTTGAGGGCATGTAGGAGGCAGCCGATTAATGATTCTCTCTCATCATTGATGTTTCTACCTCTCTCTTCCACTCTGAAATCAATAAAAATATATGTATTTTTTTTAAAAGTTCTGATCACAGAATAGTTTGTACCCCATTTCCACCTACCCTTACTCCAAGTGAACACTGTTTTCATTTCTTGTTTACCTCTCTGAATTTCTGCTTTCTCATTTCTAGCCTCTGACAGTTTATCTTAATCACTTAAACAGCATTATTGAGATACAATTTATGTAATATAAATCTTACCCAGTTTAAGTATCTAATTCAGTGGTTTTTTACTAAATTTATAGTACGATGGCACCTTCACCACAATCCAGTGTGGATCTTTTCTATCACCCGTGCATACTTCATTTTTTTTTTTTTGTAACATATTTTGTTTCTCCCAATAAGGTAGCCAGCACCCTTTCCTGGAAATTGGGAATATTTAGGTTTGATCTCTGTTCCATCATCATGTTCCCTGTGGGTTGGGGAGTAATTGCTAGAAATTTCTTGAGCGGTTTTAAAATTTATATGACATGCAATTGGGACTTCTCAGATATATAACAAGTTTGGAAAAGTTACTATTATTTTGTTTTATTTTTTGAGAGTTTAGACTCAGTCATTTTTAAAGACAAAAACTCAGGTGGTAAGCTTGACCCGCATCCAGGTTTTGAGCTGATGGCTTCTTAGGTCGTGACGTTACTACTTAGACTTTAAAGCTTCCTTTTCCACAGTTTTCTACTTGTTTTATGCCACAGAATGGATGAGATGTTAGAGTAGGTCATTAATTTATCACCAAGAACAAAAAACATCTTTTCTTCCTATAGAGGTTCCAGAGTAAGGAACAAAGTCACATTTCATCTGAATGTAAAGCCATGAGCAGTTACTGAGGGCAGTGGGAAGAACTGTATGTGACTTGAACAAATCTGCACTTTATTTAAAGTCGTCAGTACATGTACAATAGAGGGAAATAGTCATAACAGGACATTTTACTCCTACAAACTTTATTTCATTTTATTTAAGTAAAGAAAATCAAGTGTGCTGCCGAGACCGGTTTGGCTCAGTGGATAGAGCGTCGGCCTGCGGACTGAAAGGTCCCGGGTTCAATTCAGTTCAGGGGCATGTACCTTGCTTGCGGGCACATCTCCAGTGTGGGGTGTGCAGGAGGCGGCTGATCGATGTCTCTATCTCATTGATGTTTCTGACTTTCCATCCCTCTTTCTTCCTCTTTGTGAAAAATCAATAAAATATATTTAAAAAAGGAGAAAAAAAAGAAAATCAATTGTGGAGTAAAGATAGAGCTTTTTTAAATGTCTGAAAAGTTATTTTTCTGTCCTCTACAAATTGTTGTATTTGTTGATCTGACACAGCCTGGCTGTGACACTCTCCTTCACAGCACAGATTGTTACTGGGCTACTCCTGAAACCAGCAAAAACCCAGGGCTGTTTTTTTATCAGTAAGTTGCATGTATTCTGAAATGTCCTGCTCTTTAACAAGATCCAGACTTACATAGGTTAGGCAGAAGCAGTGCAAAAGAGGCCTTCATGCCCTGGCTGGGTAGCTTAGTTGATTATAGAGTGTCATCCCATTTATGTCAAGGTTGGGGTTCAATCCCTGGACAAGGCACATCCAAGAAACAACCAATGAATGAATGCATGAATAAATGGAACAACAAATCAATGTTACTCTCTCTCTCCCCCTCCGTTTTCGCTCTCCCTCCTCTCTCTCTAAAATCAATTGGGGGTGAGGGTGGAAAGAGGCCTTCATGATTTCAAAGCTAGTAGTCATTGTGTGAGTTTCAGCCTACCTCTTGGATTAGCAGGAATCAAAGACATTTAAATTGTTAATACCTCAAGTTACTGTGATAGCAAAGATATAATCATTTATTTCCAGAACAAATGTAGAAATACTGCTCATTACTAAGTCTCTTGCTCTGCCAGGTTCCCTGGGAGTTAGCTACTCAGAGTATTTTTAATTCACACTGCCTCAGTATTAGCTGCTATCCCAGATTCCTAGAGCCCCAGACGGAGGCTTTTAGGAAACCTCTCCCCTCACCCCCAGCTTTCTCTGTAGCCTAGCATTAGTATATGAGGTTAGCCTCTCAGAGAGCTATGGTTGAGATACTGCATTTGCACATTTGTCATTGTTAGAAGTGAGTAGCCTGTCCCTGGGGAGTGAATTGAGCATCCATCTGGAGAAGACTGTCAGTGACAGGCGCCTGCTGCCTCCTCCCAGGGTAGGCAGGGTGGCTTCCTGAAACAGGCAGTGTGCTCTTACTGGACACTGTAATGTTTTACATAAAAATGTTTTTAAACAGTGTTTTAAAATAAAGCACAAGTCTTCCATAACCTTTGTTTTGTTAGGATTTATATCAGGAAAAAAGCTTTACAGAAGTCAGCCATTTCACCCTCAGCCACACACACTCATGTGTCTGATCTATAGTAAACACTTTATATAATCATTTTGCTTAATTTATGTGTTTTAGTTTTGTCAGGTTCATACAATACGGAGGACATAAATTGAAAGTAGAGTGTATGAGTAGAGACTAGAGCATGGAAAGCAGAAACACAGTTGACAAGCCTTCCTGCAGCTAATGTTTGGCTGGCCTCTTAAATGATGGGTGTGGGAGGGGGTGCTGGGCATTAGGACGCTCACCTCACAGGGGCCTCTGTTAGTTCCAAATTGCTAGTTTAGTGTCACCCTCACATTTCACATTTGTTTTTCAAAATTCTTTCTTATGACAGTAGATTCATGAACTCATCTAATTTAAGCTTTCTTCTTCTTTATAGCATCATAAAATGTGTAATTGAGGTGTATTGTTTTTTAAAAGTTTATAAAATTTAGCTTAGGTCATATTTTGTAGTAATTTCAAAACAAATAGTAATCTATAATCATCTCTATAAATTGTCATCATAAGAGCAAAGTGTCTCTTGCCTCAGGTCCAGTTGAGACCTGAAAGTAGAACTGTAGTCTTCAGGGAGTATATCTGTTACTTCTTTATGTGATTTTGAAGGCCACTAAACATTCAAGACCTGATTTAATTTTCTATTTCCTTACCTTTTATTTTAAATATATTCATTCTTTTGTTTTTCCTTGTGATTAGCATTGCAGGATTCTGTAGTTAGCAGTCTTACAGAAAACTGATAATCCCCAACTGTAACATAGCAAACAACAGCCATAATAGTATATAATTTTTCTTGTGCCTTTGTATACTTAAGTTGGGTAGAGGAGTGAAAAAAATCAAAGGTTATTGTCACTGCCCTTGTTTACTCTGACATTTAAATTCCTGGAAAGTACCTCTGATATCAATTGCCATTCATAATCCAGTTTGCAACTGGGGGAAAGATGTGTCTCAGCACCATGTATTCAGTTGGTCTCCATGTTACTAATGGAATTAGCAAGACTGTTCATTTAGGAACATGGATAGGTGATCACAGTCCTAGCAGTCACTACAGAGCAACATTCTCAACATAGCCAGAGCTACGGCAGAGGAAATATGACACATGAGCACTGTCACTGAGAGTTGGATGGGAAGGTAAAGATTTTAGTTCAAGTGAAATAGCATTGTTCAGGAAAGAATCCAGCTGTCAGTGCTTTTGAGAATCTAAGTGAAGGACAGTTTTGTTCTTAATGATAGGACATCATCCCTGTTTCTTCTTCCTTTTCTGATGAGGATGGCCTTGATGTTTTCTTAATGCTATTTTTTTATTTGAAAAATAACCTTGTGTTCAAATGAAAAGCATTCGTTCACATGTCAAATGAGAATAATAATTTCGTATTTCTATTTCCTTACTTCAAGAACAGCTGCAAAGTACATTTTTATTTGAGTATATCAACAATTCTTTTCTGATGCCTTTGATGCTATAGCTTTTTTCATGTTATTGCCCTCACTAGGAGAGCCTCTCTCTGTCTGAAGTTACTGTTTAGGCAGGTTAGAGCCTATGTAAAGCCTGTGAGTTACAGGCCGGGGATGTTTCAAGGTTTGGCCACCAATTTACAATGTGACCTTTATATGAATCTGGTAAAAAACCAAACGTGTCCTTATAATCTGTAAAGGTCAGGGGTGGGGGTAAGTGTATGTTTGTTTTTCTTTGCTATCCAAAAGAAAAATCTTCAAAGATTTTTTTTGTGTGTTCCTTCTTCTAGGTCGCCAACTTGGCCTGCTCTATTTCAAACAATGAAGAAGGTGTAAAGCTTGTTCGAATGTCTGCGAGCCAGTTAGAAGCCCTCTGTCCTCAGGTAAAGTATGACCAGCAATGCGTAAGGTACAACAAATTGGATTTGGGTTAGAATGGAGGTGAGGTTTATTTTGTTGATTTTGTTTTTAGGAGTTTAGATAGAAATCTTAGAGACAAAACACTGATTCAGAGTCTGCAAATCTTGGAGAAATTTGTTTAATTTCAATTGACATTTCTTCAGGGCATCACATGTTCTATTCTCTTGCCCTTCATTAAAAATGCATAGTATCCTGGCCAGTGTGACTCAGTTGGGCATGGTCCTGTGCACCGAGAGTCCTCAGGCTCAATTCCTGGTCAGGGCACATGCCTGGATTACAGGTTTGTTCCCCTGTAGGAGGTGTGTAGGAGGCAGCCAACCGATGTTCTGCTCTCATATCAATGTTTCTCCCTCTCCCTCTTCCTCTCCCTCTCCCCTCCTTTCTCTCTAAAAAGAGCAATTAAAACATCAAACAGAAAGAAAGAAAGAAAGAAAGAAAGAAAGAAAGAAAGAAAGAAAGA
>JAAGEH010000293.1:1528749-1680366 GCA_011751065.1 Lasiurus cinereus | reverse complement strand
AGAAAGAAAGAAAGAAAGAAAGAAAGAAAGAAAGAAAGAAAGAAAGAAAGAAAGAAAGAAAAAGTGCATCATCTACTGCTCGCAAATAGGGGTTGTGCAGTGACCACACGATTCAGTCTACACCCTTCTTGAACAAATGGCTACCTGCAACATCTGGCAGTCCTGTAATCATGATGGTCAACCCACAAGCCTAAAAGTATAATAGCAACCCACCTGTCCTCCATCCTAATGCACAGTATTTGTGTGTTTCTGTGTTGGGAAAGAGGAGGAAAGATTCAAGAACTGGAATCTTACCTTGTAGTGTCCTAAAGTAGCCTTATGATACAGATATTAATGATGTAATTAAACCAGCTACCAAAGTAAAAGCTTGAGAACTTTTTTCCATTTATAATGGCATATTAATAGATTGATGATGGGATTAGGTTAAGCAAGAAATACTCTGAAGCACATAGAAGAATGGTGTATTCCATGAAGGGAACGGATCCTATTTGTGTGTGGGCTGATACTCCTTGCCACTCCAGGCAAAATAAGCAGTGTAAATGCTGTTTCAGTGGAAGAGATTGCCTCTCCAATTTTCCAGGTAGAGAATGCTCATGGGCACACTTAGAATTTACATTTACCTCTCTTTAAATGGCCTGCTAGATGGCAGTGGCCACGAATAAATGGGAATAAGCAAGGGAACTGGAGTAATGGAATAGAGGTCACAAGAAGGAAGTTTCTGTGTTATGTCTGCATAACACAGAAACTTTAAAATATACTGTGCCCAGTACCTGTTCATATAAATAATTCCTGACACTCAAGGTAGGTTATCGAAATAAGTAAACCTGGTTACTAATTTGAGATCCTAACTGATAGGCAGGTTAGTTTAGGGCATTTGCTCTCATTCTCAACCATGTGGCTAGTTTCCCAATGAGAGTTGCTTCATCTAAATATTAGTGTGATGATGCTCTAGCCAGCTTGGCTCAGTGGATAGAGCGTCAGCCTGTGGACTGAAGGATCCCAGGTTCGATTCTGGCCAAGGGCACATGTCTAGGTTGCGGGCTTGATCCCCAGTGGGGGGCGTGTAGGAGGCAGCCAGTCAATGATTCTCTCTCATCATTGATGTTTCTATTGCTCTCTCCTTCTTCATTGCTCTCTCCTTCCTTCCTCTCTGAGATCAATAAAGAAATATATTTAATAAATAAATAAATATTAGTGTGATGGGCTCAGTTTGTGAATCCACATTATGTATGTGATGGGCAATTCCTTAGCTTTAATCCAATGGTGAAATCTAGTGATTGCTAGCTGTACAGATAATAATAAGCACAATTAGATTGAATAACCTCCAGAAGTTAATGTGTAACCAAGTTGTATGAAATAAATTTAGAGCATGTTTCTAAAGATTTGGCATTCTTTCCTTAAGTTTGCCATTTTGCCCTATCAGTATTTGTTTTTAATGTCTTTAGTTCTTCATTTGGTTTTTAAATGTTTGAAAAGTGATAATGCTTTCACATATTGGCTGAAACAGATGGTAACATACGCTAATCACACCTACCAAGAATATTTATATAAATGATCTTAAAGTCCAGGGGGGAAAAATCACATGAGGAGTCTAGTAGATAGAGCCTAATGAAAATGGCGATGTGCATAAATTGTGTGTTGCTAGGTCCTTTCATTATTTTTATTTTTATTTTTTAAATATATCTTTATTGATTTCAGAGAGGAAGGGAGAGGGATAGAGAGTTAGAAACATTGGTAAGGGAGAAACATCAATCAACTGCTTCCTGCACACACCCCCGCTGGGGATGTGTCCGAAATCAAGGTACATGCCCTTGATCAGAATTGAACATGGCACCCTTTAGTCTGCAGGTTGACGCTCTATCCACTGAGCCAAACCAGCCAGGGCTTTTACTATTTTTAAAGAGAAGTCAGCAGTTCAGATGTTTCTGTCAAGTTTCAATTTTAAATGATTGGTAACAAATTTTAAAATTTTGAAATTCTTTGAAGAGGATAAACCAAACACTTTTGGGAGCTGCATCTGGCCTGCCTTGGTCCATGTGTTTTATGCTTAAAAGACTCTCCCTTCAAGTTAGCTGTTATTTTGAGGAAGAGGGATTTGAGTGGAGCCCTCTCCTTTCTCTTCATCCTGATGCAGACTCTGAGCTCAGGCTCATGGGAGTGGGTAGGTGAGGGGTTTCTAGTCCTATGGTATTCTCTTCTGCAGTCAGTGGCTTGTTTGATAAACAGACTTCAGGCAAAGCCAGTGATCTAAACTAGATTTAGTTAATTCACCAGAAGTGTAAGGTGGTATTTAATAGCATATAGAGAAAGTTATTAAAGTATATGTTTCCTTATTGTGACACTACTGTCAGCATGTAGCCAAGGATGGAATGCCTGTTAGGATTTTCCAGGCTGTTTTTTGTGTGTCACGCCTAGAGTCCTGCATTCAGGCAGTCCTGGCCCCTCTGCTGGGAGCAGCTTCCCTAGGGGCTGCTCTTTAGTGGCCCCACCTATAGTTTGGAGTTGGCTCCTAGTTCTCATTGTTCCTTTCTGGAGAGGAGAGAAGAGTTTCTGTCCCTACTTTCCAGTTCCCCTGTACCAAAATTAACTTTTGGAAATGGGAAATTTTATTTTAAAATAATAACTTTTTAGTAGTCAAGTGACTTTCACTTCAAATATTGGAGATTAAACTTGAGGAGGAAGTAACCTGAAAATGGCTTTATTGTTTGAGGGGAGAAAGCACCCACATTTTAGGTGATTTGCTGTTCTCATCAGCAAGAAATGAAGTAGGTCAGGTCTCTCTCCCCCCCTTCCTCTCTCCCTCTTTCCCTCCTTCTCCCGCCCCCTCCCTCTCCATTGCCTTCTACTTTGTGGCTGCATTCTCTCTCACTTTGTTCATCAGAGAGAGGTACTGCCTCCACCTGAGCACAGAGCCCCCAGCTTTATACAATCTCACAAGAAAAAAACTGTTTTAGGAAAGACCCGACACTATATCTCTGTATGTCCCTAACATTGTCTTGCTTATAGATGTGCCTAACGTTTAGTCCACATACTTCAAATATTTCAGTTTTTTAGTTCATTTGGTGCTGGTTAGGGAAGGGAAGGAAAAAACAAAACCCTGCCAACAACAGGTTTTTTGACAATTGAGTCTTTAAAATTTGAAGAGGGCATTTTAGAGATGATCTTTCTTTTTTAGGGTGACATTGATTAATAAAACCATACATGTTTCAAATGTACAGTTCAGTAACACATCATATACACATTGCACAATGTGCTCACCATCCAAAGTAAAGTCTCTTTCTACCCCATTCCTCCCCGTCCCTTTTGCCCACCTGCACCTACCCCACTGGCTTATTTCACTTAGCATAATAATCTCCAGGTCCATTCATACTATTGCAAAGGGTAAGGTTTCCTTTTTTTATAGCCACATAATATGCCATTGTATAAATGTACCACAGCTTTCTTTTTATCCACTCATCTACTGATGAACACTTGGGCTGTTTCCCGATCTTGGATATTTATTGTAAATAATGCTGCAATGAACATTAAGGGTGCATATATTCTTTTGAATTAGTATTTCGGGTTCCTTCACATAATTCCCAGAAGTGGGATCGCTGAATCATAAGGCAGTTCCATTTATCAGGTGTCCTTTGTAAAAATGAGAAAGTTTTATAGACAAATGAGAAAGTTAACCTTAGGCAAGGTGCTGTTCCTCCCTATACTGTATGCAATAAGATACATTACAGAACAAAAGAAAGCAATTTCCTCTTTGTAAGGGAAAATTATCTTAGTATTTAAAACATATAATTAAATCCTGGTCTATGTTTACTTGGCTCTCATTGGAAACATTTTCTTCAGACAAATATTCTTATAAGGTCTAGTTTCTCTCTGATTTATTTAAACATGAATGAATTAATGAATTAATTAATGGAGTAGTCCACAGTGGTGTAGCACCTAGTGGAAATGAATGGCAAGATGATAAACAAAAAAAGCCTTGAAATGAAAATATGGGAGACCACAGCATAACATGAGAAAGATAGGATGTCTTCCAAATAATTTATTATCCAAACCCATACACTAAAAACTAGTGGGCTACTAGTAATTGTTAACTGGATGGCATAGTCCCCCTATGCCTAGCAATCTTCTTACTGATTGTCTTGATAGTTTCCACTTCTTACTGTTTAGTGGGAAAGAGGAACAGTTGCACCAGTGTAACAGGTCTAATACTTCAGTTTGTTACAACTACAGTTTTGGGGGGCTAACTCTTTGGCATATCCCTCCAATCATTTGGGAGTTATACATGTGACCTGTAGGTATGTGGTTCCTATTTTACTTAGAAAAAAACCATCCCCAACTCATACCATCAAGTTTGTGTGCTCAAATGCCTCTTTGATAACTGTTTTTCTGCTTCACCCAGATCTCCACTCCATCACCACCAGTTTCCTCTTACCTTTGCTTCTCTTCCAAGTTGCATTATTAGAAATACATTTATTTTTAAAATAACCCATAAGCACCTTGTATTTAAAAAACTTTTTAGTATTTTTTAAAATTTTGGTGGTTTTTTTTGGAGCACCATTTATCCCCCGTATATTCTCTTCCAATCCCACCCCCCCTCCACCGCATTCACCACACTGTTGTCTGTATCGATGAGTTCTTTCTCTCTTTTTTCTTTTTTGCTCAATCTCTTCAACCACCAAAATCCCCTTCCCACTAGAGCTTAGAAATATTAATTTATTATTCTGTCAGCTCATTTTCATACTACAGTGGTACCTCGAGATACGAGTTTAATTCGTTCCGTAACCTTGAGGCGTGGGAAACTATGAGACACTCGAGTCGAGGTAAACTGGTGGGTCGTGTGCAGCCGGCAGATCCGCGCGATTACTCCTATCTCAAATGTTGCTCGTATTTCAAAGCAAAAATCGTCGCTTGACAGCTCGTATCTCAAAAGTCTTGTATGTTAGGGCACTTGTATCTCAAGGTACCACTGTACTTTCATTTCTCATTCAGTGAATACCAAGAATCTGAGTAGATATTTCTCTAAAGAATTTATACTAATGGTCAGTAAGTACATAAAAAGAATTATATCCATCTAGCCATCAGGGAAATGAAAATCAAAACTACAGTGAGATACCAGTTCACACCCACTAGGATGACAATAATTTTAGAAAAAAGGAAAATCAAATGGGGAACCCTCATACATGTTGGTGGAAATGTAAAATGCTACAGCTGCTTTGGAAAACAATAGGGCAGTTCCCAGAATGTTAAACATAAAGTGAACCGTATAATCCAGCAATTAAAAACATGTATTTATAGCAACATTATTTGTAATGGCTAAAAAGTGGAAACAGTACTAATGTCTTATCTATTGGTGAATGGATGAATAAAATACAATACAGCCATATAATGGCATATTATCGATATATGTATAAAAGCCTAAGTGACTGTCGATGGGTTGCTATGATGCGCACTGACCACCAGGGGGCAGATGCTCAATGCAGGAGCTGCCCCCTGATGGTCAGTGCACTATCACAACCAATCTCCTACGGCAGGCCTATTTCCTGTGGTCCCTCCCCCCTGACCCCAATCGGCCCCTATCATCAGCCAGGCTGAGGGGTCCCACCCCTGCACAAATTCATGCACCAGGCCTCTAGTTGATTAATGAAAAGGAATAAAATACTGATACATTTTATAGCATGTGGATGGACCTTAGAAACATTAAGTGAAAGAAGCTAGTTATAAAAATACACATATTAATATATTATTTCATTTATAGTAAATACCCAGAATTGACAAATCCACAGAGACAAAAAGTTAACTTAGTGGTTGCCAAAAGATAGGGTTAAGGAATGTTGATAGAAAATGACTACTAATGGATATAGGGATGAAAATTATGATTGTGATGAAGGTTGTACAACTGTGAATATACTAAAAATCATTGAATTGTACAGTTTAAATGAGTGAATTGTTTGGTATGTGAATTCTAGCCCAAAGCCGTTTTTTAAATAACTTTTTAAACTTCATAAATTTTATACTTTATGTTCATATATGTCAAATATGCCTGTTAGAAAAATGCTTGGGATTAGAATACAATTTACTATTCACAGTTGTGCTATGATAATGTATCAAGAACCTGAAATGCCAAATGAGATTATTAAGAATTGTGGGTAGCTGGAACAAACATAGATACCCTACAATAGGAAAATAGTGATGTGTATCCATAAGATGGAATAAACAGTTAATTTTTTAGACTTATATTTAACTAGGAGCCTAGCGCAGGACTCAAAATTGTGTGGTGGCGCCCACCCTTGAGTCGCTGATCTGACCCTGCGTTGCTCCCTGGACCCCGTAGCAGCCGCAGCCACTACTGGTGTGGCCCTGCCTCCCTCTCTGGCCCTTGAAGCAGCTGCAGCCGCTGCTGATCAGGCCCTCCCCCAGCACAGGCTCATGGAAACCCCTGCTGCCCCTCCCCTACCTGCTGCGTGCACAGCCTCTTCCTGTCCATCTGTTAACAGCATTCCGGTTAATTAGCTTATTTCTGTGTGTGTGTGTGTGTGTGTGTGTGTGTGTGTATATGTGTGTGTGTGTGTGTAGATGATATGGAGAAGATTTAAAAGAGATAAGATAGTTTTATGCAGCACATAATTCTAATTGTGTATTTTTATTGACATGCATATATACATATGTGTATGAGGAGAAAAAAGCCTGGAATATAATATAAAAAATTAGAGTTGCTATCACAGAGTGGGAAAGATTAGATATTTTTATTTGTTTGTAATTGTCCATATTTTCAGTGTATTACTATAGTTCTATATTGCAAATGTGTTGCTTCTACATTCAAATTTAAAAACCTATTTAACACATTTCTCTATTCCAGCTTTGTGTTATAGTGAAACGTGTGGTATCATGTGTCCTGTAAAATGCATGTGAAACAAAGCCATAGCCACTCTACTGAGCATGTTATCCCACCTGTTTTTTTTTTTCATGACTCTGAAAAGTAAACAGTGAACTTGACTATCTTTGCAGGTTATTAATGCTGCATTGGCTTTAGCAGCAAAACCACAGAGTAAGCTGGCCCAAGAGAACATGGATCTTTTTAAAGAACAGTGGGAAAAACAAGTCCGTGTTCTCACAGATGCCGTCGATGACATTACTTCCATTGATGACTTCTTGGCTGTCTCAGGTAATCAGCTGGTTCCCCAGAGAGGCTTGTGAGGATGTGTGTAATTACTTTTGCCTAAGTTACAATAATGGGCAATCTTAATGCCCCAAGTCTGGGCAAGTAAATTATTCTAGCAATAATACTGTGCTGGTTTTCATTTTAATTAAAAAAAAAGAAGAAAGAAAAGCTACCAGACTCCTGAGCAATGGAAGGTGGCATTGGAGTTGTTTCCCATGTGGTGGGCTGGTCTTAATCTTAGAAGCTTCAATTAGAAAACTGGCTGGCAGAGAGTTTTCCCTTTTGTTATGAGTAGGGTTTTGCAATTGATCTGTACAGCACATACCATCCACCACTCTTCCTGCTGTTGTGTTTAGAAAAAATGTCCTTTTCCTAATAGAGGCTGTGGTTTTTTGTTACAAGGCAGTGAAACTTAGAGGGAATACCAACATCACCTGTAGTTTATTTTTGAAAATAATTTTTCCCCTGCTTGGAAATCTCCTTCTCTCTCACTCACAAATGATCGTAGCTGGACTGCTTTTCAAAAGACTGTCTGTATGATACACAGACATAAAACAGAGAGGAAATATTTAAATGCTATTTAATTATGAACTTGCAAAAAAATAAATCTGGGTAATTCACCTCACAAAAACAGTTGATTTCATTATATAAACATAAACTGGTAATGACATAGTAAATTGCATTCATATAGAAAATGTCTGTCAATTGCAATTCACTGTTTATCGCACAGAGATAAATTTCAGTCCATCTCCTTAGAGTTAAGTATAAATGCACTCTCCATTAAATGGATCCTCTGCTGCCCTTGGCTGCACTGCTTGCTGCCTGGAGGTGCCAGACATCCTGAGGCCATTTGGGCAGTGGTTGGGCAGTCAGTGCTGGGTTGTTGTAGAGCTGAAACTATCTTTCGCCTGAGGAAACCATGGGCTGTAATGTGGGGGTTCGAGTGGCAGTGAGGCTTGAAACAGAAACGGGGCCTAAGTACATGCACAGCACAGTCCTCCAGCAGTGGCCTACATAAGGTGACAGTGTGTTCCACATACCAATGTCCCCAGTCTCTCCCTGCTTTCCTTGGGATTGGTGGCTCTACTTGATATAGTATCGGGCAGGCAATCCATAAACTGCAAAAAAGGGTGTAACATGTGCTGCTGCAGGAACCCCAAATTACAGATGCTGGTACTTTAAAACAAAAACTTTTAAGTAAACAACAAATTCAGAATCCTCAATGCAAAGCACCCCTCTCGAGCTAGCTAAGCCATTCCAAACTTCCCCTCTCCTGATTAGAGTAGGTGTATCAGGCTTTATCTCAAGGGATTTTCAGTTCTTATAGCAAAAATAAAAAGAGAATCGAATATCCCTCATATATCTTCAAATCAGAACAAAAGGGATTCTGCAGTAGTGATTAGTGAAATCCAGGTAGTATGGTTAGGGTATGTGACATAAAATGGAAGAATGATAAAGAGAAATAAAATTCTTTAACAGATACAATTTTGTCTGATATGTTCGATTTTTCTGCAACTATGGAAAGTATAAGGGTTGACTTGATGGAAAAGAGTTTAAACAGTTTCTGTTTAGCATATAAAAACACAGAACAGCGGAAAGGTCCCAGGTTTGATTTCAGTCAAGGGCATGTACCTTGATTGTGGGCACGTCCCCAGTAGGGGGCGTGCAGTAGGCAGCTGATTGATGTTTCTCATTGATGTTTCAAACTCTATCCCTCTCCTTTCCTCTCTGTAAAAAATCAATAAAATATACATAAAAGCACAGAACAATTCTTCTAGTCAGAAAGTGGTGGCATTTTCAGAGCATCTGAATTTTATATGGTACGTTTCTCTAATGTTTTGTCACAGAGTTGCTTAAAAATGTCAAGTAATTAAATAATTCCTGATTTTTTAAAAAAATATATTTTATATATATATTTATATATATATATATATATTTTTATAGAGAGGAAAGGAGAGGGATAGAGTTAGAAACATTGATGAGAGAGAGACATGGATCAGCCGCCTCCTGCACGCCCCATGCTGGGGATATGTCCGCAACCAAGATACATGCCCTTGACTGGAATCAAACCTAGGACCTTTTAGTCCACAGGCTGACGCTCTATCCACTGGCCAAACCGGTTTCGGCCAATTCCTGATTTTTTAATATGTTTTTTAGGGGCATTGGATGAAGGGAACAGACAAGCAAAATGCCTGTGCAGAGTTCTCCATTAACCAGTTAATTTTTAGTATTCAGAGTCCTTTGTGCCTTCTACCTCACCCATGGCAGCGTTAGCACTTTTTTTTTCTTTCAATTCATTTAAATGTGGCAGTCAAAATATGAAAAGCAGACTCAAACTTGTTCCTTTTAAGGGGGGTGTTAACGTGATAGCTTCACACAAGAATGATCAAAGGTAATGGTGATACTGAATTCCAAAGACTGAGGGTGGTAAGAAGGTTTCAAGGCTCAAGACTGAAAAGCTTGGTTTTGGAAAGTCTCAGAGGGGTCACGGGTGGCAGGAGAGACATGAAATTTAAGGGACCTTCACAGTACAGGGCACGGTTGCTGGGTCATCAGCACCTTGAAACATTTCTTGATGGTGATTCAGTGTCGAGAATATTTGCCATCTGGGGTGAACCGAACAGGATGGGCCGAGTAAGTCTTTTGTCTTACAGGATCAAACTTCTTTAGGGTATAGACCTGGTCTCGCTTTTCATTGAGGTAATATTGGAGAAACATGATCTCTATAAAGCAGGAGGTTCCAGTTCCATCTGCAGCTCAATCTACTAAGGGCTTCACCCAGCTTTATCAGTAGTTGTGGGGGAGAGGGGACTAGAGATGTCTCCCCATCTCATGACACATAGCCTCAGTAAAGGGTAGTCTTGGCTAGCTCTCATTGAGAGGAATCTCACTTTTAATTGGACAGGCCTCCTCTGGTCCCAGTTCTTGGTCCTTGTGCAGCTAAGCATCTGTGGATATGCACCGTGGAATGGAGAGCAGGTGTCATTCTACAGTAGTCAGGGGCAGTCTTTAGATGAGAAGCCATGTCTTGGCCTCATGCTGAACTTCCCTCTTGGCCAATTTCCTCTTGCCCTCACACACACTGGTGCTTCAGTAGTCCCATCAGCTTCTGAGCAGGGGGCTACCAGGGAAGTCCCACCACGGGTGATCGTCATCTGGGGAGACGGGCCTTAAGGTTGCTGGGCTTCATAAAAGTTGGCAAATGAAAAGTGATAATGCCACTTGACTCCTTAGAGTGGTTATTCTCTATTGTATTTTGGTGTCTTGTGGCCCATTGGCAGTGGGAGGGTTTTTATAGATTATTTCCACTAATGATTTTCCACCATCACATTCCCTCTTGGAATTCATAGGGCTAGGATGTCTGCTATAGCCTATCCAAGGGTAAGTTATTTAGGGATCAGTACTGAGAGGACCCTATTATGCTGCTTTAGTTCTGTTGTTCCTGGATATTCTGTTCCACTGGTTCCTAACTTCCCTTATACTTATCACAAGGCATATTCTAAATTTGTGGCTCAAAAAGTAGTGGCCATTTTGCATGTCATTTGCAAAGACCCTAATGCCAGTGTTTTCTGAATCTGCAGGGCAAGGAGAACTTGGGTTACTGCATATAAAATAGGAGACAGTGGCACTTGAAAATAGATAGGGGTACATGCATGCCACTCTCAGGGAAGAGGAAATGGGGATTCCTTTCCCCAAGCTGTTCTATTCATAATGTTGCCTTATAAATATTATAGATGGTTTAGGATAGTGGTCTGCAAACTGCGGCTCTGTTGACTGAGTTTGCCGACCACTGGTTTAGGATACTAGGGAGCATTCAGCAAATCATGAATGTATTTGCATTAAGTGATCCCATAAGGATGGTGGTTTGAAATTTAACCAAGTGATAAAGACTGTTTGAATTTCATTTGAATTGTATTTGATAAATGTTTTCCATGGAAATGCAATTTCCTTTCTCATTCATTTACTCTGATTATACATGGAAGTTTTGGTTGCTTTTTAAATTTTTTTACTTTTAAAGATGCATACTCTTAGAAGCATATAACATATTGCATTACTTTGGGCCAATACATAGGAGTGGTAATTTGTACTTTTTTCTTCATTATGTAACAGTATGCCCAAAGAATTTGGTCTGATTTGGAGGACATTAAATAAAGATTACCTAGTTTTTGTTTTTTATAGCAAAAATGCAAATCTGAAGAGTTTCTCTTTTGAGGAAGTGGCATAAGTAGTGATGAAGTTATATTTGATTTCTGACTTCAGTGCCCACTATAGCTGTGTGGCCTCAGGCAGGTCACTCAATACTTTTCTGCCTCAGTTACCTCATTAATTAATGGTGATTTTAATATATATATAATTGATTTCAGAGAGGAAGGGAGAGGATGAGAGAAAAATATCAATGAGGAGAATCATGGATCAGCTGCCTGCTGTACCCTCCCTAATGGGGATTGAACCTGCAACCTGGGCATGTGCCCTTAATTGGAATCAAACCTGGGACCTTTCAGTCTGTAGGCTGATGCTCTATCCACTGAGCCAAACCATTTAGGGCAATGGTGATTAAAAAAAGCTACCATTTAGTTAAATGTCAAGCAATCAGAATATTTCCTGTTATATAGTAAATCCTTTGTATAACAATATTATCTCTATGTGCATAAGATTGTACCAATAAAGATATCCAGAGAAAAAAGGGTATGCAGGACAGGCCTTGCCGTGCATTGTGGACTGATGTATAAATTTATGCATCCTTTTTTGGAGATTGCCAACTGGCTTGGTTCCTAGATGGCAATTAGGTACCACACATCTACTTTAAACGTGTATGCCTTTGATTTAGTTATCCTGTTGCTAGAGACTTTCCCCAGGGACATGTACACAAATGTTTGCCAAAATATCTGTACTAGGCTGTTCACTTCAACCAAAAGGTGTAAGAGAAGGCTGATTAAGTGATTTATGGTCCTTCCATCTATTTAATAGGGACTACATAGCCATTAAAATAGATATGTTAGATCTATAGAGATAGACCTAAAAAGGTTTTCAGATGAAAAAGACATAATAGTGTCCATAATAAATACTGTTGTATGTACATGACTTTTTTTCCTTGTTATAAGCACCTACAAAAAAGACTGTAATGAATAATCAGAGCTTTTAAATGGGGTACAGATTGGTGTGTCTACTCATAATAGACCCAGGCTGAGTTCCCTGGGAATTTCAATTAAAGTTTAAGTAATTTATGGTTAGTGTGGGTACCTCCAACCCTCCCATGTTTGCATTTGTCCATTGGCACCATTGTGGAGAGCAGGGTTGATGCTGTGTCCTGAGTGTGTAGTAGCCTCAGCTAGCTGGGGTTTTCCTAGACACAGCTGTTCAGTAAGGATAGAGAATATTCCTTTAGTCAGCTTCCTGAAACAGAAAGCTTCCTGTCGCTCAAGAATGGCAAACCCTTTCCTGGTTTGCATTCATCTGGATGAAAGGCAGTATAAATTCAAGGTCTAAATTGATTTTTAAAAACATAGCTGTCTAGATGAAAGTTAGCAAATCCTTGGTGGAAGTTGGGCCACGTCATTTAGTGCACAAAAAAGAATTCTGCTTCGTTGATTCTAAGATGTGCTCCCCCCATTCCCACGTATTAACAATCTTGAAACAGGGATGAGTCTTAAAAATCAGTGATTTGAGAAGACATTGGTTCATAATTTAGTTAGCATCGTCTTTACTTTCTATAACTTTTCTTAGTGATATAAGATGCAAGTGTAAAATATGATAGGTTCAGTTGTGGTGGACAGGCACAGTACCATTCTGTTTAGTTAAAATTAATATGTAGGGAATTTGTATGTAAATGATGCTTCTGATGGACTCCAAATACATTTATTTTTATAATATCTCCCCTAAAATTTGTTTATATAAAAGGTTTAGTGTTTTCTTTTTCAATACTACTCCTAACAAGACTAGTTTTTAATTTAGTAGACATTAAATTATGGTCATCTTAGTTGTATTGTGGTCATTCATTTTTCCCTTTTATAATAGGAGTTACTAATATATTCTGGATTTTCCTGGAATTTTTTAAAATTTTATTAATAGTTGAAGATATTTAAATCAATTTTTATGTTCACAGCAAAGTTAAAAGGTAGAGATTTCCCATCTAATACCTGCTTCCACACATGCACAGCCTTCCCCATTTTCAACATCTCCACCACAGTGGCACATCTGTTAAAATTGAATAACCCAAAGTCCATAATGTACATTATTATTCACTCTTGGTTTATATTATACGGTTTTGAACAAATGGGCCATCTATATCAGAGTATTCCCTGCCTTAAAAAAAAAGTCTCTTATGCTCTGTCTATTCATCCCTCCTCTCTCCAACCCGACTTTCCCCCTTATCTCCATAGTTTTGCCGTTTCCAGAATGTCATATAGTAGGAATCATATAGAAGGTAGCCTTTTGGGACTTTCTTCACTTAGTAATATTCATTTACAATTCCTCCCATGTCTTTTCATGACTTGATAATTACAGCACTTTAAATTTTAAAAAAATCTTTGTTGAATGTAATGTTTTTCCTCCTATTCACCCCTTGTAGACTGTCCCCACTCCATCATTGATTTTTAGTGCTAAATAATATTCCATTGTCTAGATGTACCACAATTTCTCTGTTTACCCACTTGAAGGACATCTGGTTTGCTTTCAAGTTTTGGCAATTATGAATAAAGCTGCTATAAACATGTATGTTCAGGTTTTTATGTGGATGTAAGTTTTTATTGTCTTTGGATAAATGCCAAGGAATGTGATTGATGGATCATATGCTAAGAATTAGGAGAGAGAAACCAAGATGGCGGCATAGGTAAAAACAAACTGCTGCCGCCACGCACAACTATAACCAAAAGACAAACAGACACCATCCGGAGCCACAGGAAGGCCGGCTGAGTAGAAATTCTACAACTGGAAGGAAAGAGAAAAGCACACTGAGACTCAGAGGAGGTGCAAAAGGCTGAGGTATGGAGATGCACAAAGAACTGGAGGCTGAGTGCGTGGCTGGCTTTCTCAAGCGGGAGGGAGACGGAAGCTCCCAACTGTGCTGAACTCCTGTTGCAGTCGAGACCCTGGTGACCCAGACTCTTTCGGAGGGGATCTGGATTGTCAGGAAACGAGAAAAGCACACAGAGACTCGGAAGCTTCAGAAGGCAGAGGGCCAGAGGCGTGCGAGTGCAGAGAGGACTGACTACTGAGTGTGCAGCTGGCTTTCTCAAGTGGGTGACAGAAGCTTCCAACTGCACAGAGTTTCAGGCAAGACTCTGGGAACCCAGACTCTCTTAGGGGGGAATCTGGACTGTCTGGCAGCAGGCGAAACTCGAGGGTGGCTTTCTCTCAGAGGTGCTTGCAGCTATTACCAAGGGACACTTAGGCCCAGGGGCCTCATAGGACAGAGCTGACGGGAAGCCAAAGCTTCTCTATGAGACTCCGCCCCATCCAAGCTGAGTAGAGAAGCATTTCCAATTTTGCAAGTCTTGTCTCATAAATTGTCTCCAGTACAGAAATTCTCCCAGCATAGAAACAGGAATTGGCCTGGAGGTCAATTCCTCCCAATGACACCAACAACAATCAAGACTTAACTACAACAAGGCTGTGCACACAGTCCAAGAGTGTCCACCTCAGGTAACTGGGGAGGCTGAGTCACTGGGCCCTATAGGACACCTAGCACACAAAGCTACTCTACCAACTCAGGAAAGCAACAAAAATGTGGAGACAAAGAAATCTCAAACAAAAGAAATGGAGGAAAACAAATGATTGGACATAGACTTGAAAACCATGGTTATAAGGTTTTTCAAGAATTTTCTAGAAAAGGAAATTTAGTGACACCCTCTAGGATATGGAAAAGAACCAACTAGAAATTAAACATACACTGACTGAAATAAGAAATGTTATACAGAGACCTAAACAGCAGACTAGATGACCACAAAAGTCATTGATTTGAAATACAAAGAAGGAAAAAACACTCAACCAGAAAAGCAAAAAGAATCCAACAATGTGAAGATAGTGTAAGAAGCCTCTGGGACAACTTCAAGCATACCAACATCAGAATTAAGGGGGTGCCAGAAGAAGAGAGAGAGCAAGATACTGAAAACTGGTGAAAGAAATAGACGTACAAGTCCAGGAAGCACACAGAACCCCAAACAAAAGGAATCCAAAGAGGACCATACCAAGACACATCATAATTAAAATGCCAAAAGCAAAAGACAAGGAGAATATTAAAAGCAGCAAGAGGAAAAACAGTTACCTACAAGGGAGCACCCATACGACTGTCAGCTGATTTCTCAACAGAAACTATGCAGGCCAGACGGGAGGGGCAAGAAATATTCAAAGTGATGAATAGCAAGAACCTACAACCAAAATTATTCTACCCAGCAAAGCTATCATTCAGAATTGAAGGGCAGATAAAGAGCTTCACAGACAAGAAAAAGCTAAAGAAGTTCATCAACTCCAAACCAGTATTATATGAAATGCTGAAAGGTACTCTTTAAGAAGAGGAAGACGAAGAAAAAGGTAAAGATAAAAATTATGAGCAACAAATATATATCAACAAGTAACTCTAAAAATCAAGTGCAGATCCCCACTGCACTAGAGGAAGCCAGCCAGGCACTCCGCCCCATCCTTGCCATGCATAGTCTCAGTACCTCAACTTTTTGCAGCTCTTCTGAGTCTCCGTGAGCCCCTCTTTTTCCTTCTAGTTATATAATTTCCACTCAGCCAGCTTTCTTGTGGTTCTGGATGATGTCCGTTCTCTTAGTTGTAGTTTTGAAATTGTTGTGCACGGCAGCAGTTTAGGTGTTCACCTATGCCGCCATCTTGGTTTCTTTCCAGATTGCATTTCTACTAGTTGTTCTGTTCTTCTAGAACTGGGACCATTAGTCTTTCACCTGTTGTGCCAGGTACTCTCTTGGCTTAATAGAGTGGGCATGTCTTTGTTTCTAAGAGTTCTTACATGTTTTGAAGACAGCTTCTTTCTGAGCAGAAGGAAATGGCCAGGTAATAATAACCTAGGGACATTTGTGTTCCTTGCCCTCCCCCCCCACACACACACACAAATGGAGTCTGGGCAGCTGTCATTCTGGCTGACTGCTGGTCCCTGGGTGAGAGCATTCCCTTCCTGTTCTGGGTTTGTGCCTACAGATCGACTTTCCACTTCTGTAGCTGCATCATGCCACAAACTTATTTCTCACTCTGCTCTTGAACATTTGGGTTGTCTCCTTTTTGCTACTGTCAGTGAGGTTGAAGCAGACGCCTTACTCTGAGGTTTCCAAGATCTAGTGTCAAGCTTTTTTGTTTGAGGAAAAATAGTTTTGTGTGTCTTCCAATTCCAGCTCTGTCACTGGTAGGAGCCACTTCTCGGCGTAATAGAATTCAAGAATTTTCACAAATATCACAGCAGGCCCACCTGCAGCCTGTAGGGTTAGGAAATGTTTCCTTGGTAGGTTCCTTAGCGCCCCTTAGGAAGGCTTCCCCTGCTGACCACCGCTGCTCCTTGGGGCTGTGCTGACTGCCACTGGCATTTGCTGGAGGGAGAGGTGAGGCATTGGGAGGTAGTCTTAGAGTAAACCTTTTCTTCTAATTTAGACTTTGGGATATACATAAGATCAAGGATTATTTAAGGGAAAGAGAAGTTCTTGAGGTTTCTGTTATCTGAATCATCTGCTTGACTTATTAAACAACTGTGCCTTACAGGTGGGCCTTTTTTTTTTTAAACCTGGAATAGATTGTTATTCTTGGAGGTGATTATAGGTTGAGTTTCAGTGGGACAGTTAATGCAGCAGTAAATCTTTTCTCTTTAGTGCAATAATGTATGTAAAAGCTTTTGGTGCTGGCAAAAAGTGAGCTCTCAGTGAAATGGTACAAGCCAGCTAACAATTATTGTCCCCTTCTCATCACAGGGAATACAGTCAGTGTTGTAATAACTTATGTATGGTGTCAGGTGGGTACTAGACATATTTGGGGTGATCACTTTGCAAGTTATATCTAATGTCTAATCACTATGTTGTACATCTAAAACTAATATTTATATAACAACTGTAAGAGAAAAATATTTTTAAGGCAAAAAAAAAATTGTCCCCTTCTAATGAAATGCCTTCTTCCTCATTCCACTTTTGCTTGTTCCTCAGAAAATCACATATTGGAAGATGTGAACAAATGTGTCATTGCTCTCCAAGAGAAAGATGTGGACGGGCTGGACCGCACAGCTGGTGCAATCCGAGGCCGGGCAGCCCGGGTCATTCATGTAGTTACCTCAGAAATGGACAACTATGAGCCAGGGGTCTACACAGAGAAGGTGCTGGAAGCTACCAAGCTTCTCTCCAACACAGGTATGGGAACTCCCTGCCTTACTGGTGCTCCTCACACAGCCCGGCTGGGAAGTAAGAGACCAGGACTCAAGTGTTCTGGGTGGATGTCAGATTTGTGAAATGTTGGTCAGCCAAATTAAGGCCTTTTAACACATTTTCTCCACATGAGTCCCATGATTAATGATCGGAATAATTCTTTTTTATCCTCACCCGAGGAGATAAATATATATTAAATTGACTTTAGAGAGAAAGGAAAGAAACATCAATTCATTACCTCTCATACATATCCCTAACCAAGGATCAAACCTGCAAACTAGGTATGTGCCCCGACTGGGAATTGAACCTGCAACATTTTGTTGTGAGGGATGACGCTCCAACCGACCTAAGCCACCCAGCCAGGGCCAAGGAAATAATTCTGAAAGCACTATTTAAGATGAATTTTCGAGTTAAGTCTTCTGTTAGTGAATAAATACTAATTTAAGAAGGGCCCCACTCTTAAGCAGGGCCTCAAATTAATCTTCAATGTTCTCAACCATCGAAATCCTTTATTGTAAAATCTGGTCAGAGATAGGATGATTCAAGTCTTGATTGAAATATTGTAAAATATGGCATTTAATATATTTCAACCATAAGTCTCACATAGGTCGAAGTGGAGGCTCAGACACCTTGCCTCTGAGTGCGGTGGATTCAGGGAGGGCTATAGAATGATGAAGTCTGCTGGGCCTCTTTCTCTGCAGTGATGCCACGTTTTACTGAGCAAGTAGAAGCAGCCGTGGAAGCCCTCAGCTCGGATCCCGCCCAGCCCATGGATGAGAATGAGTTTATCGATGCCTCCCGCCTGGTGTACGATGGCATCCGGGACATCAGGAAAGCAGTGTTGATGATAAGGGTGAGTAACTGCATTTTAGATATTTTAATAGCTTGTTCTTATCATTTGCTAACCTTGAGAACAGTGCATCATTCTGGAACTCAGCAGATGCATTGGCAGTATATTAAAACCATGAATCTAAAAGCTGTTAGAATGAGATATATTTAATTACATTGTCTAAAATGACTTTTAGTTGCAAGTTAGAGCCCAAACTCAGACTGAGAACAGGAGCTAGTATGAGTTGCTCCTGATGATTTTAGAGCAAACAATCACCACAAATAGGCTTCCATTTGCGTTAGAGGGAAACTATAGAAAATAAAGGCTTTTTAGTTAATTTCAGAGAAGGGAGTATTCCTTACTGCAGGATGATGTTATTCTTCACATGGAGCCTTGCGTGTGCTCACCCCCTCCACTCCCCCCCACTTTGAAGGGGTGGCAGGCAGGATGCTAGAACCCCAGTTCAGGGTGAGGATGAGCGACTGTGGCAGCCCCTGGTCATGTTCCCTGGCTCATGGCCCAGTGTTGAGCCCTCTCACCATAGCTGAATGGAGGTGCCACCTGCTCAGGGCCCCCATGTGGCCCATGTCTCTGAGAGAGTAGCAGTTCTCACCATCTGAAAAAGTTCAACCCCCTCTTGGATTGACATAAACAGGTTTTGAAAAGCTACAAACCCTCTGGCCTGGGTCTCCCAGGTGCCTTTCCCATAGCAGTCATCCTTTACATGCTGTTCTGAGCATAAGTGCGTGGCCATCAGCCCCTATCCACGGCATAGATGGCTGCTTTGCTGTCGATCTTGGATCAGAGGAGCTTCATTCACAGCTTCATGGTTTGCTAGTCAGACCTCAAGGTAGGCAGGGATCTGCCTCGCTTTTTACCCACTCAGCCTGACAGCTACAGAGCCAGCTGGACTGTCAGCTGGAAAGAGACCATTTCTAAGGCAGCTGCATTAGGCTGGATCCATTTTATATGCAGTGTAGAAACTCTTGGGCAAGGCTGTACTGCCCTGCAGTGAGGAGGAAAAAGAACTATTCAGAGATTGCCGGGTTGGCTGTTCCTGCAGGCCCCAGGTCACCCGGATATGTTGAGGGTGGGGGTGCTTGTGGAGCCTTTGGCTTTCTTCAGTCCTGCTGCTGCTAAAGAAGAACCCATGTTAGGCAGACGCCTGGCTGAATGCAAGGTTACACCCAGAGGCCATATCTCAGAGGTGTGAAGGGTTGGATCCTGGGATCTCATACACCAGGGTCAATGAATGCAGCCCTATTTCTCCAGAAGCCTTTCTGTGACAACAGACATCTAGAAACAGTAAAGGAAACCTTAATGATGTAGACTAATGCCTTTGGGGATTTGAGTGGCTGAAATTGCATACCTCCAGGAGGTACTTGCAAATTCTAGAGTCCCTTCTGAGGAAGTAGGTTTTGGGAAACCACATCTTAGAGGCAGGCTTGGATTCCTCTTCCAGCTCTGAAAGGATTAAAATGAGCAATGGTGACATAGTGTTTTGCGCTCCCGTCAGAGAGACTCCGGGATCTTGTATTGATGTGCTCTCTGGTGTCTCATGTGACCTCTGCTATTCTCACCTCTTGCCATGGAGGGAGAGGCCTGGCCCTTGCACATGTACAGTCTCTTGGTGTCAGGTGCTTTCTTGCACGTCCTCTCACTTGAGCCTTACAGCAGATCTTGGAGCTGGGCTCGGGTCCTGGGGCAGATGAGGGCCTGGCCTCCTGTCACAGGCAGCTGTCCTGCCTCCTTACTGAGACTTCCCGATGACATTGTTTCAAGTCAGCAGCTAATCATGTGAGGCTAGAGATTGTGCAAAATAAGAATTTTATTTCATAATTAAAACAGAACTAGGACCATTAATCAGTTTCTTTGGTATTTAGACCTTACCTGCCACAAAAACATAACATTTCAGTCTATTTTTACCCCCTCAAAGCAGCCTTTCGTAACCTTAAGAGAAGCCCCAGTATTATTTAATACATTTAATGTTCTTTTTGTCATAAAGTAGAAAAGTTAAGAAACTAATTAATGTTGTGTAAAATACCTATTTTAAATACAGTGCCTTTTCTACCACGGACAGTTCTTATCTTTGTCTTTAGATGCAGCTGTTGGAGAAGTACATTAAGAAGTATAAATTTTATGTCAAAGAGAGTCTTGACTCAGGGGTGGGAATTGAAACCTTAACCCCCAGAAAGGAACCCTTTGGCCCTTTGGCAAGTGTGGTGCAGTGCCCTGGCCTACTGTTGGTTGGATGAGCCGCCCACAGGTGCACCTGTGAGGCAAGGTCTTAAACGAATAGTGAGTGCTTTCAGATGTTGCCCACATCTGTTTAGAATACTGCACAAGAAACCCTGCGTGTTCCTACATCAGGCAGGGTGTGGACTGAGTGGCTTGGGGCAGCGGGAGGCCTACATTGTGTCTGGCTCATCTCTCTCTCTTGGTGGCAGACTCCGGAGGAGTTGGATGACTCTGACTTCGAGACAGAAGACTTTGATGTCCGCAGCAGGACAAGCGTCCAGACAGAAGATGACCAGCTGATAGCTGGTCAGAGTGCCCGGGTAAGGAATCGGTTAAACTTGTTTTGGCCCTAGCCAGTTTGGCTTAGTAGATAGTATGTCAGCCTGCGCATAAAAGGGTTGCAGGCTTGATCCCCAGTCGGGGTGTGTATGTGAGGCAACCAATCAATGTCTCTCCCTCTCTTAAAAAAAAAAAGCCAGTTTGTTCTGTAGATTTTCCCTGTTCTTCTCAGGTCTTAGCTTTTCTTTTCCAGGAAAATACTCTCAGTATTGAGAACCCAGTTTTCCCTCTTTTTCTGGCCATATGACAGAAGTTGTGGCACCTGCTAGTCAATTGTAGGTTTCTCCAAAGTGTCTCCTCAGTTGGGAGCAGGGCAGGTACATGGGCCTCCTCAGTTATGCCCTGGGGCTTTGGTTTATGAGGATCCTGCATCAGGAGAGCCCTAGGATCTAATCAACACAATGTTGGTTAAAAAGATTGCGGTCTTTGCCCATATCAGTTAAATATTTATGGGTTAAATAACAGTGGTACATTCAAGAAAATCAGAACCTTTGCATTCGAGTTATTAAATCTTCCATCATTAGCATTTTTGTTTTGGGGAGAATGCCAAGAAATATTTCTAAGGAGTCCTTTTCACATCTCATTTGAACAACGAGTACATCCCTGCTTTAGACCCCACTTCTTGAGCACTTTGGGGAGAGCCCAGGAGCTACTTTATAAGGTTTCAATGCTACTGAGATATACAAAGTGTATATACCCCAGCAGGTTCTCTGCCTGCCTGCTTTTAAAATTTACATTCTAAAACCACTTCCAGTTCACCTTGAAAAGTTAAAGATGCAATGCAGCCAATAGGAAATGCTTGGGAAAGCGCCACCAGCATTAGCCCTTCTCTCATCTGTGCTCTCACAGGAGACAGAGGCTGAAATTTGTGCAGAACTCAATTAAGCAGGCTCTGTTCCTGTGCCAGTGTGATCCTGAAACTTCCCCATTAGCCTTGTACCCCTTACACTCTTGTTTTCCTCCACATTAAAATATGTTCTTAAAAGTGGGTTAGGAATGGCCCTTTAGGCAAAATGAAACCTATTAAAGCATTATCCTACCTATGTCATAGATGGCTCGGTGGAAATGCTTTTGGCTAATGGACTGTGAGAATGTCATATTCTTTTCATGTAAGAGCTTTCTGTGCTTCTGATTTTAGGCAATCATGGCTCAGCTTCCCCAAGAGCAAAAAGCAAAGATTGCAGAACAGGTGGCCAGCTTCCAGGAAGAAAAGAGCAAACTGGATGCAGAAGTGTCCAAATGGGACGACAGTGGTAACGACATCATCGTACTGGCCAAGCAGATGTGCATGATCATGATGGAGATGACCGACTTCACTCGGTGAGCATTGCCCGGCCCACCAGCTGCAGAGGGCAGCCATCTTCTCTTTTCTACTCACTGCCAACTATGAAGGGCTTCACGTACAATGATCCTTTTTTTTCCAGAGGTAAGGGACCGCTCAAAAACACATCAGATGTGATCAGTGCTGCCAAGAAAATTGCAGAGGCAGGATCCAGGATGGATAAGCTTGGCCGCACCATCGCAGACCATGTAAGTAACAGACCTGCCATGTGGGTCGCAGGCAGCCCAGCCTGGTCCATTCCTGAGGCAGCAATAACAATTTTCAGGGGCCAACACACTCTTCTCATCTCAAAAATTGTTCTTAACTTGCCAATCAGCATAGATTTTTAAGGATTTCTGATTAATTCTTTGATAATTCTCAAGAGACAAGCCGTTTGCATGAGAGAACATCCCTGGAGGTGTGTCTGTGTTGAATAACAGCTAAAAACTAGCCTCTCCTGGGGACGTGTTTATTCCTAGTTCTCTTTAAAACTTGAGCTCTGGGCAGGCACTGCTTGCAAGCCTACCACGCTGACCCCAGGTGTGTGAGTGCCTCTTCCTGTGGATTTGCTTCTTAGAAACAGCAGGATAATGTGTCCAGTTGGGGACAGACATATGTGTTCTCAGCATTGTGGGTTCTTGACTACCCAGCTTTCATAAACCCTTTATTCCCTGTAGTGATACATCAGAAAATGTGGTTCCTGCCTCCTAGAAAATTTACATTTTCCTTCGATGTTACAAGGCTTATTTACTAGAGATGCTGTTTCACAGTTACAGTTCTCTGCAGTCTAAACCTTCCCCTGAGTTATTAACTCTCTCACCCTGTATCTGGGCTGAGGGAAGGCAGTGCCTCATTGCTCAAGCCAAAGATTCAGAAGTCATCCTGACCCCTCCTTCCTGGAATCCAGTGCTAAGTGCTGTACTTCTACTGGCTACCATCTAGTCTTGTCCCCTCTTCTAATGCCAGCTCAGGCCAACCTCCACAGCCCTACCCCTAGACTATTACTTGTGGCTGCTCCTCACTGCTTTCCGTCTTTCTTCTCCACACCATCCTTCATACAGCTGCCAGTACAGTCTTCCTACACGCTCATCTTAAAATGCATGTCTTGAATAGGGCTCTGCTGTGTTCCGAAAGATTCTTAAATTCTAAATTTCCAGAATGGTCTATAGGTTTGTCTGTGCCCAGACTCCCAGAGGGGAATGTTTGCTATAAATTCCTGAGAGGTGTTCTGTATTTCTTTCTCTGGACAAAGAGAGGAATTGGGCAGTGGCTGGTTAAGATCTCACTGTCTCCAAATGCTTGTTCTCCCGTTTTGATTCACTCATCCTCCATCGTTGCCTGAAGTGAACCTCTCCTTTCACCAGGTGTTCACAGTGTGTATCATAATTGAGCAGAAGAGCTGTTGGGATGGTTGTAAGCAAGCTCTTGCATGCGGAGGCTTTTTTTCACCTTTAGGGAGCTTGGGCCAAGCAGAGGGCAGCCTAGAGCCAAACTGCCCAGGGAATTGGGTCACTCATCTCTCATGCCCTTTGTTCCAGCAAGGAGAGAGGAAGCCTCTCTTGGTGGCACACTGAGAGGTTTAGAAACAGCCCCTGGGAGTAGCTGTGTTTAGATCAGGCCTGGGTCCTCTGCTAAACTTATTCTCCCGCCAGTGTCCAGACTCAGCCTGCAAGCAGGACCTCCTGGCCTACCTACAGCGCATCGCCCTCTACTGCCACCAGCTCAACATCTGCAGCAAAGTCAAGGCCGAGGTGCAGAACCTCGGTGGGGAGCTCGTTGTCTCTGGGGTAAGTTTCATCTGTGAAAAGAAGTGGGTGGTGGGAATAGTCTCGCCTTTGTCCACATACACCCCTTACCTACCCTGAACTGGGAAGGTGAGCTCGGGAAATCCCTGAAGTTTGTTTCTTGGAGGCCAAGGGCTGGCTGCACCTCAGTTGCAGGCATTTTTTTTTAATCTTCCTTGTTTTTCTTTCCCCACAGAAAAATAAGCCTGTTCAAAAATTACAAAGATGATATATAGCAGGGCTTCCTCAACTCTCCTCTCTCTCTCCAAATGCTTTTTACCATCTCACTGTTCTGGACCTCTTTCACCTGGGGTAGGGCAAAGAGGTGATCTCGCTCAGTGTGCTGGGCTCCATTAATTCCCCGGAATTCCCTTTCAAAGAAATTGACACCATTTGATCACCTGCTACAATGTCTGTGCCCCTGGCCATAGCTGAAAGCAGTGGGTTTCTGTCTAGGATGGCTGACGCAAGGCCTCCTCCTCCAGCTTGTTTGAGGGGTGAAGGGTAGGTGATGATGCCTTACGTTTTTGTTACCGTTCCCTTTATTTCTTCAAAAGAACTGAAACAGGCCTTTTCAGGATATATGAATAAGAGCAGCCAGCCATTGGAATAGAGTAATGGGGCTGTTGCCCACCCCTGAAGGGAAGAAGTTGGGGGCTCCCCCTGCCCAACCACGGGGCTAAAGGTCAGGCCTGTGCTCCTCACCGCCCATGTTTGTGTCTCTTAGGTGGACAGCGCTATGTCCCTGATCCAGGCCGCCAAGAACTTGATGAACGCCGTGGTGCAGACAGTGAAGGCATCCTATGTGGCCTCTACCAAATACCAGAAGTCGCAGGGTATGGCTTCCCTCAACCTCCCAGCTGTGTCGTGGAAGATGAAGGCACCTGAGAAAAAGCCCTTGGTGAAGAGAGAGAAACAGGATGAGACACAGACCAAGATTAAACGGGCATCTCAGAAGAAGCATGTGAACCCTGTGCAGGCCCTCAGCGAGTTCAGAGCCATGGACAGCATCTAAGACTGCCCTCGCCAGCTGCCCCCACCCATTGGAGCTCTTAAGATCAGTCCCTGTTCTTCACTCACATGTGTTTGCTAAATAAAGCACTGATGTTAGATTCCACAGGGAAATAGGCAGATGTTAAACCCGGTCAGGTGGTGAATTTTGCAAGGACATACTTGTGTTTCAGTCACAAATACTTTTAGAATTCAGGAGCATATTTCTAGCTGTATTTTTTTATAAGTTTAAATAAAAATCCCATAACCAAAGAGAATCCCATATTAATTTTTAGTGACATTCTTGACCAAGTTGTATGGCATTTAGGGTCTGAGAAAGGGGGTGATCTGACTCACCCTTTTTTCAGGGAGGGTCCTTCCCTCCAGCCCAGGATCTGGCAGGTTGGCTGGTATTAAATGCCAAAGATGACCAGGGCAAGCAAATGGTGTCTTAGGAAGTTGTCCCCAGAGAGGAAATGTTTCTAAAAAGGTCCTGAGAGGGACAAACCACATGAAACTCAGTAAAACAGTGTATCGTGGAGAAGACTGATTACTCTATGATATGAAATGAGAATTTTAATGCATGGTTACAGTTTCTAATGTGCTCTGCTGCAGGACATATTAAAAATTTGCTTATTTTTTTCAGGCTAGAATGCTATAATGCCATAATCAGAACTTGCTTGTTTTCTTTTGTTCAGCTCCAAATGCAGATACATCATTGGGCTCACTTCCAATAATTGCAATGTTTCTGGCCTTGGGCTTACAACAATAACCTAACAAAATAGCGTTTGCTTAGGCAATAATTTAGACTTTACCTTATTTGTGATTAATATAGTGATTACTATAGCTACAAGGTATACTTTTACTATCTTATTTAAATTTTATGAATTTGAATGTTTTTTACACTAACTTTTCCCAATAAAGTCCACCTTGAAACCAAGCCCCAAGAAGTTCAAGTACTTTTTCTTTGCCTTCCAACAGTTAAGTTTTACATGGAACATCTCCCGGCTCTGCCCCCACTCTGTCCCAACAAGGAGACTATACCCATGGCTCCTCTGAAATAATTGTTCACCCTTCAAGGGGAACCTTGGAAGTGTCCTTAAGAACTCCGTGCGTATCACCCCCTTCTCTTCCGAGTTGTTTCTATCAGTTTCTGACCATACCAGGATAATAGCTGCCTCCATAATAACCCTCCTAATGCCATGTCCCTTCCCAGCAAAGCTCCTTAGAGAGCTGTGTGTAGTCGTCCCTTCTTCCTCACTTCCATTCCAGCCCCTCTCCTCCAGTCCACTCTACTACTGCCCCCCCTTAAGGGGGCTGTCAGCATTACCAGATTGACCTCATAAGTTCCTCACTAGCCTTCCAGAACACACTACTCTGATATTTGTCTTCCTTTGCTGCCATTTCCTAGTTAGTAGAAGCTGTGCTGCCCTGGGCTCAATACCCAGGTCTCCTTGGATCTACTACTCTTCCAGACTCCTGGCTTTGTGTACAGTCCAAATGCTGCCTTCTCCTGTATCTTAACATATAACTGCGTGCCTCCTAAACTCTCCACATGGAGGTCTTAATATCTCAAACTTGATCTGTCCAAATTCTTATCTTTAAAATGTATGGTGGGTCCAACCACTTCTGTTTACTATCTGCTCATCATATTAGTCACCTATTGCTGTGTAACGAACTGCCCCAAAACTTGGCAGCTAAAACAACAAGCCTTTATTACCTCACTTTCTGAAGGCCAGGAATCCAGGAACAGCTCTGTGGGAGGTTCTGACTCGGTCTCGTGTGAGGCTGCAGTCTCTCTCCGAAGGCCAGATGGGCTGGGGAACTGCTTCAGACTCCCTCCTGGCTGCTGGCAGACGGCCTGGCCTCGGTTCTATGCCCTATGGGCCCTTCCACAGAGCAGCTTATGATGTGGTCACTGCCTCCCCTCAAGTGAATCATCCAGGAGATCAACCACCAGAGGGGAGTTGTGGTTTTTTTAAAAACCTGATCTGAAAGCCCTGTCCAGTGTTCAGTGGTTAGAGCATTGGCCCACACACCAAAGGGTGGAGGGTTCACTCCCCGCCTGAGGTTGGGTGTACGTGGGAAGCAACCAGTCAATGTGTGTCACCTCAATGTTTCTCTCTTTCTCCTCCCCACCTCCCTCCCATTCTCTGAAATGCAAGCAAAAAAAATCCTCAGGTGAGGATTAACATAAAACATAGACATACATGACCAGCACTGCTGTTATATTCTGTTGGTCACACAGTCCCCACCCCCCATCTCCCTGGGAGGGGGGTGACATAAGGGGGTCAATGTCAAGAGGTGGACTCCCAGTCACCTGTACCCAGATCACTGCAGTCACTTCCCCCTCAGGCTTTCCTGATTATACTGTTCCCTACCCTACTCCCCAGGGCAGTCACAAGCAATATGCAATTTTCCCCTCAACTGGGAGTTCAACCAGGAGGGCAGGGCTGGTCAACAGCCTGTGGCCCATGGCCCCTCTTCCTGGCTGGGCTGGTACTGATTTGCCCGGGATCTGCCCAATCAGGACAGGCCAACGGGACCCCGCCCATGCACGAATTTATGCAGGGGGCCTCTAGTAATCCCTACAAAACATGTCAGATTATATCATTCTCTCAGCTCCAGCCTGCAATGGTTTCCATCTCCCAGTAAAAGCCAAAGTCTTAAATGACAGATTGGCCCTCTGGCTTCTCCTCTCCCCATTCTTTGTCACTTGCTCTTTTTGCTCTTCTGGTTCCCCAGCTGGAACACCCCCAGAGGTAAACCTGTACTTTGAGATCTTAGGGTGTCTCCAGAAATCACCTTATCCAAAAGAAATTCCTACCATGCCCTCTCTTCATAGCTCTGAACTTGCTTTACATGAAAAGCCCATCTGTTTCTCTTACACGTTTCACAGGAAGAGGGATCTTGATTTGGTTCATCGCTGACTCTCCAAAGACCAGGGCAATGACTGAATCTCCGGGAGCTCCTGTGGGGCTGGACCCAGAAGGCTTTGACCTCCACTCGTCCCACCCCCGACTCTCAGGATCCATGACACTTTGGGACATTCTCATGGCTTTTGTTGCCATCAGTTTGTCACATTCCAAAATTGTCTTCCTATGGCAGCACAGCCATCCCCAGTCTACCTCCTCTCAACCCATGCACTTCAGCAGAGGCCAAAACCCCACCCCTCAAATGCTGCAAAGGTTCCTAAACAGCTAACCTGGCCTACATCAGTCTCAGCATCCATTATCCATTCTCTACCTAGCAGCAAATGAATCTTCCAGAAACATCTCCAAAGGATTAAAGCCTCTGCGTGACGCCCTCTGTCCAGGCTGCCCACCTGACATGTTGGCAGCCCAGTGCCTCCCTGCAGTGTGTCTGGCCCTGTGACCCTGCCCTCTGTGCCCACTGTGACCCTAGAAGCGGTTCCTAAGACCCTGTGCTCCCCCTATGAGCCCATTACTTGATGTCCCGGTCAGCATCACACCAAATATACCATCACATACTTAGACTAACTTCTGTTTAGCTGGACCTCCTAAGCAGTATCTGTGAAATCATGTTTGATGGGCTGGTTACATTCTTCCTAATATGCATCAAAAGGGCATTTTGATTAAAGTTCATGTATTCCCTAAAATCTTCCAAGTACCAGCTCTGCAAACACTGGCCCGCAGCTGCCATTGCTGCCTGGCCCTGGGCATGGCACATGGTATTGCAGCACCAGCCTCACAGGCCTGACCTGAATTCTGTTGAGGAACAAACAGCATTAGTCTTGCTCTCCTTATCCAGCAAAGGGTCTGCTACATGCTTGAGAAATAATTGAACCATTCCAACCAATCAAAAGGTATTGAAGGCAAAAAGTAGGCGACTGACGAGGCACCCCCCAGAAATCCTCATCTTCTCAAAGACAACCGCCTGAAGCAGGAAGGCCTCACTATATCCTGCCCTTTTGCTTCCCAGGAGGGCTGCCCCCACCCTCAGCAACACCTCGATGTGCCACGGCGTCTCACCAGCCCGGCACGGTGGGTGTGCCACTCCACACCTGTTCCGGGACCGCAGAGCCAGCTCTCTCTCCTCGCTGCCAGCAGCTGCCTGCTAACCCTGTACCACCGCCCGCGACTCCGGGGCGGATGCTTCAAGGCCCTTCCTCACCTCTGCCGCCTTAATTCTACAGCTTTCAACCTCCTCCCAGGCCAGGGTCACTCCATGGAGGGAGAGAGGACTTTACCCACACCTTCATCGCATCTTTACAGCCTGTGAGGGGTCAGTGCTACCACCACCCCTCAATCTTTACACCCAGGTCACACAGCTGGCAAGCAGCCAACACCCCTTCCAGCTTCAAGATCCAGTCCCTCCAAACCCCCAGGTCATGGAGCTCCAGAGGGCAGTGCAGAGGCCTGATCCCCTCCGTCATCCCCTACCCCCTACCTTCTTCCCAAAAGCAGGGAACTCCCTCATGCTCCTTCCCACCACATCTGCCCATCTCTATACCAGGTTCTCACAAACTATGTCTGTTAAGATGCAGGAATTCTCCAGGTCCCTGGCTAAGGCCACTCCCTGGCTTCTCACTGATCCTGCCTAGTCAAGGATTTGGCCCCACGACCTTCCCTCTAGTTCCTGCCTTGCCAAGGGTCCTTCCTCCTGGATCTTGCTCAGCAGCATACCAGACATATTCTAATACAGCGGCGCCCATCCGGTGGTCTGTGGACCACTGGTGGTCCATGAGGTCGGAAAGGTTGGTGACTGCTGTTCTAATAGGCCCCATAGTTTTTTTTAAAAAATAAAGACAATACAAAAAGCTTCCCTTGAGTTCATGTCACTCCTCTGTCCCCTTACACAGAACACCTCAGATGAGTGTTTAGACCCTCTGTCTCTACTTCCCTCCTCCGTTCTCCTAGCTAACCTCTTCTGTCCAGTCCCTTCTAAGCAGCAGGTGAAGTTGGTGCGCCCGCACCGGCTCCTCGTCAAACCTCTAGATGTCCACATTCCCCTCCCTTCACCAACCTCTGCTCATCTCCTTACTAGCTCGTTCTGACCTCTAAGGCTGAGGTGGTCCAGGAGTCAGACCCGGGCCCTCTTCTGATCTCCAGACCTTCATGGTATGTGGGTAAATGGGTAATAACCAGGTCTCCAGGGCAGAGTCGGGAGGGGATGCAGAGGAATAAGTTTATATACATTTTACTCCTATAACAGGATTGTGGCACACAATTCACAAATAACAAAATTCACAATACTCTTTACTGAAACTTCCATACAGCCAACTGATTCTCACCAGGCTTCCACCGACTTTTGTTGAAATCTTATATCCATAGCCAACTGACAGTTGGAATTGACAAAGGAGTCTGGTTCTGACAGGAATGCTGGTTGATACTTGGTTTACCTTACGCGGAGCAAGACGAAAGTGAAAAAACAAAGACATTTGTGGGAGTTTCACTTGTTCATCAGTGAATGACTTCTTTGCTAAATCATATAACTGTCACATACTGTAAGACAATTCCTTCGGATTTCTATGCGGATAGATGACACTTTGTTTAATCAGCATTATTAACATTTTAAAAACATTTTCTTCATCTCTTTAAGCCTTGATCTGTAGTGTTTCCCAGTGTCCATGGTGTAAGATACTCCCACCACAGCAGATTTCCAGCCACGAAGGTGCCCTCTGTTGAGCATATCTCCACCACCCAGAGGCGACAGACACACGTCATCTCCAGAGCATAGAGAATGCTTGACCAAGTTATTAGGAAAGTTGAGTAATAATTACCTTAAAAATTTTTTGTTTACACACATTAAAATTTATACTTTTTTAGGGGACAATTCTGTGAGTTTTGACAAATACATAGAGTTGTGTAATCACCACTCCATTCAAGATGCAGAATAGTTCTATCACCATCCCCCAACATTCCCCAATGTAGTGGAGCCGTCCCCCTATCCTAAGTCTTGGCAAAAACCTTCCTTATAATTTTGCCTTTTCCAGAATGTCGTGTAAATGGAATTATACAATACTTAGCCTCTTGAGTCTGCCTTCTTTCCATCAGCATAATGCCCATGATTTGCACACAGGCTGCTGTGTGCAGCAACAGTTCATTCATTTCCACTGTGGAGCAGGGCTGCACTATGCGGATGTCCATGGTTTGTCTATCCACACTCCAGGTGAGGGACATTTTGTTTCTATGTTTTTTTATTTTTACAAATAAAGTTGACATATTTTCCTTTATCTTGAGTAAAATACCTAGGAGTGAGATTGTGTTATACAGTATATGTTGAATTTTATCTGAAATTGTGTTGTACGGTATATGTTGAATTTTATCTGAAACTACCAAACTGTTTTCCATTGTGGCTACATCATTTTGCATTCCCAGTAACACTGCTCTGCATCCTCATCAGCACATAATATTGTCAGGCTTTTGGTTTGTTCAGGCTTTAAAATTTTTTCAGTGGGTGTGTAGTAGTGTCTTATGGTTTTAATTTGCATTTCCCTAACAACTAATGATGCTGAGCATATTTTCATGTGCTTATCTATCATCTATATTTCTTTGGTGAAATGATTTCAAATCTTTTGTCTTTTAAAAGTTGGATTGACAGAGGAAATCCAAGATGGCGGCATAGGTAAACACCTACACTGCTGCCTCACACAACAATTTCAAAACTACAACTAAAAGACAGAACGGACATCATCCAGAACCACACAAAAGCTGGCTAAGTGGAATCTACAACAAGAAGGAAAGAGAGGGGCTCACAGAGACCCAGAGGAGCTGCAAAAAGCTGAGGTACGGAGACACGTGCGTGGAGAGAGCAGGTGCCGGAGAACCTGGCTGGCTTTCTCTGGCCGGAGGGAGACAGAGACTCTCAAAGGCATTTTACCCTTTATCCTACGACACTAAACCCCAGATCCAGCCGAAACTCATATGGGGGGAGTTTGGACTGTGAAAAGGGAGAAATGCACAGAAATTTAGGGGAGTCGCAAAGGATCAGAAGTCTGGTGACACACGGCACTGCGCACAGGGGACAGATTGCTGATTATGCCACTGGCTTTTGCGAGTGGGCAGGAGACAGACCCTCCCAACTGTGTCACTTCTAACTCCACTAAACCCTGGTTTCGCCATGGTCCCGGAGCACAGGGGAGCCGGAGAGGCAGCAGTCTAGAGGCAGAGAGAGAGAGAGAGAGAGAGAGAGAGAGAGAGAGAGAGAGAGAGAGAGAGAGAGAGAGAGAGAGAGAAAGCGCTAACACGGACAGCTCCAGCGATTACCCAGTCACGTGAGAATCAGGGGCCGTGGAAGGCGGGGCTGACTGGAAGGCAAGGCGGTCCCTAAAGCCCTGAGACTCCACCCATCCCAAGCTCAACAGAGAGGCTTTTGCAGTTTTGCAAGTCTGGTATCATAAGGCTGAATCCAACACAGAAGTTCTCCTAGCATAGTGAAAATGCCGAGACAAGGGAAGGAATCACAAACAAAAGAAATGGAGGAAAATAAACCACTGGATATAGAATTCAAAACCATGCTTATAAGGTTTTTCAAGAATATCCTAGAAAAGTTGGATAAAGTTAGAGAGATCCAAGAGGAGATGAAAAAGAACCAGAAGAAGTGAGAGAGCAAGATACTGAAAACCTACTTAAAGAAATAATGATTGAAAACTTCCAGCACCTGGTGAAAGAAATAGACTTACAAGTCCAGGAAGCACACAGAACCCCAAATAAAAGGAATCCAAAGAGGACCACACCAAGACACATCATAATTAAAATACCAAGAGCAAAAGACAAAGAAAGAATATTAAAAGCATCAAGAGAAAAACAGTTCATTACCTACAAGGGAGCACTCATACAACTGTCTGCTGATTTCTCAACAGATATGATGCAGGCCAGACGGGAGTGGCAAGAAATATTCAACGTGATGAATAGCAAGAACCTACAACCAAGAATACTCTATCCAGCAAAGCTATCATTCAGAATTGAAGGGCAGATAAAGAGCTTCACAGATAAGAAAAAGCTAAAGGAATTCATCAACTCCAAACCAGTATTATATGAAATGCTGAAAGGTACTCTTTTAGAAGAGGAAGAAGAAAAAGGTAAAAGATAAAAAATTATGAACAAATATGTATCTATCAATAAGTGAATCTAAAAATTAAGGGAATTAAAAATTTGATCAACAGAATAAACTGGTGAATATAATAGAATCAGGAGCACAGAAAGGGAGTGGACTGATAATTCTCAGGGGGAAAGGGGTGAGGGGTGTACAGGGAGAGACTGGACAAAAATCATACACCTATGGATGAGGTCAACGGGAGGGAGATAAAGGTAGAGGGAGGGTGGGAGCCGGGTGGAGGGGAGTTATGGAGGGGGAAAAAGAGAAACAAATGTAATAATCTGAATAATAAAGATTTAATTTTAAAAAAGTTGGATTGACTATTGAATTTTTATTTTATATATATATATATATATATATATATATATATATATATATTCTGAATATAAATCCTTTGTCTGGTAGGTGATTTGCCAATATTTTCCCCGTTACTTGTCTTTTGTTTTCTTTCACAGAAATTTTAACATAGTGAATTTTATCATCTTCTTCTCCTTTATGAATTTATGCTTTTGGTTATTGTATCTAAGAACTTGTTGGCCAATTCAAAGCCACAAAGATTTCTTTTAAAAAGTTTTATAATTTTTCATTTAGGTCTGATTACCTTTGAGTTCAATTTTGTATAACATGACAGATATAGGTCAGAGTTTGTTTTTTAAAATATGGCTGTCCTGTTGTTGTTGCACCACCACTTACTGAAAAGATGATCCTTTCTCCAATGAAGTGTCTTTGCACCTTTGTCAAAAATCAACTAAATATATTTGTATGGGTCTATTTCTGAACTCTCTAATGTGATTCATTGATCTGTGTCTATCTTTTAGCCAGTGACACAATGTATTGAAAATTGGCTAGTGTGAGTTCTTTTTCAAGATTGTTTTAGCTACTTCAATTCCTTTGGATTTCCATGTAAGTTTCCAAACTCTTGAAATCTAAAAAGTTCCTGCTGGGATTCCATTGACTCTATAGGTCAATTCTGGAGGGACTGATTGACATCTTAACAACATTAAGTCTTCCAACCCAGGAACTCAGTATGTCTCTCCGTTTATTTATATCTTTTTCATCAGTGTTTTGTACTTCTCAGCATTAAAATCCTGCCCATAGGTTGTCAGACTTATATGTATTTCATCTGTTCTAATGCTGTTTTAATATTGTTTTTAAATTTTCATTTCAATATTTTATTGTTTGTATATAGAAATACAACTGATTTTTGTATATTGACCTTACATTTTGTGAGCTTGATAAACTCACTGTTACTTGGATATTTTTTTGTACATTTCATGGGATGTTCTATATTCACAATCATGTTATCCTTCAATAGAGACTGTTTTATTTCTTCTTTTTCAGTCTGCATGCCTTTTATTTCATTTTCTTGCCTTGCTGCACTGCCCAGGACTTCAGGTACAATATTGAAAAGGTGGTGAGTGGGCATTCTTACCTTGCTCCCAGTCTTAGGAAAAAAGCAGTCAGTCTTTGACCATTAAGTTTGATGCCTGTTGTAGGTTTTCATGTGGTTTTCCTTCATCAGGTTAAGGAGGTTCCCTTCTATTCCTAATTTTTATTATAAATGGACTTGTTTTTGCTGGCTTTGAAGGAGGGAGGATCCACAAGCCAAGGAATGCAGACAACTTCAAGGAGCTGGAAGAGGCAAGGAAATGGATCCTACTGGAGCTGACAGGGAGGAATGCAATACTATTGGTGGCTCTGATTTCTATATTGTGAAACTGTCAGATTTATGATCTATAAAACTATAAGGTAATTTGTGTTGCTTTGAGGCATTAAGCTCATTCTCATTTGTTACAGCAGAATAAAAAACTAACGCAGTAAAAGAGTGTTTTTCAAGGAATTGGTCCATCATTTTTCTAAGCTGCCAAATATATAGACTTGAGTTGTTTGTAGCATTCACTTATTATCCTCTTTTTTTTTTTTTTTGATTTTTCAGAGAGAGGAAGGGAGAGGGATAGAGAGCTAGAAACATCGATGAGAGAGACACATCGATCAGCCACCTCTTGCATGCCCCTTACTGGAGATGTGCCCGCAACCAATGTACATACCCCCGACTGGAATCGAACCTGGGACCTTTCAGTCCGCAGGCCGATGCTCTATCCACTGAGCCAAACCGGTTTCGGCACTTCTTATCCTCTTAATAAGTGAATATAGTGATAGCTCCTCTTTAATTCCTGGTATTGGTAATGTGTGTCTTTTTTCAAAGAACCATATTTTCATTTCATTGATTTCCTCTAGTTATTCTGCCTTCAATTTTATTGGTTTCTCTGCTCTTATCTTTATTATTTCCTTATGCTTTCTTTGGGTTTAATTTGTTCTTACTAAATTTTAAAAAATTATCTTTGCTTTTTTAATATATTAATTGTAAGTTTACATTATTTGATTTTTATTTTTTAACTAATTTTTAAATGTCTTTATTAATTTGAGAGAGAGAGAGGAAGGGAGAGGGAGAAAGAAAAACTTCAATGTGAGAGAGAATCAACGATCAACTGACCAGGGACCAAACCTACAACCTGGGCATGTGCCCTGACCAAAAACCAAACCATCAACCTTTCAGTGCACAGGATGATGCCCAACCGAGACAGAAGGGCCGTGCTGATTTTTAATAATCGCTGTGTTTAACCACCAGCTCACAATGTTTCTAAAACCCACAGGGCTTATAGGCTGCTATGAGCTGGCTCCAGCACACTCTGCTTCCTTCCTCGTTTGTCTTCACACATGACCTCTTCTTCCCTAGCTCCAGACTCTTTCTCTAGCTGCCTAGTCAACATCTCCACTTGAATGTCCAACTGAAATCTCAATAAAACTACATCCAAAATCATGTCTACAATAATGCCTCAATCTTTGCTCCTCTACCCTTCGCTCTTCCCACTTCTGGAACCAGCACCTCCAGGCGCCCATTTGCTCAGGACCCTAAGTGAAGCTTCATCCATGACCTTCTTTCATCACACACCACGCACAGGGTGTCAGCACGCCCTCTCAGCTCCCTCTTTAAAATGTATCTGGAGTCTGAGCACATGGGCACTGCCTTCTCAATCACCATCTCCCTGGTTCTCATCACGATTCTGCAGCAGACCCTGTCCTAGGCTTCTTCTTCTGTCCTTGCCCGTTTGTCATCTCTTGTTACCACAGCAACAGTGACCCTGTTATAATGGCAGTCATGTTGAATTTCTCTATGGCTCCCATCTCAAAGAGAAAACTCCCATCTTACTATAGCTGCTGAGATCTGACCTCCCTTGTTGCTTACTTTCTTGCCATTGACTCTGGCTTTCCTTCCACCCACTACCACATTCCTGCCTGAGGACTTTTGTATCTGCTATTCCCTTGGTCTACAAAGCACTTCCTCTGATCCCCTTCATTCACAGCCTTGCGTTCTTCCGTTCACACTATGTCTACTTAGGGAGCCTTTTCTAACACTCTTTATCCCTTCTCATGTTTCGTTTTCCACACAGCTTTTAGCACTCACTGGCATCGTATTATCTACTTATCTGTCGTGGTCTGCCCCTCCCCGGTATTACCACTTTACACCCTGGAACACTGCCTGGCCCCTAGTTAGTCCTAAATCAAATTTGTTTTGTGAATGAGTGAGCAGCAGCTAGGAAAATGCCCAAACCCTCCCCTTGGCTCCCGGCTCCATCAGGATCAGGCTATGCCCCTTGGCAAAGCTATCAAGGCATTGGAGAATGTGGTCCCCTTGATCCCTGTGGCTCCACCTTGAGCCACTTGGCCCCTCACCCCATCACTTCCTCCGGCTACACTGAACTTGGGTTCCTCCAATGGACCTCTTTCTCCCACCTCAGGCCTTCCTACATCTTCCTGGGGCTGAAATCCTTTCCCTTTTGCCTGCTTGTTTTTAAAGCATCCTTCGGGTCTCAGTTTGGCTACTACCACTTTTGGGAGGCCTTCCCTGACCTCCTCAGCTCCGACTGAACAAAGCTTCCCCCCATCACGTCCATGTCACAGTGGGACTACTGTCCCCCACCAGACTGCAAACTGCCTGGTAGCAGGGCCTGTGACTTACGAATCTCAGAACCCTGGGGCCTAACACTGAGTGAGTGCTCACTAAATACAATCTGAATGAAAGACGAATGGATAAGAGAATTATTAAAAACTAAGCCTGCTAAGAGATGGGATGGGGGACCTAGGACCACCATCCCACTCCTCATTCCTGTCCTCCTCCCACACAGAAGGCCTGGTGCAGTCCAGTCCAGCAGCAGGAAACCAACAGTCAGCCCCAGCCTTGGAGGTGTCCAAAAGCCACAGCTCTCAGCCAGTCCTTGCCATGAGGCAAGGGCCCTATAGCCCCACCACATGAGAGGGGTGGGAGGAGAGGAAAGCAGCCTGAAGGCCCTGGTAGGAAGAAGTCACATTACCCCAGGTACTAGTGGCTATGAGTCCCCCATTACATTTCCTGCCTAACTCCAAACCCAGGTCACATTTCTGGGCCATAGTTCCCAGGGGAAGCAGAGAAGGGCTCCTTCCAGACCTACACACATCAGTGATGAACCGGTGGAACCAGAACCCACACCCAAGCAGCGTGAGTGCAAGCCCTTGGTCACATGGCTGTCTGTCTCCTAGGTGTGTCTGCTACAGGGCCCAGGACCAAGCAATCAGACACCCAGCACTAACCTGGATGAGGCCAATGAGAACATCCAATGGACCAAACTTCCCCATTTTTGATGCCTCGTCTGTACGTAGAGGGAGGAGGGGGGAGCAGCAGTCCACCGCTCAACCTGTGGGCGCAGCAGCCTGGCACTGATCTGGCATTCCTCACCACAGACCCCAGAGGCTCTTTCCTCGGCCCCAGGGACCGCTGACCCCCTTCCCTAAGAGCTCATGGCCCAAAGGCCCCTTTCTGTAGCATCCCAGAGGACAACAGAAGAGGTCCTCAATTAGGCCTCTACTAGTCTAACTCCTTCCAAGAAGATCCCTCTCATATCCCAGATTAGACCCTGGTTACAGAGGCCTCCAGGGCTGGGGATCCTCAGCCCCAGCCTGATAGTAGCCCAGGATCTCACAAGTCTTCTTCCACAGCTGCCCACATTCCTGCCAGCCCTTGCTCAGGTGCACCTGCTCCCGCAGCCTCAGCAATCACCTCTGCCAGGAGGCTCAGACCAAACTCAACCCAAACCCAAGCTCTCCTCATGTCTCACCTTCCCCCTTTCTCAAATCCTGCAGAGTCTGCTGCCATCTTTAAAGTGACTCTTGACTTTGGCCTTAGCCAGGCCCTGGCACCACTTTCTGGAGCCTACCCTGCTCTGCCACAGGACAGCTGTTCTGCCATTTCTCCTGGCCCTCCCATTACTGCCTGTCAAATTAACACAATTCCCTTCTGAGCTGCACATTCACACTTTCCACAGCATGATCAGCCCAGCATATCCCAGCTCTGCCTCTTACAAGCTCTGTGTGAGATTAGGCAGATCATTTAGCCTCTCTGAGCCACGATTTTCTCTTCTATAAAACATACTTTGAAAGCTACTGAGAGATTCTCAAGGCAGTGAGGCAGAATCCAACATTTGATAGACTTTGGGTCTGATCCTCACTTTCCGGAACCCGGCGGCTTCCTGCGCTGGTGAAACAGGCTCCTGCCTCCTCCTGCCCGCCTGGGAGGCTCTGTGCAGGCAGCAACTCTCTCCAAGCTCCTGTGTGCTGTGGCATGAGGAGAGCAGAAGGTCTGATGCTAAGCAAAGGGAATTCAGGGGAGTAAGTACTCGGTTTCCCCGCAGCATAGCGAAGTTGAGATTTCGATATGCAAAGCCGGGATGAGGAGATTTCTACATGCAGGCGGAGAGGGGCTGCCTGCACGGCAGGAGTGAGCCTCTGGTGCATTGGGAAAGGCTGATAAACAAACACACCAGAATCCAAATCAGGAAGGCCCAGAGCTGGGGTTGCCATGGCAACCAGCAGTAGGCTCCCAGCCTCTCTGAGGTGGGGGCAGGGACTTGCCAGATTCGGCTGCCCCCGCCTCCAAGGCCTCCTCCTTGGGCTCTGCCCAGCTCAGCAAGGACACAGAGAAGGGGCAAAGGCACAGAGAAGCAGCCCAGGGCTCCCGCTACCAGCTTTAGTGAGGTCACTCCTCTCCCAGGGTGAGGCCTATCCCCAAGGGCCCCAAAGTGAAACAAGCCACTCCCAGCATCCTCTACCACCCAGGTCCCAGCACCAATCACTTCAGCCCAGCCCATCAGCATCCCTGCATGTGGTGATGCCCTCAGGCTCCTTCCAGGACCAGTGGCCTGAAATCCATTACTTGGTACCAGGTAGAGGGGTAGAGAGATAACCCCCAGACTTCCTCTCATAGCAGGTGGGGGAGAAACGGGCACAGGCACCAGGCCCTGGGGCAGTCCTTTAGGCACGTTTTCTCTCATTTAACGGCATAACCCTTTGACAGATGAGGAAACAGACTCAGGGAAGTTAAGTGACTTAAAAAAGTCACAGAGCTACTGGGTGGTAAAAGCTATGTCCCAGCCAGAGTTTTCCAACTCTGAGCCCGGATCCTTCCCAAAGTGGGGCCTGTTACTAGATGCCCTGGGCTGACCCTGCAGCAGTCATCAAGGGCTGCGCCCAGTCTGCACGGACACACAGTAGACAGACAGATAATGACCTTCATGCCTCCATTTAATGGCCAGTCCAGCACTGCCCCGATGATGCCCAGACCCTGGTAGGGAAGCCCTCCATCCTGCTGCTGTCCCCTGAAAAACCCACCCAAACTGATACCTCTCCACCTTACTAGCAGTGTTCCAGTCTAGTCTCAGTCTCTAGCGGCAGCCTCATCTCAGCTCCTTCAGCAAACTGTTGATAGAACCCAGCAGCTCCCAGAAGTAGCCCTCATCCTCGCCATCTTGAAGCTCCTGGGCAGCTAGCACTTGGTATTCAGCCTGCAGACCAGCCAGCGTCCTGCTGAGCATGGGGTCCTGATGGTAGTGGTCCCGGCAGGTGCCCAGGAGGGCACGCAGTGTCTGCAGCACCTTTTCACGGGCATCATGTTCAGGCAGTGCCAGCAGGTGGGCAGTGATCTCACACCAGCCTTGTTCCCGCAGGCTTGGCAGGAGGTGCACCTGGCGATACTGCTGCAGCTTCTCTGGGGACGTCTCCTGGGTCAGCTTGGCCTCCTCCTCAGCAAACATCTGCCAGCCGCATGGCCAAGTCGGGTGGGGAAGAGAGGACACACAGAGAGCAGTCAGCCCTGCCCTTCAGATGTGAAGGTACATGGCTGACCGGTGAGTTCGAACCCTCTTCCTTCATCCCTTTGGGCCTCCAAGGCCCTTATGGGAGAAGGCCAGGAGGATTCATGGCTTCACACCTGCTCCCCCACCCACCCATCTATCCATCCATCCACTCATCCAAACAGCTGTCAGTGTGCCAGATGCTGGAGACATGGTCCCTGCTCTTAGGGAGCTCGGGATCTAGCAGGAGAATAAAAGTTAACTGAGTAATTCCTAAAGAGCATAATAAATTTAGTTCAGCAGTATACTGTGGTGCCAGCCCAAGACCATTCAGCTGTCAGTGGTGGAGTGGGAATTTGAACCAGCCAGAGCTTCCCTGAGCCTGGAGGGATAAGTGGGAGTTGCCCAAGAGACTAAGGATGGAGTGCAGGGTCCACACACAGGAAGGTGATAACAATGCCTGGGCCCACCTCCTCTTGAAGAATGGCAGGTTAGCCCTGGCTGGTTTGGCTCAGTGGATAGAGCATCAGCCTGTGGATTGAAGGATCCCGGGTTCAATTCTGTCAAGAACACATGCCCGGGTTACACACCGATCCCCAGTAAGGGGCGTACAGGAGACAACCGATCCATGATTCTCTCTCATTATTGATGTTTCTCTCTCTCTCTCCCCCTCCCTGAAATCAATAAAAATAAAAATAAAAAAGTTTTTTTAAAAAAAAGAATGGCAGGTTATTCTGGAGTGTCTCTCCAAGGAGGATGGCCTCTAGGCTGAGGGTCTGGAGAGCTGAGGAAAGTTTGGGCAGGAACTCAGTCCCCCTCAGCAAAATATGGTGGAACCAATCCTGCCAGGCTGCCAGAGGCGGCAAAAGAAACACCTAAAACCTGAGAAGTTAGCAGCTTATTTCAAATGTCAGAGGAAGGCTATGCAGAGGTGGAGGGTTGGCAGGGGTGGAAATGCCCCATATGGGCTGTACTAAATGTACCTGCAAGAGTCTCTGCTCTAATTCCAGGGGAGAATGAGGCATTCAGGGTACAGAGAAGGCAAGAGGGGAAGCCCAGGAAAGATGAGGGGCCACAGTAGACCACATGATGGCCTTAGGGCCCATTGGGGCTGGTGGAGGAAACTGGAGAGGGGAGGGGTCAGCATCCCGGAACAGGAAAAGCTCACAACCCATTTCCAGCCTGGCTAGTTCTTTACTCCTGAGAGAGAGAAACATCAACAATGAGAGAGAATCATGGATCGGTTGCCTCCTGTACGCCCCTTACTGGGGATCGGTGTGTAACCCGGGCATGTGTTCTTGACAGAGAAGCCCTGACTCCCTCCAGCATAGAGCATGCTGACATCTGTCCTCAAGCCTCTGCTGCAGGAGGATGGCTGTCTCTGTACTGTCTGCCAAGAGACACCAGTCCCTCCCTGATCTTCATCGCACCCCAAGGACTCCAATGTCAGTGCCCCCCATGCCAGGGCTGGAGGCAGGGAGGAGACACCCAAGGCAACAGAAGAAAGAGATCAGTCTCTCTCTCCAGCCAATGTTCACATCCTCCTCCAGGCTTGTTGGCCCACATCCAGGATGTCAGCTGTGCCTGGGCCTTATTAATTGGATGTGAGCACCACATGGATGCCTGCTGTTCTGGGTTCTGCAGTTTAAAGGGAGAGAGGGGGAAAGGGGAAGAGGGGGAGAGAAGGAGAGAGGAAGAGAGGGAGAGAAGGAGAGAGAGGGAGAGGGGGGAAGAAGAAAGAGAGGGAAGGAGGGAGAGATGGAGAGGGAAAGAGGAAGAAGGGAGAGAGGGTGAGAGAGAAAAGGAGAGGGGGGAGGGAGGGAGACTGAGAGACATGTCAGGCAAGAGAGATAGAGAGGCAGAGAGGGCAAGCACACAAAAGCAATAGCTGACAGAGAAGCAGCCATGGACAGCCCTGACCCTCAGCAAAGCACGGGGGGGAGGGGGGGGAGAGAAGGAAGGGGCCCCTCAGCTTCCAACACGAGGCAGCGGTTCCAGCAGCTGCCCAGCCCTGCTCCACCAATCCACAGCCTAGCTGCTGCAGGGAGAATGCCAGCCAGCCAATGTTCCCTGCAGCAGCTGAACTAAGAATCCACGTCTAGCTGGTTTTACTCTATCCATAATTAAGATACTTTTTAGTCTCACAGAGGCCAAAATGAGCCCGGCACCAGGTCTCTTCCAGGTGGCAAGCACCTGGGGTCCCCAGGGCCTTCCATGGCAGCCATTCTGAGCCCCTACCCAGAGCCAAAGCTCTCAGAGTGGGCCACTCCAGGTTTCTAGAATCTTAAGATTCAGCATCATCCCAGCCCTTGGCTCCTTGGTCTCCTGGCTGCTGTCATGGCTCTTGGACATAGCTGCTCCATCACTCCTGCTCCTCATCGCCCCACCCTATGCTTCAGCCAAATACCCTTTCATTAAATGAAGGGCTCATCCACTCTATTTCTGGCCTTCGATCACACTGATCCTGGCTTTGCACACTGCTAGGACCACTGCTAGCACCTCCCACCCCCTTTCTCCTTCCTCATCAGCCTCAGATTTCAGCTCAGCAGTCATTCCCCACAGGGCATCCTCCCTGATGTCTCAGAAATACTGGGTTTGGAGCCCTGAACTGGGGCCCTCAGCATCCCTGTCTGCCCAGCTCAGAGCTGGCATGTTTGCTTCAAAGCACTTACTAATGAGGATGAAGGAATGAATGAGAGAGACATGGGAGGGGACCAGGATCAAATGGTCAGAAGCAAACAATGAGAGGGAGGCAGGGCAAGCGGGAACGCACCTTTTCAGTGACCAGGTCGTAGAGCAGGGTGACCACGCGCACGGCCAGCACCTCTGTGCCCTTCTCCTGCACCAAGCTCCTTAGGACCTGCAGGCCCCCCAGCTTCAGGAACTGCTGCTGGGCATAGGGGAAGTGTCGTAGTAGGGAGCACAGTGCAAACAGGACCTGGGGAGGCACAGATCCAGATGGGTGAAGGGTCAAACAGAGTTGGCCCTGCCCCAGGCCCAGAAAAGGCAGCTGTAAATGTACCAACTACCTCAGCCTGGCTCCTATTCTTCCTGGCTCCATCCACCACCTCAGGGACAGCCACACCCCAGAACTCAGGACTGGGAGAGCCAGATACCTTCAATATCGCCCAGTGGACAAATCGAGGCCCATTGCAGACCGCCAGGGTCTGGGACTCAAAACAATGCCTTGGGAGCTACATCCAGGTCCCCAGATGCCTTGGCCTGCTGCTGCAAGACTTTGAGTGAGTGGGACCTCTCCGCTTATGCCCCCCAAAGTGACATGCACAGCCCGGAAAGGAACCAGTGCCTCCTGCACAGGTGTGCTGGGGCTGGACAGGAGGAAAGGAGCAGAATCCCACCTTCTTCTTTGCAGTGAGAGGCTGCTCCGTAGCCAGGATGACTAGCAGCTTCTGCAGGGCTCCCCCCTCGATGGCCTCCACCTGGACCTTTGGGTTGCTATGGAGAGTGGGAAGGGGAAACACAGAAAAGCATGACTTGGCACCTATTCACCAAGTGGGGGCAACACTACTGTGCCCAGCCCAGGGATCTGGGTGGTCAGAGAGTTGACACTACACCAGCCATCCCTTGGGAGAACAAGGTGTGCAAGGGGGTGAGGGAGGTTCTCCCCCTCTGGACAAGCTAGAACTGAGATGGGGAAACAGAGGCTAATTAGGGTAGATCCACCTGGGTACAAAGACCTATGGCACCAATGACAGGGTCAAGTGGCCCCATGCCAGTGTCCCCTCCCCAGCAGCCAGCAGGAGTGTTTTAAAAAAGGAAATGACGTCTACCATTTCAAGATCTTTCTGATGCTCAGGGTGCTACATCTATGGCCCTGCTATGGAAAGCCTTCGTCCACCTTCCCCAACCAGTGTTGGGTGCTATTCTTTTAATGACCCCAGGACCATCACACAGTGAGAGGCAATTACTAATTGGGTCCCCAAGACAGGAACCCTTTCTTTTTCTCTCCTCTCCTGGGTGGAGCGCACACACAGCACATAGTGAATGCTGTGGGAGGAAAATAAAAAGAGAACACAAGATCCAGGGATCCTCTGCATCCCTATGCAGAACCTGAAACAGGATCAACCTAGTACCTCCCCGCCAGCCCCTCCACTCTCTGAGAGCAGCCACTGTGACGTTCTCTATCCCTGTAACCTCAGCGTTTAGCACAAAGCCTGCCTGGCACAGGACCCTGAACAATAGGGAATGAATGGATAAACCATAATTGTGCCAACCAACAAACAGGCAGTGCTGAAATGCTCAGCACCCAGAGCTGCCTCTGGACTCCAATCCGCATTCTAGGCTGGGAGAGTAATGAGTCAAACACTCAGGCCCAGCCCTCCTGGATGAAAGGATGCTGGGCCCCAGAAGAGTGCCAGGGAGGGCACATGGCAGGGAACCCCACCAGGATATCGTGTGTTTTTTTTCAGGATCCTTGCTTTCTCAGATCAAATTAGTGATCAATTAAGGAACAAGTGCCAAACACAGGGACCTATGTTTTTAGGCCCTTGAGGAAGGTCAAGGCTCCCTCACCAGCCACTTCTGAGGCTTCAGAGAAGAACGGGGCAGCAGGCACATAAAAAGCCGGAGGCTAGCAGCCAAGGGAAGGGCAAGGCCAGAGATCAGACAGCCCACAGAGGGTACCAAGTCTCCATCAGGCTCTGGCTGCTCAGAATGGCCGTAGAATGGCCACCAGCTCCCAAAAGGGCCTGGTTCCTCCTAACCCCCAACCTTGGCAGGGGGTCCTCCTGGCATGAGGCAGAGTGGTTAACAAATCAAAGGAAGAAAGCTCCTGATCTAAAACCACAGAGAAAAATGGAGGCAGGTAATAAGAGAGGGTTTACACTGCTGCTTGCAGGAGAGGCCCTGGCACAGAGCAGGCACTCCATAAAGCTGCCGAACGGCACAGTGATGGGCTCCAAGTGAGTCCTAGATGGCCCACCCTTCTCTTCCTGCCTGGCACCAGCTTCAAGGTTCAAAGCAGACTTAGCACACTAAGCCAGTTTTTCTGCTGTAAAATGGGAGGTGCCTTTGTCCCCCTGCGTCCCTCTCAACAGAGAGGACATGCAGGGTGGGTGCCGGCCTGTCCCACTGTACCTCCACTTGTGTCTGAGGAGCAGTCTGGAGACAGGCTGAGGCCTCTGGGGAAGTGAGGCTGACAGCTCCTCTCCAGACGGGCAGGTGGGCACCGATGCATGGGGGACTGGGAGCTGAACCTCTCCCCTGCCCTTGCTCCCTCAACTTGAGAAAGGCAGCTGCTTCATCAAAGTGTGAGCTAATTAGGGCTGTCTCTGCCATCATGTGCCGGAGGAATGCTCACCGCAACAGGCAGGGTCTAGAAAAAGACAAGGACCACACAAATGTCAAATGCTGCCTCCCAAGGAAGGGGGTTCTGCCAGGCCCAACACTGCATCAGCCTCGGGGAGGGCCACGATATGCCCCATCCTCTGGGGATTGCAGAGTGGCAGAGACAAGGCCCTCCAAACACAGCACAAAGCTTTGCCCTTATCTACAGATCTACTGAGAACAAGACCCAGAGACGAGACAATCATCCAGCCAACCCAAGAAGACAAGAGCAGAACTCAGGACAGAGTGGGAATCCAAGGAGACCTGGCCTGAGCACATGGGGTTCAGCATGGGCACCTCCCAGAGCAGCAGCCCTATCATCAACAAAAGCAATAGGAGAGAGACAAGTAGAAGATGTTAATCTTTGATAAAGAAGGCCAAGAGCATACAATGGAATAAAGACATCTCTTCATTAAACGGTATTGGGATAATTGGACAGCTACATGTAAAAAAATGAAACTAGACTACCAACTTATACCATACACAATAATAAACTCAAAATGGATTAACAGATTTAAAGGTAAGTTGTAAAACAATAAAAATCCTTGAAAAAAGCATAGGCAGCAAAATCTCAGACTTTTCACTATACAACACCCAGGGCAAGAGAAACAAAGGAAAAAAAATGAATGAATAGGATTACATCAAGCTAAAAAGCTTCTGCACAGCAAAAGAAGCCAGCATCAAAATGAAAAGGAAATCCACTATGGAAGAACATATTGGCCAGTGATACATCTGATAAAGAGTTAACATCCAAAATACTTAAAGTGACTCATACAACCCAACAAAAGACAAACAATCCAATAAAAAAAAAAATTGGACAGAAGACCTAAATAGACACTTCTCCAAAGAGGTTATACAGATGGCTACGAGACATACGAAAAATGTTGAACATCACTAATCATCAGAGAGATGCAAATTAAAATGACAATGAGGTACTACTTCACACCTGTCAGAGGGCTACCATTAATAAATCAACAAACAATAAGTGCTGGCAAGGATGTGGAGAAAAAGGAACCCTAGCACACTGCTGATAGGAATGCAGAGTGGTACAGCCACTATAGAAAACAGTGTGGAGTTTCTTCAAATACAGTGGTACCTGGAGATATGAGTGCCCTAACATACGAGATTTTTGAGATACGAGCCGTTGAGCGAGCGATTTTTGCTTTGAAATACGAGCAACATTTGAGATAGGAGTAATCGCGCTGATCGGCCGGCTGCACACGACCCACCAATTTACCACGACTCAAGCGTCTCATAGTTTCCCACGCCTCAAGGTTACGGAATGAATTAAACTCGTATCTCGAGGTACCACTGTAATTAAAATGGAATTGACATTTGACCCAGTAATCCCATTTCTAGTAATATATCCTAAGAAGCCTGAAACACCAACCAGAAAGAATATATGCACCCCTATGTTCATAGCAGCATAATCGACAATAGCTAAGATCTGGAAATAGCTCATGTGCACATCAGATGAATGGATTTAAACACTGTGGTACATTTACACCATGGAATGCTGTGCAATTGTAAAAAATAAAGATTGTTTACCTGAAGATTATCATGCTAAGTAAAATAAGTCAGAGGAAAACAAGCATCACATGATCTCATGTATCTAACTAGAGGCCGGTTGCACAAAATTCACGTACTTAGCGGAGTTGGGGTCCCACAGCCTATGCCTTCTGGCAGTCCAGGAACCCTTGGGGGATGTCAGACTGATGGCTGAGGTCTGCTCTCCATGCTGGTAGTTGGACATCCTTAGTGCTGCCGTCACGGCCACTGTGCTTGCCAGCCATGAGTGGAGCTCCCCCTGTGGGAGCTCCACTGACCACTAGCGAGCAGCTCCTGCATTGAGCATCTGTCCCCTGGTGGTCAGTGCACATTATAATGACCAGTCATTCAGTCAGAGGGCCGGAACTGGCTCTCCGACATCCCCCAAAGGGTCCCCGATTGTGAGAGGGCCCAGGCTAGGCCAAGGGACCCCACAATCAGGCTGGGGAGGGACACAGGAGGCCTCCAGAGCATATCCAGCCAGTCTCGCACAGTCCTGATCGGCTGGACCCCAACAGCAAACTAACCTACTAGTTGACTGTCTGCCCCCTGGTGGTCAATGCACGTCAGAGTGAGCAGTTGAGTGGCGTTAGCATTATCATTAGCATAATATGCTTTGATTGGTTGAATGGGCAACTAATCAAAGCATAATATGCTAATGATAATGCTAAGGCTATTATACAGGATGAACAAAATAAACAGACAAAATGAAAGCATGTAATAGATTGAGGATCCTCAGAGGGAAGGGAATTGGGAGAGGGAAGAGATCAGCCAAAGAACTTGCGAAGGGGGCAGGCATGTACTCTGTAGGCAAATACTTGGGATCCTCCAGAGAAATAATAAACTGATTGGGAGTCAAGAAAAGATGCTAAAAGCCAACAGGAGATATAGCTTTCCTGGTATTTCCATGGGAGCCCCAATGCAAGTTAGAGAGGGCCTGACTCTGTCTTAGGCAAGATGGAGAGGCAAGCCACTGCCAGGCAATCGCTCAGAGAAGCCCCGTGCAAGATCCCTGGGGAACTCAGCCTGCTCTCTGTCACTCAACACTGAGTAAGCCAGGATTCACACCAGATGCTATTTACTGCCTTAGGTGTGAATGAATACATGAAAGGCTTGTACCTTTAGGCCAGACCTGGTGGCTCTGAACCTAAGGTCTGTGGGGTTCTGGAAGAGCCAGGAGAGCTGCCTAGGAGAGGTGAGACTACAGTAAAACAGAGTAGAGGTAAGACAACTTGTGGAGAGGAAAAAGGGCAGATGCTCAGGGGACAGAATGATCATGTGTGTAGAGGCGAGGAGACTGTTTAGTGGAAGGCTTCCCTGGAGAGTCATAAAAATTGGGCTGAGAGGTGCAGCTCATCTGATACCAAGAGGCCAAGCTGGGCATAGCGCTAGCAGGTCTGTTGGCTGGGACCACAATGGGGCGATGTAGGACCCAGACACTACCCAGCAAATGGAACTTGCTCCTATTCTTACTTCAGCCCACATCCAGGGAAGAACACAATGTTGGAAACAAGTGCCTCCAGGTGTCAGACACCAGAGAGCGCCTGGGAGCAAGATTCATCTTAGGACAATGGTGGGGGAGGGAGGTGGGGAGAAAGCGGATAGGGGGGTTGGGGGGGAGGGGAGCAGGACAGGAGTTGAGCTAGGAGACAAGTTGAGCCAGGCCTATCCCACCACTCCCAGGTCAGGTTGTTTCTGGATACCTGGCGCTGTGCCTGTACCTGCCCAGCATCCCTTCTTCCCCGTCTCCTAGCACTGACACTTTCCTTTGAGACTGCTGCTTCTCCCACTCCTGTGTTCCCGATGGGGTGGTTTCAGCTCCCCAGGCTGCAGGGGAGAGTTTGTGGCCCAGTGCTGGCAACCATGACCTCAATGGGTCCCCCAGGATTAGGCAGACAGAGCTCCTGAGTCTTCCACACAGGGGTCAGGACAGAGAAAAGTCTCTTCTCCACAAGGTTAGGTGACTGTAAGCCAAGAGCACCTACAGCTTAGCCGGCAGTAGCCAGGCCCACCCAACCCAAAGGGGAAAGCCCATTTAGAGTATTAGAGAACAGAGCTTAATGCACGGACAAAGGAAACCAGAGGAAAAGAGAAAGCTGATGCCTTTTGTCACTTGCTGAAATTGCTGTCATAAAGCAATTAATCTACTTGTTCTATTGCAGCAGTTTGGAAGGACCTGGGTTAAGTAAGGAGGGACTGTGGGCAAATGTGGGCCTGTGGCCATGTGGGCTCAGCAACCCCGGGCTCACGCACTGCCGCCTTTTCTCTTGGCCAGCTTAAATGAGGGTCCCACATAAATCTGGGCCCTACTCAGGCTGAAGGCTTCAGGGCTCAGTGAACACCTCAGGGGTTAAATCCAATATCCTCTGAAAACAGCCTTTTGTGCTGTCCAGGCAAGGAGCTGAGGAAGCACCACAGAGGGAGCCTGAGAGAGACAAGGCCTGCATTTCCTATGGCACTCAGTCCATCCAGGCAGGGACAGCAGAGGCCAATTGTTTCTTGAGCAATGTGGCCAGAGGGTCAGACACCTACATGCTCTCAGAACCTCTCTCTCCCCAGGCAGCTCTGCCTTGGGCTCTGAATGCTCAATGCTGTGTGATTTTGGGGAGTAAATACCCAAAATAGCTCAGAGTGAGGTGTAAGGGCCAGGGCCTGAAGAACCCTTGGTGAGAATCCTGTGAACAATGACTGATTACCTCAGATAAGTCCCTTTATTTCAGTGTCCTCACCTGTGAGGCAGAGCTAAAACTACCCTGTGCTAAAGAGAGAATTGCTAATAATGCCAAATGCTAGCCAAAGTTTGTGACAGAAAGATTATGATTATAGTGGGCTTGCTATCCCAAGAGAACACAGCTTTATTTAGCGCTGATGTCTCAGGCACATATAGCTGGCCTCACACCCCACCCAGCCTACAGAATCTGGACCAGAGCTACACCCCTTGCCTGGGGTGAAGTTGGGGAGTTGGAGATTTGAGAGAGTTAAAAGAGCAGGGGCCTGGCAAGCCTGTTAGTGATATTAGTGGCGCTCGTGTGCTCAAAGTCAACAAAAGAATATTAAGGACGTAGCTTGTCTCCAACGAGACAAATGAGAATAAACCTTGTTCAGGGCTAAGCAGGCTGTACTGAATAAATACCATTAGCACTTGGATTACTGGGATGTTCACAATCAGCAGGCGAGTCAGCTGCCTGTGTGCAGAGGGACAGCAGCAGCAGCTGCTGCTCTGTACACTTGAGTGGGGTAGGGGGTTGGGGGTGCGGGTGGGATTACAGAAATGGAAGTGATTACATTTGCAGAAACCAAACCGTTTGGGTCAGAGTGACCGATGTGGGTAATCTGCCAAGGGTCAAAGGTCATACTTTAGCTAACCAAAGCTGAGCAAGTGTTGGGGGTGGGGGTGGAGGAGCTGTTTCTTAGGGTGTGCAGCCAAGCCTGGTTGGCGATGGGGGAAGGGCATGAGAATGCTGCCCACTTCAGGTACAGGAGTGGCTTCATAATTTTCAGGCCCATCAAAGTGAAAATGTGAGGCTCTTGTTAAAAATTGTAAGGAATTTCAGGTGGCAAGGGCAGACCATTAAACCAAGCCGTGCCCTTTTCAGTATGGGGTCTTGTGTAGCTGTACAGATCACACGGCCACAAAGCAGGTGCTGCTGACACCAGGAGTGCGTGCACAGAAACAGAGAACACACAGAAATCCTGCTGGGTTAATCAGAACAACAAGGGCTGGAAAAAAAAAAAAAAGAAGAAGAAACACTGGAGAAGGCAGAGTTCTGGGATGGGAAATAAGGATTAGGCTGATGGGTTAGATGGCTGAGGAAACAATAAGGTAGAACCCTGAAGCCGAGTACATGTCCCTAGAGTTCCAGACCAAGCCATGGACACATTGGGTATGTACTCACTCATGAGACTTCAATATTTCTAAGTACAGCAATGTCATTTCTTTTTAATTGCTTAATAATAGGAAAAAGCTGCCATTATTCTGAAATGCCCCAGGAGCAGATGCTGTGCAGTGGGGAAAGGGGGCGTATCTCGGGATATGTGGTCAGGCTTTGCCATTTGCAATCCTGCCTGATGAAGTTGTACATGCTCATCTTCTTGTCAGAGAGCAAGATTCTTCTCTGGTGACCTGACCTTGTCTGTGTCCTAGTGTGTGGCCTTGATCATCTGTGAAACACCAGGACTGGCAGGAGGTGTAATCCTGAAATAGGTAGATTCATTAGGGATCTATACTAACCTGCCATCTAGGGATTAATGGGGTTAAGCAATTAATTAATCAATCAAGATGGGAACAATTGTCAACTTGAATATAAACAGAACAGGTTCACCAAAAATAATAAATGCCACATACAACTCCTCCACAGGAGAAACAAAACATCCAGCCTGTAACTTAAATGTGAAGGGAACCACAATGGGCTCTTTAGAAGTTCCATCTGTTACTGGGGGACGGCAGGGCTGTCACTGGACTGTTCATATACAGTCCCCAACCAGAAGCCAGTCATGTAAGCAAATGTAGATATCCACAATTAACCATAATGATAGCACTTACAAGAGTATCTCTAGGACCTCCTTACTTACATACACACACACGCACACACACACACACACACAGAGAGAGAGAGAGAGGGGGGGGGGAGGAAGGGAGAGAAAGAGAGAGGGAGGAAGAGAGAGAACATGAATCTGCCCATCTCTATAGAGGGAAGAGGGCCTCAGAGGGAAAGCAATCAAAGAATCTTCCTGACAGACATCTGGTAGCTCTCAAACAGCTCTGCATCACAATCATCTGGGGCACATTTTTCCCTTAAAACATTTCAGACACAACACTTAAGAAATTACAGAAAATTACACAGTAAAAGTAACTTACAGAAAAGTTGCAAAATAGTAAAAGAACTCTCAAGAGTCACCAATTGGCCCAGCTGGTGTTGCTCAGTGGTTGAGCATCGACTTATGAACCAGGATGTCACGATTTGATACCTAATTCCCAGTCAGGGCATATGCCCAGTCTGTGGGCTTGATCCCCAGTATGGGGTGTGTAGGAGGCAGCTGATCAATGATTCTCTCTCATCATTGAGGTTTCTATCTCCCTCTCCTGCTCTCCTCCTTTCTGAAATCAATTAAAAAAATATATATCTTTTTTTTTAAGTCACCAATTGTTAATATTTTAACACATATGCTTTTCCATTCTCTCTCTCTCTCTCTCTCTATATATATATATATATATATATATATATATATTCACATTTTTAAAAAATATATATTTTTTCATATATTTTTTCTTTCCTGAAACATTTGAGAGCTAAGAGAACATATACACATGCCACATTACTTTAAATGTATCAAATGTATATTTCCCAAGAATATAACCACAGTACAATGATCAAAATCTGGACATTTAATACTGGTACATGAGCTATAGATATTCAGATTTTGCCAACTTCTTAGAATAGCTTTTTTAGAAAAATAATTTTTAAAAAATCCAATCCAGGATCACATGATACATTTTACTAAATGTCTTTTAAATCTCCTTGGCACTTTTTTTCTTAGCCTTTTTCTTTATAGATAGTTTTGAAGAGCATAGGCCAACTGCAGAATGCTCCTCAGTCTGGATTAGTCTGATTTTCCCCCATAATTAGATTAAGGTTATGTACACTGACAGGAATACCATAAAAGCAATGTTATGTCTTTCTCAGTGCATCATATGAGATGTCAGTCAGGTCCAGAGAGAGTGTCTGTATAATGGAGAAATCTGGCAAAAACTATCATGACCAAGTAACGGAAGTGACCACCACCAGTTGTAGGCCTGAATGACATCTCATGCCTCTGATATGATGGGCCTGACTGACATCTCATGCCTCTGATATGATGCACTGAGAAAGACGTAACATTGCTTTTATGGTAATCCTGTCAGCGTGCATAACCTTAATCTAATTATGGGGGGAAATCAGACTAATCCAGACTGAGGAGCATTCTGCAGCACAATTTACAATGGCTAAGATTTGAAAACAGCCTAGGTGCCCGTCAGCAGATGATTGGATCAGAAAACTATGGTACATTTACACAATGGAATACTATGTTGCCATAAAAAAAAGGAATTCTTACCATTTGAAGCAACCTGGATGGAACTGAAGAGCATTTATACTAAGTGAAATAAGCCAGGCAATGAGAGAAAAATACCACATGATCTCACTCATTTATGAATAATAAAGAACATTATAAACTGATGAACAAAAAAATAGATACAGACGCAGTAAAGCATCAAGACTGTCAAATTATAGTGGGAAGGTTAGGGAGAGGTGGGGTAGATAAGAGATCAACCGAAGGACTTGTATGCATGCATATAAGCATAACCAATGGACGCAAGACACTGGGGGGTTAGGGCATGCATGGGAGTGGGGTTGGGGATGTAATGGGAAGATATGTACACATGTAATACATTAATAAAAAATAAAAATAAATAAAAGCACCGGAAAGTGACCAAAAGTAAAAATAAATACATAAATAAAATAGACATTCTCTTTTAAATTAATAAATATTTTGTAGGGAGACACTTTGAAATATGAAGACAGCAATGTTTCTCATCAAATTTTCACCCACTTAATTGTGGCATTCGCCAATAATTCTTGCTCACAATATGTATTACTATGGTGCTTGTCACATGATGATATTCTAACTCCATTGTTTCTTCTATCTATATTTGTTGCACTCTACTTCAAAAGAGGTTTTTCTTCTTATTCATTCATTCATATCACTATGGAACCTTATTTTCTCTAGAGCAGTGGTTCTCAACCTTCCTAATGCCGCGTCCCTTTAATGCAGTTCCTCATGTTGTGGTGACCCTCAACCATAAAATTATTTTCCACAACATGAGGAATTGCATTAAAGGGACGTGGCATTAGGCAGGTTGAGAACCACTGCTCTAGAGGTTATAATCATTCATATCATTATTTATTTTATTCCTGAAATTATCCTTCATTTAATCACCAGAGCTTTTTTGTGCTAGCTAGCTTCTGTGTCTTTTTGATATGTTTCCATCATTCTTTTGAGCACTTCCTTACTTTCTGGCCCAAGATGTTCGTGTACAGATAATGCCTTTTTCCTGCACCTGCCATGGAATCAGCCATTTCTCCAAGGAGCATGAAAATTTTTTTGGAAATTCTGATTCTAAATCTTACTCTATACAACCTGAATCACAATTCAGAAGATGGGGCTCAAAACCTGATTTTTTGTAAATGCCCTTATACTGGTTTGAGGGCCAGCATTTGGGGTAACTGGATCCAATGCCCAGAACTTTTATCTGGTATAGTGTATCTAATAAACTGACTGCCTAGTACTGGAAGACTAGAGCAGTAAGGAGCCAACCATTGAACAAGGTAGCCTTAACTCTAGTTGTAAACTCTTCCAATTGCTAGAGACATATCTTCTGATGCCTAGTTGAAATCTGATGTCATGAAACATAACAACTGGCCCCATCATTGCTCTGACAGGCCAGCCTTTCTGAAGCTTAGGAGCAACCAACTGTCCAGAAAAAGCTCCCCTTTCACAATCTTGCATCATGGGATCCCGAAGTCATTTTTGTGTGACTCTGGAAATCTACTGCCTTTTTGACAATGCTATGTGGGATGCTGCTCCATGTACCGATGAATCCTCCACAGGGCTCCAGCCTGGACAATCTCTCCAGAGTCCAGTGGGCCCAGGCACCTCTGCCACAGTGCCACTCTACTCCAAATACCTCAGGCCACATCTAGGTTTTTGGAGGTAGTGTTACAAAGTAAGTTACAAACAGTATAGGTGATATAACACCATATATTTATTTCTGGGTGGTAAGATTTATTTTTTAAACATGAGTATGGTTATTTATAAAATTAAATATTTAATAACAAAATGTTAAATGTCACTTTGCTACCTGGGCCTTTCTTCCTAGCTTGCCACTATTATTTTGAATTCTCATTCTGTCACATAACCAACATGTTGCTTATCCCTCGTGATCTGTGTCATCTGCCCCCATGTCCTTATATGAGAATCTGAATGCAAGTTGAACAGGTCAGAGTCAGACATGAGTTCTTTGGCACATAGCTACAGTGAAGACGCTGTTGACACTGAGCCATTTATAAGTAAACATTTATTAGGTATGACTGTTCAAATAGCTACAAATCCAAGTCTTTACCATTTCTCTACCTGTCCTATTAGTTTATTGTGAAATTCTGCCAAATGTTTTCCTGGATCACAAGCTTTCTCTGTGTCCATAACACTGGTCTTATCTCCTGGTCAGTTAGCACAGTTGTTTGGAGTCATCCCGATAAGCCAAGGTTGAGAGTTTGATCCCTGGTCACGGCATATACAAGAAGCAATCAATGAATGCATGAATGGATGGAGCAACAAAGCCAACCTCCCTCCCCCCCTCTCCTTTTCATTCTCTAAAATCAATAAATTAAAAACATTTTGGTCTAATCTCCCTGGCTAGCAAATCTTTCTGAAAATGGAAATTAGAATTGGGGAGGAGCATAAGCAAATCTTGTGGGGTTCTGATAAAGTTCTATTTCTTGATCCAGGTGGTGAATATATAGATATATTTACTTTTAATAAGTTATTAAGTGGTATGTGTAAGATTTATGTACCTTTCTATGAAAGGAATGAAGGAAGGATTAAGCTAATATGGCAAGACCTGCTTTTAAAAAGAAGAAAAAAAAAGAAGCAGTGGAATAGAGGACGTGTCCTGAATCTTGTCCCTGAGCAGACAGAGAGAACGGCTGAGGGTCTCACTAGGAGTGTTTGTTAGCGAGTTAAGGGACAGCTGTACTCCAGAAGAAGATGGGGGACTGCTGGAAGGGACTCCCCTGATGGGCTGCCCCCACCGCTGCTGAGTTTTTCTCACGGAACCACCAGCTCGGATGCAGGGACCGCGCCATCTTGAAGGGGAAAGTGGATGTTATCAGAAGCCTGAAAATCTACAACTGCGCACCCACCGAACAGCTGCGAGCCCCAGAACATGGGTCCCAAATTGGTGCAAACATGCGGATTCAGAAGAGCTCTACACTCCACACAGAAAGGTCAGATTTCGCCTGGGATAAGGTGAGGTCTTTGGTCCCCCAGGATAGAGAAACACGCACACTGTAGGAAATGGAGGACTGGGGAAAGTCTGCCCCTAGAAAAATCCGTGGCTGTTGAGCGTGGCGTGATCTGTGAATGTGGAAGGGAGTCCTCAGAATTGCTAACAGAGGGGATCACTAGAAAGCAACCCATTTTGATCTGATGCAGAAGGACAGCCTGGGAGTTTTAAAAGTGTGCCAGTTGCTTGGACAAGAGCAGGGAAGGGGGACTACACAGACTTGCACTCTTTCCTCTTCATATCCTTGCTTCTGATTGCTAAGCCCAATACATAGGATCACCCAGATGGGGACACCCTAGGAGACTGCAGGAGAAAGTTATTTTTCTGAAATCTGGGGATCAGAGTGGGGAGTGACCATCAGAAAACCAGCTCTGGGGCAGCCAACTCCCACAAACCGGTGTTGAATGGCACCAGGAAAGAAGGATCTAAGCACAGACTAGAGAGGACCTATAATCTCGGAGGTCAATCCAGAAACACTGTCACCCAGGGGCCGACTCCCAAATTGACTCTTGTGTAATCACAAATTAAAGAAAAAGAGATTAAGACACACCGCCTGCTTAAAAACCAGGGATGGCTTACAACACTGAGCACCAGTGGAACATAGGGAACTGCAATAATGTCCTGACTGGGAAAAAGGCATGCTAACAGAACAATAGAGGAAGTGAATGACTCACTACTGCACATCCTATTTTGTCATTTTTAATTTTTAAATATTTATATTTTCATCTTTTACTTAAACTATATTTTTCCTCACTTGATTTTACCTTTTTAATTATTACATTTTTATATTCAATCAGTATTATTACTACTACTATTTTACCTTTTTGTTAAAAAAAACAAAACTGTCATTTCCTCAAAAAACTAGAAATGGAATTCCCATTTGACCAAGTAATCCCACTCCTAGGAATATATCTTAAGAAACTAGAAACACCAATCAGAAAGGATATATGTACCTCTATGTTAATAGCAGCAAAATTTACAATAGCTAAGATTTGGAAACAGCCTAGGTGCCCATGACTGGATCAGAAAACTATGGTGCATCTACACAATGGAATGCTATGCTGCCATAAAAAAAAAAAGTAATTCTCTTCTTTTTTTAAAAAAATATATTTTATTGATTTTTTTACAGAGAGGAAGGGAGAGGGATAGAGAGTTAGAAACATCGATGAGAGAGAGACATCAATCAGCTGCCTCCTGCACACCCCCTACTAGGGGTACATGCCCTTGACTGGAATCGAATCTGGGACCCTTCAGTCCACAGACTGACGCTCTATCCACTGAGCCAAACCAGTTTCGGCAAAAGAAGTAATTCTTATCATTTGAAGCAACCTGGATGGAACTGGATAGCATTATGCTAAGTGAAATAAGCCAGTCAATGAAGGAGAAACACCACATGATCTCACTCATTTGTGGATAATAAAGAACACTGATGAACAAAAAGATACAGAGGCAGTAAAGCATCAAATAGACTATCAAATTACAGTGGGAAGGTTAAGGAGAGGTGGGGTAGATAAGAGATCAACTGAAGGACTTGTATGCATGCAAATAAGCATAGCCAATGGACGCAAGACACTGAGGGGTTAGGGCATGCATGGCAGTGGGGTGGGGGGGGCAATGGGAAGATATATGTACACATGTAATACATTAATAATAAATAAATAAATAAATACCTGCTTTTACCAAACTCATGCTAGCTCCAAGACTTTACTTCTCTTTAGAAATGCTCATAAATCATGTTGCAAACCAAAACTGTTACTCCATCCTGTTTCCTTGCCTCTCTCTCAAATCCCATGATGCCATAAAGATTCAAACACATAGGTCTCATGATGATGTCCATAACTTTCATTTGATTTTGAAGATTCTAACTAATTTATAAAAGCCAGTGGCTCTGCTCCTTCTTCCTCACAGTCCTGGGCTCAAGTTACTCTTAACCATGCTTGTTTTATTCCTTCTAGCAGGAAGGCCATTTTCCTTAAAAGAGAAGTCAAAGGCAAAACAGAAATAGAACAGAGGATGGAGATGCCCTCTCTTTATCTGCTATATTGAATCATCTCACCGAAGCAGGTGGCTAATGCCTTCTTTGTCATGCCTCTCAATCTGAACACTAAATGCTCAGGCAAGTCCTTTATTGACAGCATCCCAGATCTCACCCACCTGGTATTCCTGACAGTGAAGTTTACCTCCTTATTCTCTATCTATTCTTGGTTTTAGGTCTCTTTTGCATCTTTGACAAAAGCTCATCACCAACTGCTCTTTATACAGCCATGTTGGTTTCTTTATGTGTCTCCTCTCTTGTTCCTTGCAGTAATCACTTGTGACTGTATTTAACACATTTCATTTACCAGACTATGAGTCATCCTTCCTTTCAAAGCTCTGAGTCAGAAATTATATCTACTTTTCTAAAATCTGCTTTTCCTCAAACTCAGAGTTTTACATTTCCTTTGGCTTCTCTAAACATAGCCACTTTCTGCTCAGGTTTCCAACACTTCAATTCACCAAACACACACATAACCTTCTGAGACAGTGGTCGGCAAACTCATTTAGTTAGCAGAGCCAAATATCAACAGTACAACAATTGAAATTTCTTTTGAGAGCCAAATTTTTTAAACTTAAACTTCTTCTTCAAAATAGACTCGCCCAGGCCATGGTATTTTATGGAAGAGCCACAGTCAAGAGGCCAAAGAGCCAGCTACATGTGGCTCATGAGCTGCAGTTTGCTGACCATGGTTCTGAGAGATCAAACTTTTAGAAAAGTGAATTAAGAATCAAAGCAAGAGGCAAGATGGTGACTGGCAGGAAGGTAGGGAGGGAGAGTGTGTGAGAGAGTAAGGGAGCGATAGAGGTGTGTGTGAGCGTGTGAGCGTGTGTGTGTGTGTGTGTGTGTGTGTGTGTGTGTGTACGCGCGCGTGTGTGAGTGAGTGAAACAGGGACAGTTAGACCCTGCTGTTCTTCCAGGGAGTTGCCAATATGGGCAGTCTTAGATGGTAAAACCCCGCGGCCGCCACAAACACTCTGGGGAAGACACCAGCAGCACAGAGACCATGCCATCTTGAAGAGCAGAACTGCTTGAGACTAGGATCCTAGCCTCGCCACCACCCAGTCTGGTCTCAGAAGCAAACCAGGACCCTACAGCCTCTCTGACAGAAGACTTGCCACCACAGCTGCAGACCCAGGGACACCTGGCCGCAGATTTCTGTGAGTCACAAAGCCAATTCCCCTCTCCCGCCGCCCCCACAGCAGTGACATAGAAACTACCAGACCCCCGCCACACAATAAGGCTTTCTGCACACACAAAGCAGTGGCGACTCTGCCTGACTTTGAGTCTTGGTGTCGGACATGGGAAGTTTGTTTCCTGCAACTAGTCTCCGTGCCCAGGCAGGGTGACTGAGCAGAATTCGAGACTAGCCGCTCATCTCTAGGGAGTTTCTGCAACCAGATCCCACGCCCATGCAGGGCAGGGAGACAGCACTGAACTTGAACCCAGAATTGTGAACTCAGGGTATTTGTTTCCCTCTACTCGTCTCTGCACCCAGGTGGGGAGACAGAGTGGAATTCGAGCCTATCTGCTCATCCCTACAGAGATAGTTTTCTGTGTTCAGATCCCATGTCCACGCAGCACAGGGAGACAGCACTGAACTTGAGCCTGGGGGTATAAATCCAGGGAGTTTGTTTCCCATAACCAGATCCTGCACCTTAGCAGAGAACTTGAACCTAAATGTGCGGTCTCAGGGAGTTTGTGCCCCACAACCAGACCCTGTGCTCACACAGGAAGGCAGTGCTGAATTTGAGTCTGGGTACATGGACACAGGTAGCTTGTTTTCCACAGGGCACACCCACATGACCAGATCCCACACCCACACTAAGTGGCAGTGCCACTTGATTTTGATTCAGGGCAAGTACACCTAGAGGCTGTTTACTGCAGGGCAGAAGTGGACCTCCTGCCAACACAGTGTGACTGAGCCACCTGTCTCCCGGGCAGATTGGGGACCCTGAATCTCCACACAAGAAGCAGCATTGACCACTAGTGACTAGACTTCGTTCCTCATTACATGAGCCTGAAATCCCTGATTCTCAGTACATTCACACTAAGAGCCAGTGAATCCAATTCTTGGCGCATCTGCACACAGGGACCTGATTCTTAGTGCAAGGTAGCACCAAGAAATAGAGACTCTGATACTTAATTCTTGGCATGGATACAGGGAGTCTCTGACTCCTGACACACAATAGGGGACTTCAATTTTTTTTTATTGTGTTACAGGTATACATATCTCCCCATTGCCCCCCACTCCCAGGCATACCCCAACCCCCCAGTGTCTTCTGTTCATTGGTTATGCTTATATGCATGCATACAAGTCCTTTGGTTGATCTCTTATCTACCCCACCTCTCCTTAACCTTCCTGCTGTAATATGACAGTCTGATGCTTTACTGCTTCTGTGTCTATCGTTTTGTTCATCAGTTTATAATGTTCTTTATTATCCACAAATGAGTGAGATCATGTGGTGTTTCTCCTTCACTGACTGGCTTATTTCACTTAGCATAAGGCTCTCCAGTTCCATCCAGGTTGCTGCAAATGGAAAGAATTCCTTCTTCTTAATGGCAGCATAGAATTCCATTGTGTAGATGTACCATAGTTTTCTGATCCACTCATCTGCTGATGGACACCTAGGCTATTTCCCAATTGTAGCTATTGTAAATTGTGCTGCTATGAACATAGGGGTGCATAAATCCTGATTGGTGCTTGTAATTTCTTAGGATATATTCCTAAGAGTGGGATTGCTGGGTCAAATGGGAGGTCCATTTTTAGTTTTTTGAGGAAACTCCATTCTGTTCTCTGCAGTGGCTACACCAGTCTGCATTCCCACCAACAGTGCACAAGGGTTCCTTTTTCTCCAAATCCTCGCCAACACTTGTCATTTGTTGATTTGTTGATGACTGCCATTCTGACAGGTGTAAGATGGTATCACATTGTCGTTTTGATTTGCATCTCTCAGATAATTAGTGACTTTGAACATGTTTTCATGTGTCTCTTGGCCTTCCTTCTGTCTTCTTTCAAAAAGGTTCTATTTAGGTCCGTTGCCCATTTTTTTATTGGATCGTTTATTTTCCTTTTATTAAGTTGTATAAGTTGGCTGTAGATGTTGGAGATTAAACTTTTATCAGTGATAACATTTGCAAATATGTTCTCCCATACGTGGTCTTTCTTGTTGTTTTGTTGATGGTTTCTTTTGCTGTGCAAAAGCTTTTTATTTTGATGTAGTCCCATTTGTTTATTTTTTTCTTTAGCTTCCATTGCTCTTGGAGCAGTATCAGTGAAGAAGTTCTTTTGGCATATGTCTGAGAATGTGCTGCCTGTGGATTCCTCTAGTATTTTTATGGTTTTCTATCTAATGTTTAAGTCCTGTATCCATTTTGAGTTCATTTTTGTATTTGGTGTAAGTTGGTAGTCCAGTTTCATTTTTTTTGCATGTATCTGTCCAATTTTCCCAACACCATTTATTGAAGAGGTGATCTTGGCTCCATTGTATGTTCATGCCTCCTTTGTCAAATATTAATTAAGCATAGTGGTTTGGGTAGATATCTGGATTCTCTATTCTATTCCATTGGTCTATATGAGGGGACTTTGATTTTTGGCACACACCAATGGGTCCTCTGTTTCAACCTGGCGCAGGCAGGGTCCCTGATTCTAGCTGCACACACAAGGCCACACTAAGCACCTGTGACTCTGACCCTGGCAAGCATAGCTCCCACCAACCCATAGCAACTGCACATCTTGATATTAGAGCTCTTCGGTGACCCTTTGGAGGTGCAAAACTCACACTGCACATGGTCCAGGCCCCTGCAACTTGACATCTGAACCTTCTGGTGACAGTCAGAATGGGGAGACAATGAGCAATCCCCAGAGGAAAGAAAAGGAGGACTCGCCAAGTAAGGAAATAAGTGAAACAGAAGCATGCAACATGAAAGAAGAAGAATTCAGAGTAATGTTCACAGAATTCATACGTGGGATGGACGAGAAAATTAACAACCTATGCAAAAATCAGGAAGAAATAAAAAATGATATAGCTATAATCAAAAATACCATGAAAGGCTTTAATAGTAGACTAGAAGAAGCAGAGGACCGAATCAGCGAGTTAGAAGATCAGGTACAGAAACAAGCCCAATATGAACAGCAATTAGATAAAAAAATTAAAAAGCAGGAGGAGAGCCTAAGGGAGCTTTGGGAAAATGCAAAACAAAATAACATACATATAATAGGGCTGCCAGAAGGCCAAGAAGGGCAGCAAAGATTAGAAAATTTATTTGAAGAAATAATGATTGAAAACTTTCCTGATATGGGGAAGAAAAAAGTTACTTAAGTACAAAGAGTTCTAAGCAAAATGAATCCCAAAAGACCCACACCAAGACACACCATAATTATAATGGCAAGTGTTATCGAGAATTTTAAAGGCTGCAAGAGAGAGACAGAGAGTTACCTACAAAGGATCCCCCATCAGATTATCAAATGATTTCTCAACAGAAACACATCAAGCTTGAAGGGAATGGAAAGAGATATATAAAGTGATGCAAAGCAAGGGACTCAATCCAAGAATAGTCTATCCAGCAAGACTATCAATCAAAATTGAAGGGGAAATCAGGAGCTTCACAGACAAAAAAAAAAAAAGCTAAGAGAGTTTATTGCTACCAAACCATCAATGCAAGAAATACTAAAGAGAATGCTCTAAAAAGAATAAACAAAAAGATAAGAAGGAACACAAAAAATAAATGGCTATAAACAAGTACCTTTCAATAATAATTTTAAATGTAAACAAACTAAATACTCCAATCAAAAGACATCGAGTGTCTGAATGGATAAAAAAATCATGATCCATATATATGCTGTCTACTAGCAACTCACCTCAGAACAAGGGACTTACACAGACTAAAAGTGAAGGAATGGAAAAATATCTTTTAGGTAAATGGAAATGAAAAAAAGCTGGGGTAGCAATACTTATATTTGACAAAATAGGCCTCCAAGTGAAGCCATACCAAGAGATATGGAAGGCCACTTCATAATACTAAAGGGATCGACACAATAAGAGGATATAACCCTGGTAAACATATATGCACTCAATGCAGGAGCACCCAAATACATAAAAAATCTCTTGGAAGGTATCAAGAGAGAGAGAGACAACAATACAATCATAGTAGGGAACTGTAATCACTAGATAAATCCTCTAGATAAAAAATCAGCAAAGAAACAACAATCCTTCATTACTCACTAGATCAGATGGACTTGACAACTTAAGAACATTTCACCTCAAAGCTGCAGAATATACATTCTTCTCAAGTGCACATGGGATATTTTCAAAAACAAACCACATATTGGGTCACAGGCAAAATCTCCCCAAATTCAAGAAGATTAAAATCATACCAGGCATCTTTTCAGACCACAATGGCATAATATTAGAAATAAACTACAATAAAAACAATGCAAAACACTCAAACACTTGGAAGCTGAATAGCATGTTATTAAATATTGATTGGGCTGAAACCAGTTTGGCTCAGTGGATAGAGGGTCGGCCTGTGGACTGAAAGGTCCCAGATTCGATTCCGGTCAAGGGCATGTATCTTGGTTGTGGGAACATCCCCAGTAAGAGGTGTGCAGGAGGCGGCTGATCGATGTCTCTCTCTCATCGATGTTTCTAACTCTCTATCCCTCTCCTTTCCTCTCTGTAAAAAAAAAAAAAATCAATAAAATATATATTTTTTAAAATTGTTTGGGTTACCAATGAGATCAAAGAAGAAATTAAAAACATTCTGGAAACTAGTAACAATAAAAACACAACAATCCAAAACCTATGGGACATAATGAAAGCAGTCCTGAGGGGGAAGTTTATAGCTCAATCAGAAAGGATATATGCACCTTATCTCAAAAAAATAAGAAAAAATAGTAGTAAATCATCTAATGAAACAACTCAAAGAATTAGAAAGAGAGCACCAAGAAAAGCCCAGAGTGAGCAGAAGAAAGGAGATAATAAAGATTAGAGCAGAAATAAATGACATAGAGACCAAAAAAATAATATAAAAGATCAATGAAACCAAGAGCTGGTTCTTTAAAAGGATAAACAAGATTGATGAACCACTAGCCAGGCTCACCAAGAAGCAAAGAGAGGACTCAAATAAACAAAATCAGAAATGATAAAGGCAAAACAACAACAGACCCCACAGAAATACAAAGGATTGTTAAAAAATATTATGAACAACTCTATTCCAACAAACTGGACAACCTAGAGAAAATGGACGTATTCCTAGAAAAATACAACCTTCCAAAACTCAATCAGGAAGAATCTAAACATCTCAATAGGCCAATAACTATGGAAGAAATTGATGCAGTATTCAAAAAGCTTCCAGCAAACAAAAGCCCAGGCCCAGATGGCTTCACAGGAGAGTTATACCAAACATTCAAGGAAAAACTAAAACCTATCCTTCTCAGACTATTCCAAAAAATTCAAGAGGAAGGAACACTTTCTAAGCTCCTTCTATGAAGCCAGCATCACCCTAATACCAAAACCAGATAAAGACAACACAATGAAAGAGAATTACAGGCCAATATCCCTCATGAACATAGATGCCAAAATCCTCAACAAAATTCTGGCAAATTGGATCCAGCAGTACATCAGAGAGATCATACACCATAACAAAGCAGGATTTATACCAGGGATGTAAGGATGGTACAATATCTGCAAATCAAAAAACGTGATACATCACATAAACAAATACAGGAAGAAAAATCACAGTCATATCAATTGATACAGAAAAAGCATTTGACAAAATCCAACACCCTTTCTTGTTAAAAACTCTCAGCAAGATGGAAATAGAAAGATCATACCTCAACATAATAAAAGCCATATATGATAAACCCACAGCCAGTATCACACTCAATGGACAAAAACTAAAAACATTTCCTCTAAGAACAGGAACAAGACAAGGATGCCCTCTCTCATCCCTCCTGTTTGATATAGGACTAGAAGTACTAGTCACTGCTATCAGGCAAGAAGAAATAAAAGGCATCCAAATTGAAAAAGAAGAAGTAAAACTGTCCTTATTTGCAGACGACATGATACTGTATGTAGAAAACCTAAAGACTCCATCAAACAATTATTAGACTTAATAAATGAATTCAGCAAGGTAGCAGGATACAAAATTAACGCCAAGAAATCTATGGCATTTCTATACACCAATAGTGAACTTACAGAAAGAGAGACTAAAAAAGTAATCCCATTTACCATCATACCAAGTAAATTAAGATACCTAGGAATAAACTTAACTAAAGAGGTAAAAGACCTATATGCAAAAAACTACAGGACACTGAAAAAAGAGATAGAGGAAGATATAAACAGATAGAAGAACATACCGTGTTCATAGATTGGTAGAATCAACATAATCAAAATGTCCATATTTCACAGGACTAGAACAAACTCTTCAAAAATTCATCTGAAATAAAAAAAGACCCTGAATAGCTGCAGCAATCCTGAGAAAAAAGAACAAAGTAGGTAGGATATCCATACCAGGTATCAAGCTGTATTACAAATCTACTGTTCTCAAAACAGCCTGGTACTGGCACAAGAACATAGACCAATGGAATAGAATAGAGAATCCAGAAATCGACCCTAACCAGTACACCCAATTAATATTCAACAAAGGAGGCATACAATGAACATAAAATGGAATCAAGACAGTTTCTTCAATAAATAGTGCTGGGAAAATTGGACAGATACATACAAAGAAATGATACTAGACCACTAACTTACACCATACACAAAAATAAACTCAAAATGGATAAAGGACTTAAACATAAGACGAAAAACCATAAAAATACTAGAGGAATCCACAAGCAGCAATATCTCAGACATATGCAGAAGGAACTTCTTCACTGATACTCGGCAATGGTAGCTAAAGAGAAAATAAACAAATGGGATTTCATCAAAATAAAAAGCTTTTTCGCAGCAAAAGAAACCATCAACAAAACAACAAGAAAAATCAACACATGGGAGAACATATTTGCCAATGTTAAGCACCGATAAGGGTTTAATCTCCAACATTTACAAGGAACTCATACAACTCAACAAAAGAAAGATAAACAATCCAATCAAGAAATGAGCAACAGACCTAAATAGAAACTTTTCGAAAGAAGACAGAAGGAAGGCTTAGAGACATATGAAAACATGCTCAAAGTAACGGATTATCTGAAAGATGCAAATCAAAACGACAATGTGGTACCATCTCACACCTGTCAGAATGGCTATCATCAACAAATCAATAAATGACAAATGTTGGTGAGGATGAGGAGAAAAAGGAACCCTGGTGCACTACTAGTGGGAATGCAGATTGGTGCAGCCACTGTGGAGAACAATATGGAGTTTCCTCAAAAAACTGAAAATGGAACTCCCATTTGACCCAGTAATACTACTTCTAGGAATATATCCCAAGGAGTTAAAAACATCAATCAGAAAGGATATATGCACCCCTATGTTCATAGCAGCACAATTTACCATAGCTAAGATTTGGAAACAGCCAGTGTCCATCAGCAGATGAGTGGATTAAAAAACTATGGTAATCTACATAATGGAATACTATACTGCGCTAAAAAAGGAATTCTTACCATTTGCAACAACATGGATGGAATTGGAGAGCATTATGCTAGGTGATATAAGCTAGTCAGAGAAAGATAAGAATCACATGATTTCACTCATTTGTGGAATATAATGAACAACTAAAACTGATGAACAAAAACAGTTCTAAAGAGAAAGAGAAACACTGATCAGACCATCAAACCTTGGAGGGAAGGTAGGGGAGGGTGGGGATAAGGGGGGGATATCAACCAAAGGTCTTGTATGCATGCATGTGGGCCTAACCAATGGACACAGACAACACGGATTGAGGGCATGAGTGGGGGTGGGGGGGATAAAGGGAGAATAAGGACACATATGTAACACCTTAATCAATAAAGAAATTAAAAAAAAAAAGAATCAAAGCAAGTTTTTCTCCCATCATCTTGGATCCTATGGAGGTCTGCTGAGACAAGACTTCTATAAGGACAAATATATCTGGAAGGCTGTGGTCCAAGGCCATTTTTGCTGGCTATAAGGAGGGTCTCCAGAACAGGAGGAAGCACACAGCTCTTCTTAAAATTAAAGGTGCTTATGCTAGAGATGAAACTGAATTCTATCTAGACAAGAGATGTGTGTATGTGTACAAAGCAAAGAACTACACAGTGACTCCTGGTGGCAAACCAAACAAATAAAGAGTAATCTTGGGAAAGGTAACTCATGCTCATGGAAACAGGGGCATGGTTCGTGCTAAATTCCGAAACAACCTTCCCACTGAAGCCATTAAACACAGAATCCATGTAATGCTGTACCCTTCAAAGATTTAAACTTACTGAAAAGTAAATAAAATGGATCTGTTCTCTTAAAAAGAATCAAAGCAAATCAAGAATATATCAGAGTATTATTTTTTTTGTAGAAGTATTTATATATATATATATATATATATAAAGATCCATAATGCCACACCAACTTGCTTCTATACCAATTTTATAATCTTAATTTAGAAAGCCACTTCTAAACTAGGGCAGTGGTCAGTAAACTGCGGCTCTGTTGACTAATGAATTTGTCAGCCATTGGGATAGGGGCTTAATCACAAGGAACAGCCTATAATTATTGGAATTGAGAGTCTAGGTCAGTGGTCAGCAAACTCATTAGTCAACAGAGCAGCAAACTACGACTCGCAGCTGTAATTTGCCGACCACTGCACTAGGGCATCTCATCCCAGGTTAATGTATTTATTTTTTGGTGGGCTAGGAGCCAATGGTTTGAACTTTTGTTTTACAAAAAAACCCAAACTCAGTAAACAAACTAGTGAATAAGTTGCTCTGGAGTCAGAAAGGAGACTTGGGTTCAAATCCTAGTTTCAGCATCTTCAATCTGTATTACTGGGATATGTTACTGAACCACTTTGAACCTCTATCTCTTCATCTGTAAAACTGATATTAACAGTAATATTTATCTCATGGGACTATTGTAGAAATTAAATGATATTATATGAAGAGATCAGCACAATTCCTAGCAAATACCAAGCATTCAAATAATAATTGTTTTACCATAATATATTACCATATTTTTATGTGTATAAGACGCCCCCATATATAAGATGACCCTCATTTTTCCAACCTAAAATTAAGAAATCAATTATTTTAAACATAAAACAGAAAACCTTTTTATTTAGTAATCACCACAGGTAATGTTTACATACCAGTACTATAATATTATGCAGCATATTACTTTATTCAGCCTCTGTTGCATCCCTGCTCTCTTCATCTCTATTAATTCCAGACATAGCAATTTCTTCAACTTCTATTGTATCACTACTGTCTTCTGAGTCACACTGTCTATATATGTGTGATCATCCTCATAAACTGCTAGCATTTTATGAGCTAACTTTGTTCGTGTTCTCATGGCCAACCCTTCTCTCATGAAATTGAAGCACCATTTTGCCTTTCCTGTAAAACCAACAATGTGCATTTTGCTTGCAAACATTCTTGCCTGACATTGAATAAGTGTGGTTGACACAAATAAGCCACTCTAGCGCTGCTCCATAATCCAAGTCTTAAGCCTCTGCTCCAAGTTTGCCCATTTTGCTGGTTTTCCTCTTAAGGCCTTCTTTTTTAGCATCTTAAGGAGTTGTTTTTCCTGTTTTTTCCACTGTCTGATCATATACTCAGTCAGAGGAGGTCCAAATTGTCCCTCTGCAGTTCTATTTCCATGCTCTTTTGCATAGCTGATTACATTCAGTTTGAATTTTGCAGAGAGAGACAATCACTTACTGGTATTTATCTTTAATTTTTTTGACATCTTATGGGCTCAGAACGCTCTGGTCCCTGTTGCATTTATGCACTCTCCATCACCACCTCCAATTATGGCATCAGGTGACATCAGTAACAGTAAGACCCGAGATTTGAGGAAGCCTGTTTGACAAGGTATGAGCAGCTACCCACCTGTGAGGCTCCCTCCTTGGCTGACTTCCAAGTATAAGATGCCCCTCAATTTTCAGTCTAACAATTTTAGGAAAAAAAGAAAAGGATCTTTTTCTTTAGCTTTTTATTGTTTAAAGTATTATATATGTCACCTTTTTTCCCCCAACTGTCCCCCCATCACACCCACCCCTGAGGACAAACCCCCACCTTCCCAGTGTCTGTCCATTAGTTATGCTAATATGCATGCATACAAGTCCTTTGGTTGATCTCTAAATCCCCTTCCCCATCCCCTGCCTTCTCTCTGAAGTTGGATGGCCTGTTCAGTGTTATCTCATCTCTGGATCTGTTTTTGTCCAGTTTATGTTGATCTTTATATCCCACATGTGAGTGAGATCATGTGATATTTATCATCCTCTGACTGGCTTATTTCACTTAGCATAATGCTCTCCAGTTCCACCCATGCTGTTGCAAATGGTAAAAGTTCCTTCTTTTAGCAGCGGAGTATTCCATTGTGTAGATGTACCACACTTTTTTAATCCACTCATCTGCTGATGGGCACTTAGGCTGTTTCCAAATCTTAGCTACAGTAAATTGTGCTGCTATGAACATAGGGGTGCATATATCCTTTCTTATTGGTGTTTCTGGTTTCTTGGGATATATTCCTAGAAGTGGGATTATTGGGTCAAATGGGAGATCCATTTTTAACTTTTTGAGGAAATTCCATACTGTTTTCCACAGTGGCTGCACCAGTCTGCATTCCCAGCAGCAGTGTACAAGGGTTCCTTTTTCTCCACATCCTAAGCACTCCACATCCTCACCAGCACTTGTTGTTTATTGATTTGTTGATGATAATTATTCTGAGAGGTGTGAGATGGTACCTCATTGTTTTAATTTGCATTTCTCGGGATAATTAGTGACTTTGAGCATGTTTTCATATGTCTCTCGACCTTCTGCATGTCCTCTTCAAAAAGTGTCTATTTAGCTCCTTTGCCCATTTTTTACTGAATTATCTTCTTTTGTTGAGTGATGAGTTTCCTGTAAATTTTGGAGACTGAACCCTTATCTGAAATAGCATTGGCAAATATGTTCTCCCATGCAGTGGGCTTTCTTGTTGTTTTGTTGGTGGTTTCTTTTGCTGTGCAGAAGCCTTTTATTTTGATCAAGTCCCATTTGCTTATTTTCTCCTTAGTTTCCATTGCCCTAGGACAGTGGTCAGTCAATTGCGGCTGGCGAGCCACATGCAGCTCTTTGGCCCCTTGAGTGTGGCTCTTCCACAAAATACCATGTGCGGGCCCGTACGTACAGTGTAATTGAAACTTCATGGCTGCTGTGCAGAAGTCGTTTTTTGGCTCTCAAAAGAAATTTCAATCCTTGTACTGTTGATATTTGGCTCTGCTGACTAATGAGTTTGCCAACCACTGCCCTAGGAGCTATATTGGTAAAGATATTGCTATGACATGTCTGATATTTTGCTGCTTATGTAGTCTTCTAAGATTTTTATGGTTTCCCATCTTACATATAACTCCTTTAACCATTTTGAATTTGTTTTTATGTACGGTATAAGTTGGTGATTAGTTTCATTTTTTTTGCACGTATCTGCACCATTTATTAAAGAGACTGTCTGGAATCCATTGTATGCTCTTGCCTCCTTTTGTCAAATATTAATTGAGCATAATGGCTTGGGTCTATTTCTGGGTTCTCTGTTCTGTTCCATTGGTCTATATGTCTATTCTTGTGCCAATACCAGGCAGTTTTGAGAACTAAGGCTTGTAATATAGCTTGATATCTGGTATTGTGATTCCCTCCAACTTTGTTCTTCCTCAGGATTGCTGTGGCTATTCAAGATCTTTTTTTATTCCAGATGAATTTTTGGAGAGTTTGTTCTAGGTCTGTGAAATATGCTGTTGGTATTTTAATGGGGATTGCATTGAATCTATAGGTTGCTTTGGGTAGTATGGACATTTTAATGATGTTGATTCTACCAATCCATGAACACAGTATGTTCTTCCATTTGTTTATATCTTTCTCTACCTCTTTTTTCAATGACCTATAGTTTTCTGAGAACAATAGCATCTTATATACATGGAAAAATACGGTATACAATTTAATGTGAATTACTATTTTTATTTTTCTGGTAAGAAAAACAGAGCACCTGGGTTTTCATTCTTCTCAGATGTGGGAGGGCCTACCTGTGGTGGGGAACAAAGAAGAATGTACCACCTCCCACTGAGTGGCTCTAGATTCTTATTCTCAGCTCCTCTGGCTAAATAGACAAAGCCAGAACAGAAAGTATGCACGGGGGAGAGATGTAATTAATAAGCTAGAGTGAACAACATTGAGGAAGGATCAAAAAAGCTAATTAGAATTGGCTAAAGGGAGACCACAAGGTGGGGAACGTGGAAGAGAGAGAGCTAAAGAGAAATTATCTGTGCCCTATAATTTTTCAAAGAATATCTCTAAGTAATTAACTCAGGCAGTCTGAGGGAGGTGAGGTAGAAGTAACAAGGTTAAGCAGAAGAAAATTTAGGCTTATACATACATATAGGAAATTTTTCATTCAGTGAGATTTATCAAGTTTATTGGAGAACACAGAGAGGGTGTTATATTAGGTCATCTATTCCAGCTGGTGATATAACTGTCCCCTTAGGTGCTGGGGGCTGAGGAAGAGAAGAGCAGTCCAGATCCCACAGGATAAGAGGGGTCCAAGGAAAATCACCTGGCCAATCCTTGTTCCAAGCTGCAGGCAATACACCTTTCTCAACAAGCCTTTATATCTCAGGAAGAACTTCCTTACCCACCCAGATCTTGCTTTCAAGAGTTCTAAGATGTATGCTGGGAAGTCAATCCTTCCAACCACATCTCTTCAATCACAGCAGATGGAATCAAGTGGGGCCTATTTTGCTTTTGCTATACAACTGATGAAATGTTTATGAATAAGTCATCTCTTAGTAGCAAAAGAAAAGGCAATGATCGTGGGATGGTCTACAGCTGAAAATGACAACATTGAAATGCTTCGATTATAGAATTTGGAAGTCATATAGACTACAAATCTCTCAGCTGTGCAACATACATAACAAGTCCCTCCAAAAAAATCCTTTGATGAGGTTTTGCTCAGATATTTAAGGTTTCTGACAGTTTAAATATGGTAAACAATATGATGAACCAACCAAATACATTGCATCACTGCTATTTGGAAAGCTCTCTATGAACAATTAATTACAGTTCTGAGAGACAAGTGCAGCACCAGGCTCCTGGTGTTCCATGGGGCAGATAAACACGGCCTCCTCAGCCAGCTCCATTTCATGTGGCCAGTGTCATGGCTAGATTGAGCATAGGTTTCCCGCCCCTAGCCATATCTCTCATGTCATAATAGAAAATCTGTGTGGAGTGCATCTGCTGACTCTCTGGCCAGGCTCAGGGCTCACCAGGTCTCCTCTAGGTTAAGAAATACACAGAGCTTCCCATGATGCAGAAATAAACTGGGAGGCCTGACTCACGAACACTGAAATTGGAGGCTTAAAAGGAAAGTGAAGCTTTTTCACTCTGTGGAGATCTTTAAGAACTGGAGAAAAACCCCAATTACTCACAGCTTCCAGAGGCAGAATGATGGATGGTTTCGTTTGCAAACATGCTATTTGTCTGAGGCTATTTTCCCAGTTAGCTGGTCAAATCTTGATTGGGCCTAGAGTGCACAGGGTCCTCAGCTAAGGATCTTGGGGCCAGAGCAAAGAACGAAATAGATCCTGCTCCTTTTAGACAAAATTAACAGGCGGCAGAGAAATGCAGAGAAGTACTCTATTAGACAAGTCACTGTGTGAGAGGGGTGACTTCAATATTAGGTATAACCTGAAAAAATGGAGGGCTTGACCAGGAAGATATCCTGGAAAAATGACCTTATCAAGATCAAAAGTCATTAAGATAGAAACAGAAAGTCTAAAATATCTGAAGTCAGATAAAATTTTTTTTTCTCAAAGAAAATATTAAGAATCATCTTCCACAAACTCTTTTAACTCTTTTTTCCAATAAATCTTTAAAAGGCCTTCTGCTAGAATCATTCTAATGCCAACCAAAAAGTTACACTCATAAAATAGTTAATGTCAAAATGTAAATGATTTGTTTAAGATTCAGCAGTTGTTACTAAATCAAACACTAAATCTCTATGGCTTGAATATCAAGGGAAACAAAAGGCTTGACAATTTAGTGCTCATTAAAGCCTGTCTGGCTGAATTTTACATTATAACCTAAAAGAAAAAACCTTAAATAAATACAAGTGTAAATTGATGTATGTGCAGCAGTTTTCAATGGCCTACAAATGGAGTAAAGCCACAGCCTGGGATGTGACTTGTATGGTCCCATATCCAGGGTATAGGAGTAGGGCCTGAGGTGAGCAGAACCCCAGACAAGAAAACACTGGGTCTCACCAGGGCTTAAATTCAGCACTGTGGAGAGGACCAACCCATTAGCTCTTTGCTGCAGAAAAATTAGGGGAGTTGAGGACAGTCAATGCTAGGCAGGGGCTCACTTCTGCCTGAGAAAAGTGGGAAAGCAAAAGCTTTTTGCACTCCTCTCCCCTTTTCTGGCCTTGTTTGTCAGACACTTTCCTGACAATGGACCTCCTGCCTCGATGAAACTGAGACAGGCCTGAGGACCTTCAAAGGCCTCAATTTTAGAAATAGTCCTATGTAGTAGGTTTGTGGGATGCTGAGCAGAATGCTTCTCTAAATCTTCTTGCCCATTGGTCTATAAAAGTGCTTAAAATTTCACCATCCAGGATTTCTTTGAGTCTTTTTTTTTTTTTAATTAAAATGTTTTTAATGTTGATTGTCTTTCAGGGTACTGTGTTAATTTATTTTTTTCTTAGAGAGAGAGAGAAAAAACAACAACAACATCAATGTGAGAGAAAAATCAAGCGGCTCTTTCCCACATGCCCTACAGCAGGGATTGAACCCACAACCTGGGTATGTGGCCTGACTGAGAATCAAACCTGCCACCTTCTGGTGCATAAGATGACTCTCCAACCAACTGAACTACACAAAACAAGGAGCAATGCCACTGCTCTGGATTAGAAAAATCGGTCATGTGTAAGTGGGGTGAACACATAATTTGTTTAAATTGGAACACTTTTAAGAGTAAAAGGAGGCACTAGGACAAGAGGCATAGACTGAACATATAGTCAGCTTCTATATAAGGCTTTGTGTTAGGGTCTATGGAAGATATATATAAAGGTGAATAAAATACTTTCACAGTCCTGGACCCTGGACATTAAGCTTAGGGGATCCTGGGAACAGAACAAAGCTAAGTACCCATCATGGAGGAGGGGGTGTGTACGGGGAAGATGCAGATCAGAGAGAAACATCATGATGGTAGAGTTCAAAGAGGCAGTCTCACAGTGGTAAAGTCCATGGGCTCTGGAGCCAGACAAATCAAAGTTTGAAATTTGGACCTCCTTCTACATGACTTAATTAACCCATCTTTGCCCAAGCTTCTTCATCTGTGAAATAAGGATTAATTCATAAAGTAATTGAAAGGATTAAATGAGATATTGAATGTAACAGGTTTAATATTAGTAGTACTATCAAGACCAGACTTCTACTTAAAGCCCCAGATATTTCTATAGATGGTGGAAGAGAGGCATACAGAGAGAAAAAAACACCAAAAGGGCAGACTTAGCTTCTCCTCCCTCCAAACTAATCCCCCACACACATACTCCTTCAATCCCAAGAGCCACTCCAGGGCTACGCTAACAGACCTTGATTGCAGTAGCTCTGAGAAGTGCACTAGATAGCCTGGGCTGCCTTGCTCTGCTGGTGGCTCTTCTCCTGGTCTTAGACTTCACACATTGACCCAACCATCAGCTACAGTTCCATCTTCAACTTCTGGAGGCAAATGCTGTCTACCTGGCTTCCTCTGCACTGGTTCCCTTTGTGGGGAGGAACACAAATAATATTTAAAAGTGTTTAAATATTTCAGTGACATTGCCAACATCAAGCATCATTTAGTTTCATAGAATGGGACCCAGTTTATAGAACAGGGAACTTGGTCCTCTACTATTCTCTCCTCTGTAGGGCTCTGGACACTCTGGCTCAAGGTAAAGGAAGAATCACACTAAAACAGTAATTTTCAAAGTATGGCCTCTGGACCAAAAGCACCAGCATCACTTGGGAAACTGTGTGAAATAAAAATTCTCAGGTCCCAGCCCAGACTTACTGAATCAGAAACTTTAGGGAAAGGGTTTGGCAAACTGTATTTTAACAACCCTTCCAGGTACTTCTAATGTATGCTTAAGTTTGAGAACTAATAGGCTAGAGAGTCCCTGGTCAGATGACAGGCTAGACTCTCTCTAGTCAAGGAAAGGCCTGCTTCAGGGGCCTCAGGCAGAGCCCAGTTTTTGCTAGAAGACTCAAGCTCTGAGGGCCACTGCCAAGAAGATAAAAACTTTCCAATAAAACCCAGACCTACATATAGCCTCACTGATCAAAATACAATAAAGAAGAAAGTAAGAAATCTGACAAAAGGAATCTGTAGCTTCAGTGGGGACAAAATACAACAATCTTCTGTGGGAGATGAGAAGCATAAAAGGGATGTTAGATGTTCAAAGAACCAAATGTCAAAATGACAAGAAATGCAAGAATAAAAATAAAGTGTGGACATCAATGCCATAGAGTCTTCAGTATAATGATGGCAATAGCAGGAAACAGCAGCCCCCACCCACAACATGAGAGCCTATATAAATAGAGTCTTGAGGGGAAAAAATACCAGCAATTAGTCACCAAATCCTGCTTACTGGAATGAGGAAAAGCTTGTAAAAAATCACCAGAGGATCTGTGAGAAAAGCTCCGCTAAGGAGATCATGCAGACTGAGGGCAAGAGCAAGATCATTAAGGCAGAAGATTTGTGGGATGTTTCTTACCGTTCTTGATGCCTGCCAAGTCTTAACCTGGAAGGGGAAATGGAGGGTCTAGCACAGGGCTATAATGAGCTCCAGCATGGACCCATATCCAAATTGGAAGTCTTTTAATATAGGGCCAAGGCCAGAGGAAGGGTAGTAGGTGGGAAATGGGAGGGAAGAAGAGTCTGTAGTCAGTAGCAGACTCTGCCTGGGGCAGTGGGCACCTTGGAATATCAGGCACTGAGCCTCTGATCACAGAAATCCTATCAGCCACCTACAGATCCTCCCCTGGCCCCAAGGGGACATGATTTGAAAGCAGCAACAATAGTAGCCTCAGTGCTTCCATTCAGGAATCTGCTGAAAATGACCCTATGTCACAACTCTAATGTGCTGTGCTCTCTATTGCCTCTGCCTGGGTGTCCTTTCCCCACTCTTCTCCATCCCTGCCCATCTTCATCTGGCTAGTTCCTACTCTTCCAAGTCTCGGTCCAAACATTTCTTTAGAGAAGCCTTTTGCTGACCACTTGGCCCTTCCTGTGCATCCCTGGGGACCCCTTTCACCTTCACTTTGCTCAACAGACTTGCTAAAGACTATTATCCCTGATAAATCATCAACTTCATTAAAAACATGGACTGTGCCGTGTTACCTATTCACCTGTAACCTCACTCTCTAGACAGTCTAATCCAATGCCTGGTACTCAGTTAGCAGGAGCTGCCTCAAGGAATAAGGCTGGCTCAGTGCTGTTCCCCTGGTGGGACACCAAGGCCTAGATTGCTCAGGCCCATAACTAGGTATGAAAATGGGTTGGGTAAATGACCTCTCATCCCTTCTGAGCAACTTATCTCTCCAAGAACTCACATAGGTAGACCCCAGCAAGTGTTCTAAATTTTGCCTTTTCTTCTCCCCTGCCTCTAGTTTGATTCCCTTAACCAACTCCCTCCTGTGTCCCCATCACAGCCCTGCCTGCTAGAGAAAAGGGATATAGTAGAAGTATTCAATGACCCCCCCCCCCCCCCCGAGATAGCCGTCCTGGGAGTATCTGTATTTGTCCACAAAGAGAGCTAATAGATGTATTTAAAAACAAAAGCACAAAGAAGAAATTCCCAATGGTGTTAACAGAACTTTAAGCAGCAGCAGGGGGTGGGGGTGAGGTTTGGGGGGTAGGGTCCTCCACGTGGTTCCTGAAATCAACCTCCCATAGATAATTTCCACCTCTGCTGTGTCTAAGATCAGCCATGACTCCATTCTAATGTTAGACAGTGCTTGCCAGTCAGAGTGAGGTAGTCACAGATGTGTCATCTTCTTTCAGCCTGACCTGGCTGTCCTTGCCACCAATACTCTAGCTAAAGATCAGAAACCCAAGGCTAGAACCTCTGCTTTCTCTTCTGGAAACCTAATACCAATTCAACTTTCAAGACCTATGTCAGGTCAGCATGGCATCAGAGATGGGTCCTTGGTCACTTTTTTCCTTCAGCAATACTCCAAACTCTGCTCCATTACTCACAGTCAACTCTGCCTAGGGGCCCTGATCGGCGACCACGCTGGGGATGCACTGAGGAGATGACAGAGAACCAAGAAAAGGAGCACAAACACTGGAAGAGGGCAAGGTCAAGTTGACAAATATCAGACAATGAGACAGAACTGCATGAACTGCAGTGGCACAATGTAGCAGAACAGATAGATAATTAGACTTATTCTAAGAGCTGTAAAAGTAAGTAATTAAATAAAAATATGGAACAATAAACTTGCCACAGAGAGACACCTAACAGCCTCATGAGGGCCCTGCAGCTGGAAATTAGCCGTGGGCAAGAAACCTCTAACACTGGCCTGATGTTTTAGGCACAATAAATTCAGCACCAGCTCAAGCTGGGTACCAGGGGACAGGCAGATTTCAAAGAGAGATAATAAGACACTCAACTATAAAGTATTATGCCATAGGAATATGGTCTATATCTGAAAGATGGCAGCCTGAGGTAGACCGATAAATTTCCCACCACTGGCATGTTTAGCAAGGTCCTTGCAAAGTGGGACTAACAGAGATTGTATTTATCTCTGTAGAAGTAGAAGGAAGTGAAAAATGCATACATGAATGACAAGAGTCACTGACACCAATAAGCAGGCTGGGAGACCCAGGCTCAGGCCTCCACTCCTCTCCCAAAGGTTGGTGGCAGATGGTGAGGGTGCAGTTACCTACATAAGAAACATGGAGTACACTGTGTGTGAAACACAGTGTTGGGCTTTGGGTTCCACTAAGAAAGCACCTTACCTGACCATAAATTAGCAATTTGGAAACAAACAAATCAGCTGGAATCTGTTTTGTATTACTCAAGACTGTTTTTAAAGGTCCAAAACTGAATTCAGACTCATCTAAGGAAAAAAGAAAGTTTGTTGGGTCCCATCATGAAGAACTGTGATAAAAGTAAAAGCACAATTGGGTCCAGAGGCTCAAGCAATATGCTAGGTTCTCTCATTCTGCATCTCTTAGCCTTGCTTCCCTTTCTTGATACTGCTGCTTTTTCTCTAGGTAGGGATGACCACTGGCATCCCCTAAATGTACCAATCCCAGCATAAAGAGTTCTCCCTCTCAAATGGTATACAATTCCAGGACAGGACTTTGGCCCTTTGTTTGCCCATCCATGGACCAATCACTCTACATATATATCCATATGGAAGAGGCTAGTCTGGTCATATGACCAGCCCTAAATGAAGAGGTAGAGCATAAAGATTAACAGCATCACCTGACCACATGGTTCTGATAAAGAGATTCGCAAAGGAAAGGGAGTGTCTTCCAAAGATGGAAGATGGTTCCAAAGAAGGAAGATAGAAGAATGTGTTGAAAGATCAAAGACATTATTCAACTCTTTCAAAGCTCACCACATTATTTTATATCATGCTAGGCCATGATTCTGGGTAATAATTGATTGATTGGGACTAGGCTGGAAGTCAGTCCAGGGATGTGATAGTCATCTAGTATGACCCTACCAACTTTGAATGCTCCAAAGGCCCTGCTGTTTATCCCTTTCATAGCAGTTAATCCTTGTAGCCCTGTCGCCAAGGCCCAAGCACAGGACCATCCAGAAACCAAACAGCTCCATATGTAGGAAACCCACATGTAGTACTAAAGCATTAAGCCCCCATCAGCCAACTCCTTGGAGGCTTTCTGAACCCACTAACCTGAATCTCCTTCCCATAACACAAACCATGGAAGATAAACTTCCCCCAACCTGGAAACCTTTGATAAGGAACCAAGGATGGGGATAAGGCTCAGCCCAGAACCATTCCCATTCACACCAATGGTTCCATAGAGTTGTTCTCCAATCCAAGATACTCCTACCTCCTGGTGAAGGGGAAGCAGGTAATTTAGGTACAGAAATAAAAATTTAAAAAAACCCACCACATCCCCACTGCCACAAAAGCCATCACTTGCACAGTACCTAGCACAAAGGGCTCACAGTGGGGCTCTTCCCTTAATCTGGGTTAAAAGAAGAGGTGTCTAAGGTCTTCCTCACCTCCAGGGCCTACTGTACACTCTCCTAACTCCCTCATCAGGCCCTAGCCAATAGCCTCAGTTGTCTCTCTGGCTTATTATTAAAGCAGCTTTCCTTCTCAACAAACTCTGGGAACTTATACTTCCTTCAAGCCACATAGATCAGATCTTTTCTTCAAAAGCCCAGAAGGAACACTGTCAGGGTTCCTGGGGAGATCTGAGACATATTTAGGAGGCCCCTTTGTTCCAAGGCCAGCTGGGGACAGGAGACTTCAGGGACCTTCCGGAGCCTGACCAAGCAGAGGCATCTCTAGGCTTCAGCTCCCAAGCTCTGCACATTCTTAAGTGATTCCATCAACTTTGCCATTAACAGGGAGAGCCTGGCCTAAGGAGTGATAGTGGCCAACATGTGGCTACCAAATTCTTTCTGCCACTGAGGCCGTTTCTACAAATGCAGAAAAACAAAGCCTGGTTGCCATGTGGAGCTGCTAAATGCTCTGGCTGTACCAGGTACTCTGGAGCCATGTTTGAAGTTCTGGTTCAGTGCAGCCATGCTGGGCCCAGATGTAAGAACCTCCAGCCAGGCTGTAAAGCAAGTTCCCATTGATGGGCCACAGGGCCCAGAGCTTGTTGAGCTGGCTCTACTCTTGTTCCACACACATCACAATTTATAGCTGCTGTTAAGAGCCCCAGGAAAGAAAGCTTCTGCCTCCCACTTTGCCCCTATCCTTCATAAGCATATGCTGGAACCAATCACCAGCCAAAACCTGGAGTGAACTTCTACAACTATGAACCCCAAACTGAGTTAAAAAAACTTTGATTGAGCCACAAACTAAATGAAGTTGTTCTTTTTTTTTTAACCAAGAGAAAGAGTTCAAACAGCAACTAACCTTTTCCCTCATTCAAACTACTGAATTTAAGACAAAACACATACATCAAAATAGTACTTAAATCAAGAGTTTAATCCTCCGCCCCAGAGGCAAAGAGGGGACTATTTTGATAACTTTAGGTCCAGTAGATCCAGGAATGATTCTTGAGTCCTCAGGAAAGAAGAAAGAAAGAAAAGTCACAAAAGAAGAAGGTAAGATGTCAACCTCAGGGTCAAGGGACCAGTAATTAGGGGTAGACAATAAAGAGTCCATGACTCTGAGAGCCTGGACCATGGTATTCATGAATAATGCCTCAGTGTCCACCTGATCTGAGCAAACTGTTGAGTCCACAGTTAAAGGTTATATACCACGGGAGTTCAAAGTTCTGATGCCAGAAAATCTAATAGCAAGTTCTCTTGTATGTCTTCATTTCATTATATCTTTTAGTTAGGAAATAAGATCATGCTAAAAAAAATTCAAATAGCACAGAAGGTACAAAATAGAAAGGAAAAGTCCCTCTTTCTGATGATCACATTTCTCACACTCAGAGATAAGAGCTGATTTTAAAAAATATATATTCACTAGAAATTTACACATAACGCTTCATTCACTTGCTTTTTATATGAATAGGTCATTACTACACATCCTATTTTCAATGCAGAGACCCTACTTTACAGACAGGAGAAGCTCCTTGTGTCTTCTAATGCAGTTCCCTGATGCCAAGTAGAGCAGCAAACAGAAGAAAAAAGGGTGGTCAATCATATTTTAAAAGACTCCAGAAAGATCTAACATTTTAGAGTCAAAATGAAACCCAAAGAATTCCTCAGGTAAGCATGACCTTTAGCTCCAAATAGGGCCTCTTCCTCTGGCCCAGGAAAGAGAGAAGGCTCCCTTTGTAAACGGTTCTTCCTGGCTCTCCTGCTCTGCAGTTGGCAGCTTTGCCCCACCCCTCACTCCCCAGAGTGTCATTCCAGGGATCTCATTCTTCGCTCGCATGCCTGTCATCACCTCTGTCCTCTCCCTTGGGCTCTGCTCTACAGCTTCTGTGTGCCTCTGAAACATCACTACTGACAGGGCTGAGCAACTGAGAACAGGAGATGGCCTCACAGCATTCACGCTCTAATGCCAGCTCCCAATTACTTGTACTGTTGAATAATTGAAAGGAGAGAATAATCTACTCAGCTGATTTGGGAAACTAGCCAGGCACACAGATTATTTCAGAGTGAATTATTCACACAAGGGATAATTGGGAGTTGCCCAAACTTCTATTTGTGGTTCAGGCGTCATATGGAAAAACATTCAACATGGAAAGTATGAATGCTAGAAAATAGAAGCAGGCCTGGCTCTCAAGCCCAGATTTCTTTTGTGTTGCTTTGTATGTTCCTTCCCCTCTCTTGGTCTCTCTTAGGGTCAATGAGCATGATGATGATGAGGATGATGATCTCATCGACAATAGTAATATTAGTGACAGCTCTTATTGTATTTCTTTAAGATGTACTGTGCTCTGTACTAGGAGCTTTACTTATACTATACATATATTATCTCATTTAATCCTCATCATGAGTCTGTGAGCACCACTGTCTTCTCCATTTCTTAGCTGAGGAAGCTGAGGCTTAGACTGGTTAAGAAACTTGCCCATGATGCACAGTGTCAAGCTATCTATCTAGAGCCAAGGCTCTCTCCCACTTACTGAACACATGAAAGAAACTATAGAATGAAAATAACCGCTTTTTGATATATCTACCCTCATCTTGAAATGACTAGATTTCAAGGAATCAAAAATGGACTCTTCCTGCCAAAACGGGTTTGGCTCAGTGGATAGAGCATCAGCCTGCGGACTGAAAGGTCCCAGGTTCGATTCCGGTCAAGGGCATGTATCTTGGTTGTGGGCACATCCCCAGTAGGGGCGTGCAGGAGGCAGCTGATCGATGTTTCTCGCTCATCGATGTTTCTAATTCTCTATCCCTCTGCCTTCTTTTCTGTAAAAAAATCAATAAAAAATATATATATATTTTTAAAAATGGACTCTTCCAAAAGCAAGAAGCCTGCAGAAAGAGGTTAGTTAGCTGGGCAGTCCACTTTAAGAAATCTGGAGTCTGGATGCACAAGCCATTGGCAGACATGTAAGACAGCATTCTTCTAGTCATGCACTTCGTCCAAAATCATGATCAAAAACTCAGAAGTGAAACCACTGTCCTCTCCATGACATGCTACCACTTTAGCCATGACACAGTTACTGAGCTGGGCAACCCAGCATTGTGAAGCCAGAGCATGAGGGAAGGTTGTGGGCTATGCAAGATATAGTGAGCACTGCCTACCTCTTAGACAAATAACTATAAGGTAACTGGGCCAGACCCTAAATGCCTGTTGTCCTCTCCCATAATGCCTAGGACAGTATCCTCGGATAGTAGGTATATAGTAGCCAATCTCCAATGATCCTTGCCTTCTGGTATTTATGCCTTTGCATAGTTTTCTCCTACACTGATCTGTGTGACCAAAAGAATAGAGAAGAAGTGATGGTGTTAACTTCTGAGGCTAGGTCATTAGCAGCATTGATGCTTCTGCCTCTTTCTCTTACACTGCTCATTCTGAAGGAACCATAGGGATAACCAAGAGGCTCACATAGAGAGGAACTAAGAGAGAGACCTCCCATCAATGGCTAGCAGCAACTTGCCAGGTATGTGAGTTGGAAGCACATCCTGCAAACCCATCCCAGCCAACATCTTGACTATACTCCAAATCCTGATCCATAGAAACCATGAGAAATAATAATTTCTGTTGTTTTAACCTACTAAATTTGGAATTGATTGTACAACAATAAAAAGCTAATAAATGACAAGAAGGAGATGTTTACAGTGATGTTCCCTGCAAGTGACACAGAAATGGAAGAATTTGGTCTGGTATGAGGGCTACAGGTCACTTAAAGCACAAAGTCTCTAATGTCTGGAACGATATACCAGAGAGAAAAATTATCTTCATGGCCCAAATGTCCCAGCTCCCATCAAGAAAAAGTTTTCAGGATGACAATGACAACAATAATAGAAGCTACCATTACTGAGCACTTACCAATAGTCAGCATGTGCTAGTTACTGTATGTATATTATTTCCCTTACTTTTTACAATAACCCTCAGAGGATACATACAACAGGCACTTACCTGTTAAATATTTGTTGCAAGAGTGAATAAACTTCTATTGGGCAGTTCTTCTCTGTAAGCCTTTTGATATAATTTCAAATTTTTTCATTACATATTAATTTAATGTTTGGAAAGGTTACACTGAGAATTTATTACTTTTAGAGTCAGAGGAAATAATACATACGAAATTTTAAAAAACTATTTGCAGAGAAAGTATATCTCTAATGATTGTTATTCATCGCCTTCCTTAGTAATGTATACCTCCGACCTAAGCTGACTCACTGAGATAACTTTAGGTTGAACAAAGAGAGGATAATAATAGCAGTTAACACTCTGATCAGCACTTGTCAGGCACATTTCTAAATGCTTTACATGTATTAGCACATTTAATTCTCTACAGTAACCAACACTAGGTAGGTGTAATTATCCCAATTTTAGATGGGAAAACTTGCTCAAGGTTAGACAGCTAATGAGTAGTGAGTCCAGATTCAAATCCAAGTCTTATATTCTAATTCACCATATTGCATGGCTTGTCAGGAGCTAAATGGAGTCATACGCACCCTGCACTGCTTACCCTCCAGAATGCCCTCCATCTTAGAGGAAGAAAGTAGGTGTGCGGCTAGCCATTGGAGGTACTAGGATTGTCCTCTTTGTTTTGGATCAGGGTACCATGGCTAGGGCCAGCCAAAGCACTGGAAATCAAGTAGACACCATGGTCCTGAGCCTGAAAAGCAACAACCTCAGGATGAAGTTATGAAGCGGTTTCATGGCCATCAGATCTACCATCCAGGATCCTGATCAGAAGGGGTGACTTAAATTAGACACTAAGAATTTTCTACCCTGAGAGGTGTAAAATAAAAAGGTAGGAAGCTTTACATTCTGAAAACACAGAGAATTCCCACCTTAAAAGCAACCAGAGGGATTATTAACAAATGTAAATCAGATGTTATAACTCCCATGATTAAAAGCCATCAGTGGCTTCCCATTACCTTTAGAATACAACCCAAATATATCTTACCTTGGTCTCTAGGTACACTGCCAACTTCCCCAACCTCACGTCATAGTTGCTCTCTGTCTCATACTATTCTGGCAACATTGGCCTCTGGCTGCTTCATCAACTAGCCAAATTTATTCCTGCACTAGGGCGTTGCACTAGCTATTCCCTCTGCCTGGAAAACTTTTAGCCTAATGTGTGCATATCTGACTCCATCTTACATTTGTGTTGAGACCATAATGGCATCTATTTGTCTGTCTTTCTTTTAAATGTTTTTTTAAAAATATTTTTTATTTATTTTTTACAGAGAGGAAGGGAGAGGGATAGAGAGTCAGAAACATTGATGGGAGAGAAACATCAATCAGCTGTCTCTTGCACACCCCCTATTGGGTATGTGCCCGAAACCAAGGTATATGCCCTTGACCGGAATCGAATCTGGGACCTTTCAGTCCGCAGGCTGATGCTCTATCCACTGAGCCAAACCAGTGGATAGTTTGTTACGGTTCTTTTAAATATTTTAATTGATTTTTTATGTTTTAGAGAGAAGGAAGAGGAACACATCATGTAAGAATAAAATATTGATTGGCTGCCTCTTGCATGCCTTTTGTTGAAGACTGAGCCCACAACCTGATCATGTGCCCTGACAACAAGAGGCAACCCTTTGGTGCAAGGGAAGATTCCTAACCAACTAACCTATACAAACTGAGCTGGAATGGCATCTCTTTAAAAGAGACTTCTCTAATCCATCTAAAAAATTCCTACATAATCCTATTTTATTTTCTTCATAACATTTATTGCTGACTTTTAAAAACAGCTTTGTCAAAACATAATGCACATATTATACAATTCTTCCATTCAAAGTGTAAAATCCAGTAACTTTTATTATATTTAGAGCTGTGCAACCATCACTACAATCAATTTTAAAGCATTTGCACCACCCACCCTTCCCCCAAAAGCCATACCTATTAACAGCCATTCTATTTCTCTCCAAACCCTTCCCTCCCAGGATTAGGCAAAACACTAATCTACTTTCTGGCTCTATAAGTTTATCGGGTCTGGACATTTTATATAAGTGAAATAATACAATATGTAGTCCTTTGTGACTGGCTTTTTTCACTTAGCATATTTTAAAGTTTCATCCATGTGCAGCATGTATCAGTATTTCACTTTTTTATTGTCAAATAATATTTCATTGTATAGATAAACCACATATACTATCCCATTTATCAGTAGAGGAACATTTGAATTGTTTCTGCTTTTTGGATATTATGAGTAATATTTCCATACAGAGTCATGTATAAGTTTTTGTATGGATATATGTTTTCCCTTGTAGGTATACATCTAGGAGTGGGATTGCTGGGTCACATGGTAACATTGTTTAACCAGATGAGGTACTGACAGATTGTTTTTCAAAGTGGCTGGATCATTTTACATGCCCACTAGCAGTCCTATTTCTCCATTCTCACCAATACTTATTATCTGTCTTTTTTATAATAATCATTCTAGTGAGTGTAAAGCGGTATCTCATTGTGGATTTGATTTGCATTTCCTTGGTGGTTAGTGATGTTGAACATCTTTTCATGTGCTTATTGGCTTGTGTATATTTTCTTTGGACAATCCTTTGCTTGTTTTTTTTTTAATTGGGTTGTCATTTTTATTATTAAGTTGTAAGAATTCTTTACATATTCTAGAGCCCTTTATCAGATATATGATTTGTACATTTTTTCTCATTCTGCAGTTTGTCATAAACTCTCTTAAAAAAAAAAAAAGGGTGCCCTGACCAATCTGGCTCAGTGGACAGAACATCGGCCTGCGCACTGAAGGGTCCCAGGTTCGATTTTGGTCAAGGGCATGTCCCTTGGTTGCGGACACATAATCAGTGGTAGGTGTGCAGGAGGCAGCTGATTGATGTTTCTCTCTCATTGATGTTTCCAACTATCTCTCTCCCTTCCTCTCTGTAAAAAATCAATAAAATATATATTTTTTAAAAGGGGGTGGGGGGTAACTTCTGCTCAGACAGCATGGCTCAGTGGTTGGGTATCGACCTATAAACCAGGAGGTCATGGTTCAATTCCCAGTCAGGGCACATGCCTGGATGTGAGGCCATACAGGAGGCAGCCAATCTCTCTCCTCCTTTCCTCTCTGAAATCAATAAAATTATATATATATATATATATTTTTTTTTTTAATATACTTTATTGATTTTTCACAGAGAGGAAGGGAGAGGGATAGAAAGTCAGAAACATCGATGAGAGAGAGACATCGATCAGCCACCTCCTGCACACCCCACACTGGAGATGTGCCCGCAAGCAAGGTACATGCCCCCAACTGGAATCGAACCCAGGACCCTTCAGTCTGCAGGCCGACGTTCTATCCACTGAGCCAAACCAGTCTCGGCAATAAAATAATATTTTTTTAATGGGTACTTTATTTTTAAAATTTTCTAAACTGATTTATTAAAAATTTTTTTCATAAAACTTTCTTGATGGTATTTTTTGAAACAAAAGCTCTTAATTTTAATGCTGTAGTAACTAAATTTTAAAAATTACTTTACTAATTTAGTGCTGTACAACCATCACTACAATAAATTTTAAAGCATTTGCACCACCCAAAAGGTAAACTATTTAAGAAGCAAGACCAATCTGTCTTGTTCACTACCATATCCCCAACACAACAGAGTGCCTAGCACATAAGAGGCACTCAATATGTATTTTTAAAAATATATTTCATTGATATTTTACAGAGAGGAAGGGAGAGGGATAGAGAGTTAGAAACATCAATGAGAGGAGAAACCAAGATGGCAGCATAGGTGAACACCTAAACTGTTGCCTCGCATAACAATTTCAAAACTACAACTAAAAGACAGAATGGACATCATCCAGAACCATAGGAAAGCTGGCTGAGTGGAAATTCTACAAGTAAAAGGAAAGAGAGGGACTCATGGAGACTCAGAAGAGCTACAAAAAGCTGAGGTACGGAGACATATGTGTGGAGAGGACAGACAGCAGAGTGCCTGCCTGGTTTCCTCTAGCAGGAGTAAGACTGAAATTGACTACACTGAACCCCAGATCCGACTGCACTGAATCCCAGTTTCGGGCAAGACTCATACACGAGGAGTCTGGACTGTAGTAAAGGATTTACTAAGAAAACAGGAGGTGATAGCTAGCTCCCTACTCCTCTCACCTAGCCTTTTCCAAGAACAACAACAAATTTGAAGAGCTGAATGTCCAAGCCACTGTACACCTCACCAAAGCACCTCAGAGATCCTAGACTTGACTGCTGAGGAGAGGTATTTCACCAACCAAGTAAAGCAGAGGGTGGAGGTATGGCATGGGACCTCAAAGTTGGCTGAATTCTGAAGAAAAAAGGGGGCAAACAATTTTGCAACGAGGGTAGGGGGGAGTGTTAATCTCTCAAACAAGTAGGAATGTGGAACAGAGGTGTAGGAACTTGTCAGTTGAAGCATCAAAGAAAAGGGTTCAAAGTCAAGGGTCCCAGTTTTCCATTCCCAGCTTTCCACTATGTCACCATTTTAAAAAATATATGTTTTTACTGATTTCGGAGAAGAAGGAAGAGGGAGAGAAAGATAGAAAGATTAAAGATGAGATTCACTGATGGCCTGCTTTCTGCAGGCCCTCCACCAGGACTCCAGCCTGCATGTGCCCTTGCCCAGAATCGAACCCAGAACCCTTCAGTGTGCAGGCCAATGCTCTATCCACTAAGCCAAACCAGCTAGGGCTGTTACTGTTTATGATTGGAAAGGAAAGAGAACAAGAATGAGTTTGAGAGGCATATATACACATGCGTTGCCTCTGGGAGCGTAAATAAATATTCATGAACTGTTCAGTGTGTGAAAAGCAAGGACAGAAGAAGACAAATGGTGCCAATTAGAAAGAAAGGGTGGTATTTATTTATAAAGTGCCTGAAAAAAACAGTAACGATTGCTTTCTAAAAATACTGTGTTTGACCCTCTCCCTGATGACAGGGTTCTTCTCCTAATGTAGTGGGTCTAACGCTGTACTGGCAGCCTCACTCACATTTGGATCAGGAATTCATCCTGCGCACCTATGCCTGTCTCAAGAATAAGGAGATGAGATGAATTTTTTTTTTCTTGTGCGATAGAGAAGTGTGTGTGTGTGTGTGTGTGTGTGTGTGTGTTGGGGAGAAGATGTGTGTGTGACAGAGATATGTGAGAGTAAAACAACCACTGGTTATCTTCCACATGTGACCTGCCTTGAAATGAACCCACAACCTGGGTATGTGTCCTGATCGGGAATTCAAACCTCAACCTTTTGGCTCACGGGACAATGCTCCAACCAACTGAATCACCAGGCCAGGGAAGAAGATGATTTCCTCTGAGAAGCATTCTGAGCCCAGGACCATAAGCTGAGAAGGGCACTCACACTCTCAATTCCTTCCCCTTGGAGTGGAGGGGCAAATGAATGAAGGACCACACTGGAGAATTCAACTACAGAAGCATCAGAAACCAATTTATTAAAAAAAAAAAAAAAAAAAAGAGGGAGGAAACCCCAAACTATCTTCCCCAGGGAACAAAGTCCACCTCATGATGGGAGTGTTTAACAGGAGCATTTCATGTGATTAGTGAGCCACCAAAGTCGTTTCTTACTTATTGCCCTTTCCTGATAAACATCCTGATTTTCCTTCTGGGAATGGATCTAAAAGCCAAGAGTAACATGATTATCACTCACTGCAGAGAAAACAATAGGAACCCAGATAGCTAGCTATTTCTTTCAACCTTTCTTCAGCTCCTTCATCCCCCTCCATATCCCTTCCTTCCTCCCACCCTCTCTCTGCCTCTCAGTATCTCAATCCCCCTTCCTTTTCCCTCTCCCCTCTCTCTCCACTTATTATTGCTTGGTATGGCACAGTTGTTTACAGCTTGGCTTTTTATCACACTGTCTAGATTCAAGTCTCAGATCTAACTACAATCTGCCTATGTGATCCTAGGGAAGTACTTGACCTCTGTAGGCCAGTTTCCTCATGTGTAAAATGTAAATGATAACTGTACTTAATCATAATAGTACTTACTTTGACAAAGTCAATGAAAAAGTCAATGTATGTAAAACTTCAGTGTCTGGAATATTTCAGGTGCTCAGGTTATTTCTAGACATTCTTCATGCCTTGGTCTAGACTCTAAACATACTGAGGGCAGTAAATATGCCAAATATATTTTTCTATTTCCTTAGAACATAACAGAGTTGAAATTCAGTAAACACCTGTCATATGAGCTGGCTTCTCTGAGTCTGTTCACCATGGGCGATAAGCACAGCCACCAAATGCCTTTGCCCAGGTCATGGTCTAACTATGCTCATCTTTTGGTTATTCTTCTCAACCATCAGTGAAGTGTGCAGGGCAGGCAGCATCTGCCCCTCCCTTCATTAGAAAAAGGTGAGAATAAATTGAGGGGGGCGGGTATGGACAGTATTTACAACTTCTTAAAATAAAGCCCTATTAATTTTCAAGTATCACTATTTACATTAACTGTTAGAAATAATAGCATTTTCCTACCAAGACAATCAGAGCAGTTTATAGAGATAATCTCATCTCTCTCCATGGCCCGAGGAGGTATAATGTAATAGTCCCCACTTCCAGCTTAGAGACAGAGAGGCCAACTGCTTTAGCCAAAGTCATTGTGCAAATCAGTGGGACCCAAATGCTCTGGCCTCTAAGTCCCTCTGCATCCCTAGATGGCATCTCTGTTTCCTGTAGGGTTTCCTCAGCATGATTCTTTTGGGATGTTTAGTGGACAGTTACTTCTTAACGACACACCCATGGTTGTGGTGCGGGGGGAGGGGAAGAGAGGCAGGCATCTAGTACTATTCCAAAAAACATCCTTCTTGGTGGGAACCCCTTAGCCATGACTGCTATCTGAATTAGTACTCTCCTTTCAGCTTGCCATCAAGAATCACATTTTCCTAGTAATCTAGAGGCTGCTACACAGAGAGGGGCAGAAGCAGGGCAAGTAAAGGTTCGTTTATACAGGTCCCTTTATGGAGACATACAGGAGATATACATATGTCCAAGTATATGTCTACCCTACCATCACCCATTCCACCATATTGTGTCTCCCATGTTCCACCAGCACTCCCCAATAGAGCTTGTCCATGAACCTAGCTAGTCACAGGAGAGAACACTGAACCCAAGAAAAAAGGGAAATGAAGGCATGGCAGAAACTGCGAATGCCAAGCAGAAAGAGACACTCTGTGAGACACAAACCTAGTTGGCACACCTTCTCCTAACGACCAATCCTAATCACTCCTGGACAAGAGCTTCTTCTGCTGGGAACAGCTCATTCGGCCATCTCTCTGATACATACCCTGCCAAAGCACTGGGCTTGGGCAGACAGATGGGCTACAAGAGCCACAAGTAGTATGTGTCATCCTAGAGGCTAAAGTAAGAGTTCCCTGTCACATTGGGCTTTGTTGGGGGATTAGTAAAGGTAGCTAGAATTTTTTCCTGCTCCAGAGGACAGGTTCCAACAAAAGTCTGGAGAATGAAAGGCTAAGACAGACACTAGGTTTCTCTTCCACCTTATATAACCAGCCAGCAGGCTTATATGTTTAGCCAATCCTCTTGTCACTGAATAGACCAGCTGGATTTCTAAGACTCCAGGAGAAGTATTTCTCTAGGAGGATGGAAGGTAAGATCCAGGCTCAAGCACATAAAAGAAAAATATGCTCTTTAGACCCTGGATTACTTAATCCCAGGCAAGACTGACAATGTACCACCAATTCCTCTCATTCCCATACATGCTTGGGGACTTTCAGGTCTAAAGAAGCAGGCATGGTCCCCTAAAACAGGACTGCCACTCCACTTCCCATGCCCACTTCTTCACACAAAAGCAAGAAGGAAAATTTACTGAGCACTGCTTGCTCTTAGGGTCCAGCTGAGGCTGAGCTGGAAAGAGAGGAGAATATCTTTGACAAGAACAAAGGCTCTATGAGACACAAGGGAATTGAGATATATTTCACAATGGGGACTCCAATAAAATAGGCAAATTAAATTCCTTTGTGCCTGACACAATGGCAGCAGTGGAAGCTATAGCTGGAGGAGCTAGTGGGGTCAAAGTAAACTGCTGGACATGGCAGTGGGAAATGGAGTTCATAGCTCTCCAGTGGCCTGAGGGTATAGCATGGGCCTTGATTTCACCTTCTCTAATTCTGGACCAAGAAACCTCACCCCCTTTCCTTGGGGATAATGCCTTTTTAGATATGCCAGAGTTGATAAATCATCAAGATGATTTTTTTTTCAGCCCCTTCTAGATATAAGTGAAATCCCTTAAGGTTTCCCTCTGACCTGTCTGGTTAGCAATTCAACAGGAAAACACCTCCCACGGCAAAATGAAAGTAGACTTCAAGTGGCTTTCCTTCTGGCTGACTCCCATTGTAAATGAGCTGTCTGTAGTCTGTCTGACTCACAAGAGCTCAAAACATAAAAATGAAAAGAAAAATTTTTAAAAAATAGTTGGAAGGTAAGGAAGAGGCTTGCCTATTAGATGGGATTTCTATGGGCCTAAACACAGCAGGCTGCCAGGGACTGTTCACCAGCATCTGAAAGAAAACTCAGGAAGAAAAGAGACAGTGAAGCACTCTCCTGGCAGAAAGAACCTCAATTATCCAGTCCTCTTGCTTTTGTAAGGAAAATTACTCAAATGTCAGCTGAGACTGTGACCCATGTATTCAGACTCCTGAGTTCAGAACTAGATTATAGTCACTCTCTGGATCAGGACCCCTTGCTCCACATCCCACCCCATGTCTATGCCTAGAGTTTGTGGTGGGAGAGAGTTTGGAGGGAACCTGGGCTTAGTTGCTAGCCTGGGAAGTGTAGCCTATCCATGAAGGCAAACCCAAGCTCTCTAGCTCCACTAACAATGTTCTATGTGCTAACAGGCTCCCTGACATGGCAGCAAGACACCCATCATCCTAATAGACTTAGTGATTAATGTGGCTACAGTCTCCCACAGCACCAGTTCTTTTCCCTTCTCATTCCCTGTATTGCAAAGTCCCCATAGGCAGCAGCTGCCCTAGGTGACCATTTGATCCAAACATTAAAAAAGAACACATCCATCTATTCACTGTGGAGAAGAGGCAGTCATTTCATTTCAAACCTCTACATTATGCATCCCTGCTGGAAATAAAAAAAAAGACAGAAACCACTCTAGTTTTACAAAGTTTCCAACCCTAAGTAGCTCTCTGCTCCCACTCCTTCCTTTCCCACTTCTTGGTGGACAGTTCCAGATGTGTCACTGCATTTCAACGATTCACTCTAATGATAACGCACGCTTAAGAACAAATCACAGACTCTGATCGATTTAGAAGGCAACTCGCACAAATACCTGCAATCTAGTTCTAATCTTGTTTGTTTCCATTCCAATTATCCTGCATCAATAGTTTAAAAATGGGAACCGTCTGGTGCACACATCCAATCCATTTTAATAGAGGATAAATCTGGGTTATTGTAACCCTTTCCTCTTTCAGGCTCAGGACAGCACCAAACATCTCAAAGCACTGACTGGGCCAAATTTCAACTCTTCAAGGATTCAATTAATCATAAAGTCAATTCCATTCTGAGCTCCATCTGTCTTATCTCCTTCGGAGACTAATAATCACTCACTGTGTGTTTTTACACACTAGTTGAACTGAAATTAAGACTAATTTCATCATGGAGCACTCAAAAAGAAAATGATTTCTTGAAAGAAAATTTCAAAGCTATTTTAGTGTTCAGGCTGGATAAAGATATTATTAAATAAACAAAAAAAAACATTTTTTAAAACTTTAAAATTCTTGATAGTCTGAAATAATTCCTGCTTCCCCCCCCCCCACCCCCAAATCCTAGGAATAAGGTAGCTTCTCTGGAGAACTATAATTTCTCAATGTTGGATCATACAGCAGAGACACTCAATTTATCCTTGAGCACGGGTACTCAAAAACCAAAAACAAGAAAGCATAAGGGAAAAATTTTTTTAGTCAATTTGATATTTAATACACTAGAAGCCCAGTGCACAAATTCATGCACCTGTGGGGTTCCTTGACCTGGCCTGTGGGATCGGGCCAAAACCGGCTGACATCCCCTGAGGGATCCCAGATTGCAAGAGGGTACAGGGTAAGCCAAGGGACCCCACTGGTGCATGATCAGGGCTAGGGAGGGACTCAGGAGGTTAACCAGCTGGGGCGGTACCACAGGTGGCTCTAGGGTGTGTCTAGTCCATCCCACTCAGTCCCAATCAGCTGGACTCTAGCAGTAAGCTAACCTACCCATTGAAGAATCTGCCCCTGCTGGTCAGTGCATGTCACAGTGAGCAGTGAGCAGTCTTAGCATATCATTAGTGTATTACCTTTTGATTGCTTGAATGTATGACTGGATGACCAGACACTTAGCATATTAGGCTCTTATTACATAGGATTTTTTTTTTTAATCTAACCCTGGCTGGTTTGGTTCATTGGATAGAGTGTCGGCCTGTGGACTTGAAGGGTCCTGGGTTTGATTCTGGTCAAGGGCACATGCCGGGGTCATGGGTTCGACCCCCAAGGGGGCTTGAGGGGGGAAGCCAATCAATGATTCTCTCTCATCATTAATGTTTCTATCTCCCTCTCCCTTCCTCTCTGAAATTAATAAAGAAGTATATTTTTAAAAATCTAATCAGTCATCCATCCTGGGGCTAATGTTTAATTTAAAATTTGAAATTATTTTATTTTGAATTATCTATTTATGGGGAGGAGATGGGGGATGACAGGCACCCCTTATGTCTTAAGCCCTTACAACACTCCACCACAGCTACCACCAAAGGGCAAGAAATGTGTTTTTTGTCTTCTGTAAATAGCCAGGCTCTCCTAGAAGCATTCAGATGGCTGCCTCAGCAAAAACTCAAGACAGAACATTCTTACCCACCCCCAACTGATCTCCCATCCCTCTGGGATCGACTCTTTACTAACAACAGGGGTATGAAAGGGCCATAGCCCGACCAGTCAGTCTGGAAGCATTTCTAACTTGTCAGCATGTTTCAGTATTTAGTGAAGCTTTTTATTTTTACTTTCTATAGTTGCAAAGATAAAGCATCTGGTCATTCCAGAGTCCAAAGTGCCTAGTGGCCATGGTATATACAGCACAGCTCTCTACACCTGATTATTACAAAATGCCCTTAACACAGCGCAGGGGAGACACTGAAGCCAAGGAGACCCAATATGTGACTGCTTTATTGCCTTAACAGTTTTAAACTAAAATCATGACTTGTGCAAACTCCCAAAGTGAATGACACAGTTATTCCAAATTTATTATCAAAGATGCTTTGTGAGTCATAGTGGCTCTAAAAACCTATCAGTAATCACTTCTTAGAAACAACAATAAAAAATATCCTCCATTTAAACAATAAATTTTGCCTAATTCCAATTAATCAGAGCACTGTCATTCTTAAACATTGGTCAATGCACACATTACTCCAAAAGCTTCCACCTAAGTCATACTGTATTTATTAAAAACAAGTCATCTCCTAAGCTCTTTATTAGCAAATAAATAGTGATATCCAAGATATATTATTAAAATGAAAAAAGAAAATTGTAGAATCATATATACACTGAGTGGCCAAATTATGATGATCTCTGAACACATAATAATCTGGCCACTCAGTGTATATCCTATATAATAAAAGACTAATATGCAGATTGTCCCCTCAATCAGGAGTTCAACCAGCAGGCAGGCCGGCCAACTGCCCCTCTTCCAGGCCAGGCTGGCCAGACCCCATCCATGCACAAATTCATACACCGGGCTTCTAATACACACACACACACACACACACACACACACACACACAAACACATACACACACACTGAGTGGCCAGATTATTATGCATTCAGAGATCATCATAATCTGGCCACTCAGTGTATGTAGTAACTTATACTTTGTGTAAAAGTAGGGGGGAAAATACTATATCAGCGTATGCACTTAAATATGTATGACACTCTCTAGAAGACACTGGTAACATTGGTTGTCTTGAGGGAGGGAAGCTGGACATACAGGGATGGAGTGTTTTTTACTATGGACCTTTTGTGACCTTTGAATTTTGAGCTATCCTATATAATAAAAGCCCAGTGACCGAACGGCGGAATGGCCAGAATGATCAGTCAACCAGTTGCTATGACATGCACTGACCACCAGGGGGCAGGCACTCAATGAGGAGCTGCCTCCTGGTGGTCAGTGCACTCTCACAGTGGGAGCACCACTTGGATGACTGGGATGAGCGGCTGCTCCCACATGGGTCCACAGTCGCTTGGCTGATCGAGATGAGCAGTACTCTCACAGTGGGCTGACCCTGCAGGCCACGCCCGCCACCAGTGCACGAATCCTGTGCACTGGGCCTCTAGTATGAATATATTATCAAATCAGAGTTGAAGACATAAACTTTAAATTTAAGTAAATAAAACCACAGACACTAATCTAAAAATTTACCAATATACTACAGAGAAGTATGATCACATTCCATAAGGAAAACTAGAATCTTTATACTCTCTTAGCCATGCAATTTTAGTCAATCTTTGGGTTCAGACTTCAAGAACAAAAGGCCAAGATTAGCCATACCAAGAGATGGTCATTATGAATATCTGGAGAGGGGCAGCAGTAACAAAGAGAGTAACAAAGTAAAGGGAGGGAAGACAGGCAGGTTGGACAACTTTGTATAAGACACCCATTGCCCCAGCTAGCACCAAGGCTCCACTTCATCTAGCTTGATAAGACCCCAACAGTTTCTCACCTCTGCAAAAGGTAAACCTGTAGCTCATTTAAGGCAAAGTTCATTTTGTGTTATAGGGCTGGAGAGGGGGGCTTTATCCTAATTTTGCAGGAGCACATTGTTGCAGATCCCAGTTCTCTGTCTGGGCAGGAAATGCTACCTGAAGGCCATATATTAGCCTGAAAAAATCAGAGTTTCTGACTCATATTCTCATCCTGGCTGCCAACTAGCTGGCTCTGTGGTCTTGAACAAATCACTTCAACAGAGGCACTGAGAGGAATTCAAGCACTGATCACCCATAGCTTTTTGACAAAAGCATCTGGGCAACAGGAATTTTATGTTAAATGCCATAGGTATGCGCCAGGGCTTGACTCTTTCTGTCCTCTCGCCCTGGTTAAGAACTGCCCAGTAAGTTCACTCTTGGGCCCACTTTCTGCTTAGCCTTTGCCTCTCTTTGAATCTTAGTGCCCACCCTAATGTGGACATAAGCTTACCCCAAAGACTTCCACCAAGACAAGGAGGATTATGAAAACACTCACTCAGAATAAAGATACCAGAGCGACCACTGTGAGGTAAAGTCTCTCAGGTTGCCCTCCAGCATTCCCAGTTTAATGTTAACCAGAAACCCTACTGGGGCAGCCTTTATCCTCAACTCCTTGACATGAGAACTGAAATTATCTAACCACAAAAAGTAACTTGGGGAGGACTCCTGGGATTTGGAAGGTGACTTGCATTTTATTTTTCATATACTTTCCAAGTGGTTTTTTAAAAGATCCTTTGTCTCTCTTTATCCTTCTGATTTTCTGGGTGCTCTGCAAAGGAATGACTATGACAGCCTGAACTACCCTGAGCTTGCCAGTCATAGAGCAGGAAGCCTCTAAGACATTCAGCATTCTGGCATGTTGGCCAGATGCTGTGGATGAGTCTGTGACACCAGGACCCACCTATAATCCTTTCCGAGCAAGCCTGCCGGAAGTAACAGTGGGATCACAGCAACTGATTGAATGTAGTATAAAAGCTGAAAAGAGACAGAAATAAATTAGCTTTAAAACTCAGAGCTGTATATGTAAATGCAATGGGGACTCGTAGGCAGCCTGGAAAGTCAGTCTTAGAGATTTCTCTAAAAGGGATTATAAATTGTCCAATAAAAGAAAATCTTTCCAGGGTCACATGACAGCCTTTTATCCAGTGCTGTTTGTTAAACACTCACATGCATTCTGAGATAATGGGATGCAGCCAACTTCCTGAAAAAGCCCCAAGACTCCCCACCAGACATTACCCAGCACAGACTACAATGCATACCTGTTATCAGAGGGGAACAGGGTAGGTATTTCCTGCCATCTTTCAATTACTGCCCTTCTCTACCCTTTATGGATTCTCCTCTTTAAATAATGAACTACTGTTACCAGCAGAAGAAAGGCTGGGAGAGAACATTTCTAAATGATCAGAATTCATAAGCAAAACACTAAGAAGTACTGATGACAAGGACTGAAGAGAGATAAGTATGACAGGAGCCGGTTCCTTACCCATGGCCATATGACTTTAATTTCATAGAGAAATTATTCAGGAAGGGTTTGAATATTCTGAAAAATGAATCAGATCAGCAGAGTTTGAAACATGCTTGCCCCGTCTGACTGGGCCTATTCCTGGAAAGGCTAATCAGAGCTGTTTTCAGGGTTCATTGCCAATTGGAAAAAGCCCTGGGCATGAAATTCCTAATGAGGCTCAATTCAGTCAGTGCCCATTGGACATCTCTTAATGCATAAGTAGACCATGGAAAGAAAGAAGATAGAGAACAGAGTTTTATCATGTTACATCCTAATTACCAATCAGATTATTTTCTATGGGAGCAGCCAAAGGAGACTTTTCTATAATCCCACCCTTCCCCTCCCCATGTCATTCCTTGCAAAAACTTCAAAATATCAAAGTCAAGAACTTGTGTAATAAATGAAGAAAAAGACTAATATTCTACTCAAGACCCTGAGAAGAACAGTCCTTTCTGTAGGAGTCTGTTAATTTTCAAATTATATAAAGAACATGGATTTTGACATCAAAACTCTGGGTTTAAAGTATAACCTTCCCATAAATTATCTGGCAAGCACCCTCTTCTGTAAAGCCAGGATACTTTTACCCACCCCAAGAGGTGTTGCAAGGATTAAATGAGACCATATATGTAAGGCCCCATGCCCCTAGCAGGCTCCTTTCCACAATTGGCCTTTCTTATATCTACAGTGTACCAGGTTAGTCCACTCTTCTCCAGTACACTGTATCCTTCAGATCCCACTCAATCTATAGAAAACAAAAACAAAAATAGCTTAGTCACTGGTGTTTTCTCAGATTATCTTTTCAAATCTCAACAAAACAGATACCAGATACCAGAAAGATTAACTAGATACACCATGATTCAAGAGAGAGGGCAAAATAATAACAGTATCTGGGAAAACTAATAAAGCTGACAACCCTCTGATATTTGCTGAAAGAATAACTAGAGGAGATTGAATCCCAAAAATAAAACGTAAGAAAAGAAATCAGTAACCATATTGATAAATATGAACAACAAATGTACAATATTAGCATTAATTATAATAATGATGATTTATAAGGTTGGTTAAAAAAATAAAGGAAGAAATAAAATATTAGCGAACAGTCCTCTAGAGAATAGAGACTGAAGAAATTTAGTTAAAGCATTCTTATCAAGTTCTTGAGGGGAGGTAGAAAACTTTACACTTCAGCATCCTAATCAAGCATGTTACTAACTTAAAAGTAACCACTGAAACAAATAGCAAATATGTCAATAAATCAAAATTTTAATGGATTAAATTCACCCAACAAAAATATCAAAGTTACATAATTGGATTAATAAAGCAAAATAGTAGCTATTTGATGTGTAAATAAAAATAATGGGAGGAAGATTGAAAGAAAAGCGACAGGAAAAGTTATACCAAGAAGATAGTAACAGAAAGAAAGCTGGTAGATATATTAATAGCAGGCAAAAAAGACTTTATAGATAAAAATGATCATAAATTATTGATATAAGATGTAATTCACCAGGAAGTTGTAAGAATTTTTAATCTGTATGTATTTAACAACTTTTGCTCAAAATAAAGCAAAAATTAAGCAATTATAGGAAGAAACAAGTTTTTAATCATAGTAAAAGATTTTATTGAGTTTCTCAAAACAGTGAGACTGGCCACAAATACAAAAATAGGAGACAAACACCTATAGACAAAACTGAGTTCAAATATATGAATATATAAAGCAAAAAAAAAGGTGTGTCCGTGTAGCCAATAAATAAAAAACACCCATTCTTAAGAAGCACTCATAGGACATTTATAAAAACTAACCACCTGGCAAGTAAAAAAGGAAGTCTCAACAAATACTAAGGAATCATTATCATGCAAACTATACTCTTTGCTCACAATGCAAAATACATACATATTCACATAAATACATGAAACAAATACTGTATTTTGGGAAATTAAAACCACATTACTAAATAATTCTTGGATTTAAAAAAACACCTCAAAATAACTATATATATAAATTATAGAACATTTAACTAAAATGGTATTAAAAGACAAACCTGCTACCAGGCCAGCATGGTTCAGTGGTTGAGAGTTGACCTATAAACCAGGAGGGTCATGGTGTGATTCCCAGTCAGGGCACATTCCTGGGTTATGGGTTCAATGCCCAGTGTGGGCCTGTATGAGGCAGCCAACCAATGATTCTCTCTCATCATTGATGTTTCTATTCTTTCTCCCTCTCCCTTCCTCTGTGAAATAAATACACACACACACACACACACACACACTAGAGACCCAATACACGAAATTTGTGCACGGGGGAGGTGAAATGTCCTTCAGCCAAGCCTGCTCCCTCTCCAATCTGGGACTCCTTGAGGGATGTCCAACTGCCCATTTAGGCCTAATTCAGGCAGGATCGGGTCTAAACGGGCAGTTGGACATCCCTCTCACAATCCAGGACTGCTGGCTCTTTACTGCTCACCTGCCTGCCTTCCTAATTGCTCCTAACCGCTTCTGCCCGACAGCCTGATCACCCCCTAACCACTTCCCTGCCAGCCTGATTGATGCCTAACTGCTCCCCTGCCAGCCTGTTTTCCCCTAACTGCCCTACCCTGTGGGCCTGGTCACCCCCAGCTGCCCTTCCCTGCAGGCCCGGTCACCCCAACTTCTCTTCTCTACTGGCCTGGTTACCCCTAACTGCCCTCCCCTGCAGGCTTGATCACCCCCAACTGCCCTCCCTTGCAGGTGTGGTCCCTGCCAACTGCCCTCCCCTGATGGCCATCTTGTGGTGACCATCTTGTGTCCACATGGAGGCAGGATCTTGTGACCACATGGAGACAGACATCTTGTGTGTTGGACTGATGGTCAATCTGCATATTACTCTCTTATTAGATAGAATAGAGGCCTGGTACATGGGTGGGGGCCAGCTGGTTTGTCCTGAAGGGTGTCCTAGATCAGGATGGGTGTTCCCTTGGGGCGTGGGGTGGCCTGGGCGAGGGGCCTGGGTAGTTTGCAGGCCTGCCATTGGCAACCCAAGCTGAGGCCCTGGTATCTGGGATTTATTTATTTCCTACAACTGAAACTTTGTAGCCTGGAGCAGAGTCAAGCTTTCTGCTTGCACAGCCATTGAAACTTGGTTGCTGCCGAAAACAGTTTGGCTTAGTGGATAGAGCGTCGGCCTGTGGACTGAAGGGTCCCAGGTTAAATTCCAGTCAAGGGCATGTAACTTGGTTGCAGGCACATCCCAGGAGGCAGTTGATCGACATTTCTAACTCTCTATCCCTCTCCTTTCTCTCTCATGGTTGTTTCTAACTCTCTATCCCTCTCCCTTCCTCCCTGGAAAAAAATCAATAAAATATTTTTTTTTTTAAAAAAGCAATTTTGTTACCTCAACCTTCTCTAGCCAGGCTTTGTGGAAAGCTTGGCTTCTTCCATCACCGGAGGCAACCCAGGCCTCTCTCCTGCGCTCTCTGTGGCGTAGCCATCTTTGTTGGGTTAATTTGCATACTGGCTCTGATTGGCTGGTCGGCATGGCTTGTGAGTGTAGTGGAGGTATGGTCCATTTGCATATTACTCTTTTATTAGATAGGATTAGAGTCCAGGTACACAAAATTCATGCACGGGGTAGGGGGGTAGAGGTGGGGGAAATGTCCCTCAGCCTGGCCTGCTACCTCTCATAATCTGAGACTCCTCAGAGAATGTTGGGTCTAAACCAGCAGCTGGACATCCCTCTCACAATCCAAGATGCTACATTCACTAGTGACCATACTTTTCATAAAGAGGAAAGGCATCTTGCTATTGTAATAGAGAGCCACATTTTTTTGTCCTGATCATAAAAAGTAGTACATAATATGATCCTTCTGAGCAATAGTACCATTTCCCCCATCTTATGGATGGAAAAACGAAAGCAGGGAGAAGTAATTGATTTTGTCACGCAGTTATAAGTGTCAGAATCAGGGATGAACACAAAATGTGCAAGCCAGAGTCCATGCATGTCATCACTGCATCATCCTGTTTTTTCAGTGTTAGAGTAGCCTTACCAAATTTTAATTTTTTAAAAAATATATTTCATTGATTTTTCACAGAAAGGAAGAGAGAGGGACAGAGAGATAGAAACATCGTTGAGAGAGAAATATCGGTCAGCTGCCTCCTACACACCCTCCAGCGGGGATGTGCCCACAACCAAAGTACATGCCCTCGACCAGAATGGAACCTGGGACCCTTCAGTCCGCAGACCGATGCTCTATCCACTGAGCCAAACCGGTTTTGGCCTAGTTTTAATTTTTAAATCTAAGAGACTGTTCCCAATATACAGGGTAGGATCCCTATGCCTGGTTGGTGATCAGGCTCATCTGTGGGGGTGACCGGTGGGGCGATAGAGGCATTTGGGGATGACAGCCTGCCACACCCATCTTGGCTGACAGCTTGGCGCTGCCTGCTGGCCAGCCCTGCCGCCGATCTCCCTCTATGAGGAGCAGATGCTCAACACGTGTCAAAGCAACTGGATATTCTAGCAGTCATTCTGCCATTCAGTCAATTTACATATTAGGGTTTTATTATATAGGACATATATATATATGTGTGTGTGTGTGTGTGTGTACATATACACATATATATGACATACCTGCCTTATATTTATTTTCAAATACAAAATGATTATTAATAAGCTGTGCATTCAATTTGAAAGGTCAAAAAATATCAAAAGAATGAACTCAAAGAGAATATACAGCTGAAAATAATATTTAATTGCATAAATAAATTAAATCAAAAACCAAGGGGAGAAAAGGATTAAAAAACCAAAAGACCAATAGAAGATAAACCTCTAGCAAGACTGGCAAAGTAAAAAAAGAGATAAGCACAGATAAATAATATTAGGAATAAAGGAGATATAACAAATATGCAGTACAGATGAAAATACAAAAATCCTAATACATTAACTGCCCTGATGATTCCTGGAAACCCATCCCACTGAACCCATGTGCCTGGCAGAGCTGCTTCCAGGGGCTTTTTTACACAAGCTGCCTGTCTTAGTTTGTGCTACGGACTTTCCTAAAATCTCTCAAAGTTCCACAAACACCAAATAAGCAGTGGCTAGCCCTGCGTGCCCTGTATATCTTGCCCAGCAGCCCAAAGCCCAGCACAAGTGGTATTCAACCACATTGTAGCTCCCACCAAATAGCCCCCCAAAACAGGTACAAATTGCAACTGATCTTGGCCTGTACTGGAGTCCCTCCCAAGACTCCAAAACCAACACACCCAATGGCAACATCAGACCACACCAGAGCACCACCCAACCACCTCCCCAAATGACACACCCTAAGAGTAGACTTGGCTGGTACCAGAACCTGACTAAAGCAACTCCTGTTCCATGGAGTCAGCCCCCACAAAACAGCCTGTCCACTGTGGTCATGGCTAGTCCTCATAGTTAGTCAGACTGAGGGTCATTTCCACCCATTAACATGTCAACAGCAATTAAGGCTCAACTATAACAGGAGGGCACACACAACAGACCTTCCTGGATCACCTGGCTCAGGTGAACAGAAAGTCTCCACCATTGGGCCTCACAGAACACCTACTACATAAGGTCACTCTGCCAATACTAGCAGGCACAGCATATCTACCTAATGTATAGAAACAAACACAAAAATTCAGTCAAAACGAGTAGACAAAGAAACATGTCCCAAATGCAACAATAGAACAAAAATCCAGAAAAGAATTACACAAAATGAAGACAAGTAATCTACCACATAGAAAGCTCAAATCACTGGTTTATAAGGATACTCAATGAAGTTAGGGAAGAATAGGTAAACTGAGTTAGAACCTCAACAAAGGAATAGAAACCATAAAAAGGAATGAGTCAGAAATGAAGAATAAAATAACTGAAATAAAGAATACATTAGAGACAATCAGCACCAGAGTAGATGAAGCAGAGAATGAAATCAGTGGTGTAGAAGACAAGATAGTGGAAAACACCCAATCAGAACATCAAAAATAAAAATATACATATTAAAAACAGGAACAGTTTAAGGGATCTCTGGGACAACAGCAAGCATACCAACCTTTGAATCATAGAGGTGCCAGAAGGAGAAGAGAGCGAGCAAGAGACTAAAAACCTATCTGAAGAAATAATGAACCAGATGAAGGAAACAGACATACAGATTCAGGAAACATATAGACTCCCAAACAAGATGAACTCAAAGAGGCCCACAGCAAAACACATCATAGTTGAACTACCAAAAGTTAAAGACAAAAAGAGACCCTTAAAAGTAGCAAAGCAAAGCAATTAGTTTTGTAAAAGGGAGCTCCCATAAAACTATCGCTGATTTTTCATAAGAAACTTTGTAGGCCAGAAGGGAATGGCATAGAATATTCAAAGTGATGAAAAGCAAAGACCTACAACTAAGATTACTCGACCCTGCAAGGCTACCATTTAGAATTGAAGAGAGAGATAAAGTACTAGCAAGATAAGTAAGGGCTGAATGAGTTTATCACCACTTTTTAAAAGTACATTTTTATTAATTTTTAGAGAGATAGGGAGGGAGAGGGATAAAGAGATAGAAACAACTATGCAAGAGAAACGTCATCAATTGGCACCCTCTGCACACCACCTACTGGGGATCGAGCCACAACCCAGACATGTGCCTGACCAGGAATCAAATTAGTAACTTCTTGATTCATGGGTCAACTGTCAATCACTTAGCCCCACTGGCCGGGCTTATCACCACTTTTTAAAAAGATAAAAATATGAATAAGAAAATATCATAAAGAAAAAAACTATATGACAAAGGCAAACATAATAAAAGCAGTGGATCAACAAACAACGAATCTGGTACAAAGGTTAAAAGGCAAAAGTAGAAAGATCATGTGTAATTATAACACTAAATTAAAAAATACACACAAACACATACACAAAAGAAGTAAAAAAATGTCCAAAACCATGGTTGACTAAAAATGGTAGTGATTTTAGAATGTGTTCAAATTTAAGTGATCATCAACTTTAAACAGACGGCTTTAAATAGAGCTTGGGCCAAAACCAGCTTGGCTCAGTGGATAGAGCGTCAGCCTGCAGACTCAAGGGTTCCAGGTTCGATTCCGTTCCAGGGCATGTACCTTGGTTGCGGGCACATCCCCAGTAGGGGGCGTGCAGGAGGCGGCTGATTGATGTTTCTCTCTCATCGATGTTTCTAACTCTCTGTCCCTCTCCCTTCCTCTCTGTAAAAAATCAATAAAATATATTTTAAAAATAAATAAATAAAAGTAAATAAATAGAGCTTGGTATATATGAAAAACATGGTAACCACAAACCAAAAGAGAAGCTATCAACTTTTGGACTTCTGCCAATATGATAGGTGAGAAACAGTATTTCACTGTAGTTTTAATTGGTCTTTATCTTATAAATGAGGTTGAGCACTTTTTTTCACATGGTTAAGTCATTTACATTTCTTTTATTCTATAAGTTATGTGTACCCCATTTTCCTACAAGGTTATTAGTATATTTCTTGTCTATTTTTAAGTGTTGTTTATATATATTAGTAATATTAATGCTATGTTGCTAATATAAATTGCAAACATTTTTTCCAATTTATTATTTATCGAGACCACTTTAGACTAAATTCTCAGGTTGGATATTTTCAGGCCACAAAAGAGATGTCATTTTCCAGTCCAAATGCACTTCAGGGCTCTACTGGGTGAAGAATTTTCTGGAGAATTTCTCTCTCTTCTATTTAAAGCCAAATTGCCTTAATATCTCCTTTTGAGTGGGAGATTTTCATCTTCTTAATTCTCTTTCACGGGCTGTAGTCTTTGTCTCCTGTTCCCCAAGTTACAAAGCCTGTTAAAATCAAAAGCTCTTGGCCATTAGGGAATGGCAAATGTCCCCAGAACAGCTGTAAGTTTCCTTGTTCCATATCTCTTATGACTTGTGCTTTCTGTTATATTTGTCTTTAAGCCTTTTCTCTCTTTCTTGCAGGGTCACCGTATAAAGAATATGATGTTATTAATTTCCCCTTTAGTTATGCAAAGCAGTGGCCCTACAGTTTGTCAGCTGAATTGACCATTTAAAGAAATGTTTAAATATTTAATCCAGTTATCTTCAGATATTCTGAACCAAGAAGGCTTCTTGAGAAATATAAACCACCATTTGCTAGATACAGAAATCTTCCAGTTTTGTTTTGTTACTTATATTTGTAATTAAATTTTAAACAATAATACATGCGCATTATTTTAAAAATAAAACAAAATAGAAGAGAAAAATAAAAAGCTTCCCTGCTCTTAGTGACTTCATTCCTCTCACCGATTTCTGGTGAGTTCAGCTTTTGTGTTAGGCCATTTAATTTGTACCTTGAAATGTTTTAAACTGCTGTGGGTAGACTTAGGTACCAGTTTCCATTCTCATGAAACTTTCACTTTTTGGGGGGTTGTGGAGAGAGGGGAGACACAAAGAAAAAACCTGGCATACACGGAGAATTGCATATAGTAAAGAGTTAGTTTAAGAGTCCAAACAACAATAGCTAATGAAGTTGAAAGGAAAGAACTTTTCTGACTGGAGTTATCCAGGGAAGAAATTAAGAAAGAGGTAGTGAACAACAATAAAAATCTGATGGCGGCCACAGAGAGGATGTGGAGGAGGCAGGAGCACATCACAAAGATAGATTTTTATTTTTTTAAATGCTAAAGCGGCAAGTTAAGCAAAAGATGCCTATTTCTCCAAAATGAAGTCTTGGTTTCCATAATACTCGGGGTGACTAGTCAGGCTTAGAGTTTATTTTTCATTTGTCATTAATTGCCATTAGAAAAAAGAAATAAGACTCTGAATGTAGCTTTAAGAGCTACAGCTATAGCCAATCTTGGTTAATATGCTAATCAATTTAATAGATACCAAATGGTTTGAGCTGGTTTGGCTTAGTGGATAGAGCATCGGCCTATGGTCTAAAGGTCCTAGGTTCAATTCTGATCAAGGGCACATGCCCAGGTTGTGGGCTCGTGCCCAGAAGGGGGCTCGAACTCAGTAGGGGGCATACATGAGACAGCCAATCAATGATTCTCTCTTATTGTTGACTAGAGACCTGGTGCACGGATTCGTCACTGATGGGGTCCCTAGGCCTGGCCCAGGGGGATCAGCCTGAAACTGGCTCTCCGACATTCCCCGAGGATACAGACCAGGCCGAGGGACTACAATGGTGCATGACTGGGGACTGGAAGGGACTGCGGAAGGGCTCCAAGGCATATCTGGCCCATCCAGCCAAGTCCCGATTGATCGGACCTCAGCAGCACACTAACCCACTGGTTGGAGTGTCTGCCCCGTGGTGGTCAGTGCGCATCATAGCAACTGGTTGAACAGTCGAACAAACAGTCGGACACTTAGCAATATTAGGCTTTTATTATATAGGATATTTCTATCTCTCTCTCCCTTCCTCTCTGAAATCAATAAAAATATATTTTTAAAAATAAAAATAAAAAATAGTTGAGCATTTATTGAAAAAGTGTAAAAAAGAATTTTTTAGCCCCACCTGAGAATATGTTTTTATTTATTTTTAAGAAAGAGGGCAAGGAGAGAGAGAGAGAGAGAGAAACATTGATGTGGGAAACATTGATCAGTTGTTCCTGTTAGTGCCTTGACTAGAGATTGAACCTGCAACCTAGGTATGTGCCCTGAATGGGAATCAAACCCAGAAACTTTAGGTGTATGAGATGACACTCCAATCAACTGGCCAAGGAAAGAGTGTGAAAATTTAGTTCCTGGAGTCAAGAAGTCAGAACTAGGGGAATCCAAGATGGTGGCATAGGTAAACACCTACACTGCTGCCTCGCACAATTTCAAAACTACAACTAAAAGACAGAACGGACATCATCCAGAACCACAGGAAAGCAGGCTGAGTGGAAATTCTACAACTAGAAGGAAAGAGAGGGGCTCACAGAGACCCAGAGGAGCTGCAAAAAGCTGAGGTACGGAGATGGTGCGTGGAGAGCGCGGGTGCTGGAGTACCTGGCTGGCTTTCTCTGGTGGGAGGAAGACGGAGACTCCCAATGGCATTGAACCCCTTATCCTAAGACACTAAACCCAGATCCAGCCGAAACTCATATGGGAGGAGTTTGGACTGTAAAAAGGGAGAAGTGCACAGAAATTTAGCTGAGTCGCAAAAGGGCAGAAGTCTAGTGGCAAGCACGGCACTGCGTGCAGAGGACAGACTGCTGATTGTGCCGCTGACTTTCATGAGTGGGCGGAGACAGAGCCTCCCAACTGCGCCACTTCTAACTCCATTAAACCCCAGTTTCGGGCAAAATCCTGGGGACCCAAATTCATATGGTCCCGGAGCACAGGGGAGCCAGAAAGGCAGCAGTCTAGAGGCACTGCGAGAGTGCGTGCGCACACATAGGGACTGCTCCAGTGATTATCCAGTAACATGAGACTCAGGGGCCATGGAAGGTGGGGCCGACTGGAAGGCAAGGCGGTCCATTAAGCCCTGAGACTCCACCCATCCCAAGCTCAACAGAGAGGCTTTTGCAGTTTCGCAAGCCTTGTATCATAAGGCTGAATCCAACACAGAAGTTCTCTTGGCATAGTGAAAATGCAGAGACAAAGGAAGAGATCACAAACAAAAGAAATGGAGGAAAACCAATGACTGGATATACAGTTCAAAACCACGGTTATAAGGTTTTTCAAGAATATCCTAGAAAAGATGGATAAAGTTAGTGGGACCCAAGAGGAGATGAAAAAGAACCAACTAGAGATGGAAAAGGACCAACTAGAGATGGAAAAGGACCAACTAGAAATTAAACATACACTGACTGAAATAAAAAATATTATTCAGAGACCTAACAGCAGAGTAGAGGAAGGCAAGAATCAAGTCAAAAATTTGAAATATAAAGAATCAGAAAACACTCAACTGGAAAAGCAAGAAGAGAGAAGAATCCAAAAATGTGAAGATAATGTAAGGAGCTCTGGGACAGCTTCAAGCATACCAACATCAGAATTGTGGGGGTGCCAGAGGAAGAGAGAGAGCAACATATTGAAAATCTATTTGAAGAAATAATGACTGAAAACTTCCCCCACCTGGTGAAAGAAATAGACTTACAAGTCCAGGAAGCACACAGAACGCCATATAAAAGAAATCCAAAGAGGACTACACCAAGACACATCATAATTAAAATACCAAGAGCAAAAGACAAAGAGAGAATATTAAAAGCAGCAAGAGAAAAACAGTTCATTACCTACAAGGGAGCACCCATATGACACGGTCTCCTTACCTTACCATAAGAGAGCAAAATCCTTCCCAGCAAACATCTCTTTATGTCTCAATGGTCAGAACTGGGTCACATGCCCATCTCCAAATCAATCTATTTCCATGGAGAATAGGATTACTATGCTTACTTTAGACTATTGATGACTTATTTCCTAGCAGTAGGAGAGGAAATCCCCTTCCTGAACACATGGCTTCCCTCATAACATCAAGATTCCTTAAAATAGGGGAGAAACCAAGATGGCGGCATAGGTGAACCCCTAAGCTGCTGCCTCGCACAACAATTTCAAAACTACAACTAAAAGACAGAACGGACACCATCCAGAACTACAGGAAAGCTCGCTGAGTGGAAATTTTACAAATAGAAGTAAAGGGAGGAGCATACGGAGCCTCAGAGGAGCTGCAAAAAGCTGAGGTACGAAGACACACTCATGAAGAGGACGGGCAGAGGAGGGTCTGACTGGCTTCCTCTAGCGGGAGGGAGACGGAAAATCCCAACTGCACGGAACCCCAGTTTCAGGTGAAACTCAAAGGGGGAGTCTGGACTGTTGTGAAAAGGAAGGAGTGCACGGAAACTAAGGGGAGCCGTGAAAGACAGAAGTCTGGGGGCTTGGGAAAGTGCATGTGAAAGTGCACACACAGAGTGCTAACCGCTGATTGTGCCTGGCTTCCTCTAGCAGAAGGAAAGTAAAACCTCACAGCAGCACTGAAATCCAGGTCCAACTGTACTGAACCCCAGTGTCGGGTGAAACCCTGGGGACCCAGACTCATACAGGTCCCTAGAGTGCACAGAAAATCAGAGGAACTGAAAAGCAGAGTTCCAGAAGCTCGTGTACACGAAAGGCAGAGGTCTGGAGGCAAGCCCGCATGCACAAACACAGCTGATCCTTACAACCAATTGGCTTGAAGGTCAATCCTCCCACTCCCGCCGAGTGATACCATCAACAATCAAGAATTAACTACAACAAGACTGTACACACAGTTCACAAAGGAATGCACCAAGAGTGTCCAACTCAGGTAACTGGGGAAGCAGAGCTACAGGGCCACATATTGACAGCTAGCACACAAAGCTACTCTACCAACTCAGGGAAGCACCAAAATATGTAGAGACCAAAGAACAGATCACAAATGAAAGAAATGGAGGAAAACAAATGACTGGATAGAGTTTAAAATCAGGTTACAAGGTTTTTTAAGAATTTCCTAGAAAAAAATGAATAAATTTAGTGAGACTCAAGAGGAGATAAAAAAGAACCAACTAGAAATTAAACATACACTGACTGAAATAAAAAAAATATGATACAGAGACCTAACAGCAGACTAGAGGATCTCAAGAATCAAGTCAAAGATTTAAAATACAAAGAAGCAAAAAACACCCCACTGAAAAAGCAAAAATTAAAAAAAATTTTAAAAAATGTGAAGATAGTGTAAGGAGCCTCTGGTACAACTTCAAGCATACCAACATCAGAATTATGGGGGTGCCAGAAGAAGAGAGAGAGCAAGATACTGAAAACCTATTTGAAGAAATAACTGAAAACTTCCCCACCTAGTGAAAGAAATAGACTTACAAGTCCAGGGAGCGCACAGAACCCCAAACAAAAGGAATCCAAAAAGGACCACACCAAAACACATAATAATTAAAATACCAAGAGCAAAAGACAAAGAGAGAATATTAAAAGCAGCAAGAGAAAAACAGTTCATTACCTACAGGGGAGCACCCATAGGACTGTCAGCTGATTTCTCAACAGAAATGATGCAGGCCAGATGGGAGTGGCAAGAAATGTTCAAATGTAATGAAAAGCAAGAAACTACAACCAAGATTACTCTACCCAGCAAAGCTATCATTCAGAATCGATAGGCAGATAACGAGCTTCACAGATGAGAAAAAACTAAAGGAGTTCATCAATACCAAACCAGTATTATATGAAATCCTGAAAGGTATTCTTTAAGAAGAGGAAGAAGAAAATGGTAAAGGTAAAAATTATGAACAATAAGTACATATCTATCAACAAGTGAATCTAAAAATCAAGTGAATAAAACATCTGATGAACAGAACAAACTGGTGAATATAATAGAATTAGGGTCATAGAAAGGGAGTGGACTGTTAATTCTCAGGGTGAGGGGGCGTGCAGGGAGAGACTGGACAAAAATCATACACCTATGGATGAGGACAATGGGGGAGAAGTAAGGGCAGAAGTTGGGGTGGGAACCAAGTGGAGGGGAGATATGAGGAGAAAAAAGAGGAATAACTGTAATAATCTGAACAATAAAGATTTATTAAATTTAAAAAAGATTTCTTAAAATAGATTTTTATTTTTTAAAAAGTTGTTTAGTAGGTAACAACAGAGGTAATAAAAATCCACAGGATTCATTCACCAACTCAATAAGGAGAAAGAAAACTCAAATATCATTCAGTAGTTTCAAGCCTGGGTAACTATGACAATCATACTGCCAAGAATAGATTTAAAAAAAGAGAACATGGAACGAAAAATCTAGTTTGAGAGAGAGACAAAAATGAATTCCATTTTCTTATCCTTACTTTGAGGTGCAATTAGGTAGTCTGGTGGAAATGGAGGATGAAACCTGAGGAGAAGAGCTGGACTTCAACACAAACTTTGTTCAACCCACAATGGGGTAGTATTTGAAACCATGGGAAAGGTAGACTACTGGCTGAAAAAAAAGAGAAAGAAGGCAAGGCCAGAAAAATCTTGGTGAATAACTATAATTAGGAGATAATAAGATGGTGCTGCCATAAAGAAAAAGAAGAGGGAGTAATTAATTACTGATATATAAGGGATTACAATCATGTGGAAGCCAAGAAGTAAAGTTTCCAGAAGAAAGCAGCGGTTGACACTATAGACTGCTACAAAGATGTCAATGATTCCAAAATACTCTTGAACATTTTCAGGGATGGCAGGAACGTAACACTTCTGTGCACTTATTTGGATCCCCTTTTGTCTACCCTTTCAAGAAGTTTGGAAAGAAAGGGAAGTACAGGTTTTCAGGTTAGAGGCAACTGGATTAACAAGTTAATGGTGGCAAAGGGGTCAGTGGAGAAGTAACTGAGAACACTCATAGGCTAAGACAGTGGTCAGCAAACTGTGGTTTGCCGCTCTGTTGACTAATGAGTTTGCCGACCACTGGGCTAAGAGGAAGGAGCCTAAAGAGGGGGAAGACAGTGAGGAATACTGATGGTGAAGGGAAAACAGAAAAATGTGCAGATGCAGGAGGTCACAATAAGGACAAAATACATTTTTACAGGATAATAAAAATGTGAAGAGACAATGGAGGTGATCAGAGAACATGAGATATTGGGAAAAAAAATGGGAAGTGAGTTTTAAGATATCTAGTGGATGACAGAAGTAAAGATAAAGACAATGTTGAGAATGTTGACCCCTAGTAAGCTCACCAGGAAAGACAGATGAGCACTGAAATTTGCTGAGTATCTCAAGAAAGAAATCTGGAAATTGGAAGCCATAGATGAAGATGGAACAATGGTCAAATGGTTAAAAATGAGTTAGTAAAACTTCAGTGAGGCTGTTGGGCTGCAGGATGCCCAGACGACCCAAGCCTGAAGCCGATATGACAAGAATTATGTCCTCTTTTATATTTACTTAATTTATTTTGTCTTTATTTTTTTAATAAAGCTGTTGGTCTGACTAAAAAACAAAACAAACAAACAAAAATAGTTCAATGAGAAGAGTACAACTGAGGAAACTAGAAAGTCAATAAAGCTTGGGGTGAGAGGTTACAGGGTCAAGAATAGGGAAGACATTCATTTTATAAAGAGATTTATTTAATCCAAAACCTACTAAAGAAACCCATGTAAATAATTCATGTAAGAATGAGAATTATTAAAGGTGGACGTAGAAAAACAAAAGTGACTGAGGCAAGGGTAGGAGAACAGCAAAAGTCAGTGCTTCCTAGTGTGAGCACATCAATTTCTTGATAATTTAACATTAACAGTTAAAAGGTCAAGGTTACAGCCTAGCTGGTGTGGCTCAGTGGTTGAGGGTCAATCATTGAACCAGAAGGCCATAGTTGGATTTCCTATGAAATCAAGTCATAGAAAAGACACTGAAAATAACTGACTTGAAGAAGAAAAGAGGTTTAAAAAAAGAGAGAGAATGAGAAGAAGAAACCATAAAAAGATGAAGCGGCCAATAGCATATGACTCCTATCTCCCTATCTATACATATGTTCTTATACAAGAGTTTGTCCTGCCTTATCCATAGGCAACGAACAGGAGAAAATGAGTATGCATGCAACCCATAAATAAGTATTAATAATCCTATATCAGTGATCAGCAAATTCATTAGTCAACAGAGCCAAATATCAACAGTACAAGGATTGGAATTTCTTTTGAGAGCAGAAAACCAACTTCTGTGCATGGGCCATGAAGTTTCCATTGCACTGTACGTGCGCGCCCACACGTGGTATTTTGTGGAAGAGCCACACTCAAGGGGTCAAAGAGCTGCATGTGGCTTGCAAGCCAAGTTTGCCAACCACTGTCCTATATAATAAGAGAGGAATATGCTAATTATCCATTATGCCCTGAGATGTAACAACCAACTGCCTAATGACTGGATCTGCAGGAGGGTGGGACGGTGAACAGCTATAGGACAGGGCACGGCAGCAAGCGAGAGGCAGAGAGCTACAGGAGGGGGCAGGGCAGCAAGCTATGGGGTGGGGGGAGCTACAGGAGGGCAGCAGTGACCTACTGGCTCATGGATTTGTGCGCAAGGCTACTAGTATTTAAATAAGGGAAGAAACTATTTCAGTGACCATGTAACATTCAGTGGCACATCAACTACATTTAATTATTTCTATTTGATCTTGGAATGACCACTTCATATTCAACACCAAGGAAGAGATTTCTTCATCCATAGATGTGTGTGAAGGCCTTATTAAACAATTAAGACAGGTAGGCAAGTAAAGTAGCAAGATTATTTGCCTACCCTCAAGAAATAAGATTAGCACCAAGAATTATGCTATTGGTAGAACTTAAGAACCTTAACAGAAGAGAAAATAAGGAAGTAAAGGTTTGTACTGTAAAAACAAAAGAAATAATTGCTTCATAGTGAAAACTCAAAATAAAAAGGACACATGATAAGCATGATAATGTTATATATCTCTTATCACTGACAGGTGCTTTATAAGCATTTTCATAGGACTTACTGTACATGTTATTTTATATTCACTTAATCTTATGAAATGCAGAGGACAACTATTTTTGTTCCTAATTAATAAATGCAAATGGTGAGGATTAGAAAGGTGAAATTACTTGTCAATAGGCAAACATCCAGAAAATGTAGAGACTGGACTTGAACTAGATATTCTAATTCTAGGTAAAGTGATGTGCCTAGTCCTCCAAATTGCTCAAATGTTTGGAATGACGGAGCAGTATTGTTGCCCATCAGCAGAACATTAGAAGGAATGACTTCTAAATAACAACTCCAAACCCTGGGACTCCATGATTTCAATGTGCTCACTATCCCTTGAATAGTCTCTTGACAAAGAGAGCAAGCTCAACTAATCATTTTGTGTGTGTGTGCGTGCGTGCGTGCGTGCGTGTGTGTGTGTGGTATGCACCTGTAAGCTGGGGACAGGGAAGAAGCTGAAGAACCAATACTTAGGACATCAAGAGGAAATAATGAATATCAAACTAGAGCACTGAAACCTATCTCTCTGCCTAGAAATATTCTTAACTTTCATAAAACACTGACAATTTTCAGGATGTTCAAAAGCCTGCTGCTGACTTTCAAAAGCTCTGGTACCATACCTTGCTGTCACTGCAACCATCTTCCAGTGAGCCATCAAAGGCCCAGCTAGACTGTTTTGAATATAGCAGTATTCTTGTCACCAAAACAATGAACTGCAATATTTTATATTTATCTCTATTTAAATTTTAGTGATAATGCATAAATGTTAATACAGTCTTACCCTCATACAATCACAGAAAAGTCTTAATAATACCACATATTGGCACAGTCCCCAAGTGGATTATGGCCTGCTAAGCAGGCCCAATACATACTTCTCAAGTCACTTAGTCTCCTTTAGCTAAGAAATGACATCAAGATATTACAGTTTCGCCCAAGAAATGTGTTTCCAGAAGCAATGGCAAGAAACAAGTAGGATCATTTGTGTATATTGAAAGTGGAAAGAAAAGTACTTGGGATTAGAAAAAAGATTTCAAAAAAGGGTCTGGAAAAAGATGTTAATAAGGTTTGATTTAGTTCTTTTATGTCTTAAGAAACAAAAAGTGGGCCTCAGTAAGTTCTCAAGCCTAAGACCTGGGACCTCTCCAGGGCTGAAATCACAATTATCAATGACAAACTTAGATTTTTCATTTTTTTCAGTGGATGCACAAGCATCCTGGGAGACCAAGGGAAATGGAGTCCCTTGGAAGCCACAACCTTGACTGCCAAAACCTCAACCACAGAAAAAGCAGGGCTTCAAGATCAAGGCAGGTTAGTGATAAGAAAAACAAAGGCCTGCAGTGCTCTCAGTCTCTCTCCATGGAACAATTTTTCTGGTCTTCCCTGCTTTTCCCCTTAATTTACTAAAAAAAGATGCTGGAGCTTTTCAGAATGAAAGGACATCAGACAGATTCTAATTAAATAAAGATAAGTATGGATGAAAGGCAAAGGAAATATTTTCAAAACAAAGTCTCCAATGCTAAAGATGTTCAGAATAGCCTATTTCCTACAACATCACAATCCCTGCATCCAAGCAAGACAACCCTAATAGTCACCATCCATTCCCTTATAGCAAGAATCAGAATATTGGTTTCTGTTTTAGAGAAACAAATGGTCTTAGGAACAGATTTTCAAAACTGGAAACAACTATAGGGCCAATAGACCAACTATAGCTTAAAGACATCTTGATATTTTTAGCATGAGTATAACAAATGATGCTCACATACCTTGATGCATCCACTCTTTAGAGAGATCAGCTAGCTTTCTAGCATGAGCCAGACTAATTGAAATTTAAACAACTCCCAACTCAGAGGGTCCGATAACCTGACTGCAGATTGACTGGTTCCAAACAACTAGGAAAAAGACACTTTCTTCCCAAAAGACCCTCCTTGGTCAGGTTCATAATTTATTCATTATCAAATGTATGTAAGTAGCTTTACTTCCAAAAGGATCAACTCTTGGGAGTACATATCCCTTCCTCTATGAATGATATATAACTTTTTATTAGCTTTGAATAAAACAGAGAATGTGAACTAAAATATGTCATTAAACCCTAACTGGTTTGGCTCATTGGATAGAGCGTCGGCCTGCAGACTCAAATGTCCCAGGTTTGATTCCAGTCAAGGGCATGTACCTTGGTTGCAGGCACATCCCCAGTAGGATGTGTGCAGGAGACAGCTGATAGATGTTTCTCTTTCATCAATGTTTCTAACTCTCTATCCCTCTCCCTTTATCTCTGTAAAAAAGTCAATAAAATATATTAAAATATGTCATTAAATGTCCATATATATAAAATGAGGGGGAACACAGAATCACAAATGGTGACATTCTGGGTGAAAATTATTATCTACTTGGAATAAGAGTAGAATCAAACCCTTATTCTAGTTTGAGATTAGAGTGAAATAGGGATAGGGATGTACATAAGTTTAAGTGTACCTTTTCCAGGCCATTCCATCTGAGAGTAAAGCTAGAATTGACCTGAAGGGCCCCAAAAATCCTAGCTGATGAGAAGTCCATTCTTCCCCTCCCACTCCTTTTTTTCTTTCTTGATTAAGGTATTACATATGTGTTCTTATCCCTCCATTACTCTTCCGACCACCCCCCCCACCCAAATCCTCCATCCCTGCTCAGGACCTCACCCCAGATCACTTCCAAAAGGATGTCTATGTCCATTGGGTATGCATGCATACAAGTCCTTTGGTTGATCTCTTCCCCTTACCCCCACCCTCCCGTGTTGTTGCTCACCTGGAAAAGGCAGCCCCAAGCACAAATGCAGCATACTCCTTCACCAGAGGCTCTGTGCTATTCAGCCCATTGATCACCACTTGAAGGCCACCGAAGGAAAGCAGATCCTGTGCATTATCCATCTGCAACAAAGGCACTGCTTAGTACAGTATCATTATCAAGGAAAGAAGAGCTCTTCCTATAGCCTTTCTTTTAATGACTATTAAAAGACAAAACTAAAAAGTCAAGTAACAAGCAATGGTTGCCTAACTAACAAAGAAAGAGTTTATAAAAACAAACTAAATTTTTAAATAATCTTAAATTTGAGAATTACTAATTAAACTAACAAGATTTATGAGCACCTGTATGGAAACTGGTGGAAATGGCACCTATGCATTGCTTAGGCCAAACATGTCCTGGAAAATTCTAATATTGTAACAAGTCATAAAGCTTACTCCTAACATACAAGTTATTAACACAAAGATCCAATATTAGCAACACTATTAAATGGTGCCATGCTTCCTGTTGATATCTAACCCCAAAGGGGGGCAGTGGAGGCAACATTTTTTTTTTAAGTTTATTTTAATTAGAAGTCAGGGATTATAAAAGGAGCTCCATTGCAGAGGGAGGGAAATTTGGCAGAGTAATAAGAAGAAGTAACAATAGTATCCTTCTCTTCCCTTTTCCTTATTTCATACAGTCCAAGGTTGTTTGAATCTGGACAATCATGATAAAATCTGCATAAAAACCTCACTCTCAAAGACTTTGGTCTAGACCTACAATACTGCCTAGTGGCTATTTATTGGACAGTGCATAACATTTCCATCCTATCTAATAAAAGAGTAATATGCAAATTGACCATCACTCCACTATACCCACAAGCCATGCCCACCAGCCAATCAGGAGTGAGTATGCAAATCAGCCCAACAAAGATGGCTACAGCCATAGAGAGAGCAGGAGGCTTGGGTTTCCCCGGCAATGGTGGAAGCTTTCAGCCTGCCCTGGAGGGCCCAGGCCTCCCTTCAAGGCTACAAAGTTTCAATTATAAAAGATAAATAAATCCCAACAAAAAATGGCTGTGGCCACAGAGCAAGCAGGAGGCTTGGCTCTGCACAAGGCTACAAAGTTTCAATTACAGAAGATAAATAAATCCCAGATGCCAGGCCCTCCACTTGGTTCGCCGGGGGGCATGGCCAGCCTGCAAACCACCACAGGCCCCTCGCCCAGGCCGCCCACACCCCAAGGGAGCCCCCACCCTGATTTGGGGCACACTTCAGGGCAAACCAGCCAGCCCCCACCGGTGCACCAGGCCTCAATTCTATCTAATCCTATCTAATAAAAGAGTGATATGCAAATTGACCATACCTCTGCTACACCCACCAGTCATGCCCACCAACCAATCAAAGTATGCAAATTAACCCAACCAAGATGGCTACAGCCAAAGAAAGAGCAGGAGAGAGGTTTGGGTTGCCCCTGGTGATGGAGGAAGCCAAGCTTTCCGCAAACCTTGGTAGACCCAGGCTTCCACTTAAGGCAACAAAGTTTCAATGGCTGTATGAGCAGAAGGCTTGGCTCTGCTCCAGGCTACAAAGTTTCAATTGTAGAAGATAAATAAATTCCAGATACCAGGGCTTCCGCTTGGGTCGTTGGGGGGTGGTTTGCTGGCAAATCACCACAGGCCCCTCGCCCACACCACCCCACACCCCAAGGAAACACCCATCCTGATCCAGGACACCTTTCAGGGCAAACCAGCTGGCCCCCACCCATGTACCAGGCCTCTATTCTATCTAATAAGAGAGTAATATGCAGATTGACCATCACTCCAATACACAAGATGTCTTCCCCCATGTGGTCAAAAGATCCTGCCCCCATGTGGACACAAGATGGCCATCAGGGGAGGGCAGTTGGCAGGGACCACACCTGCAAGAGAGGACAGTTGTGGGTGATCAGGCCAGCAGGGTAGGGCAGTTGGGAGGGACCAGACCTGCAAGGGAGGGCAGTTGGAGGTGATCAAGCCTGCAGGGGAGGGCAGTTAGGGGCAAACAGGCTGGCAGGGGAGCAGTTAGGCATCAAGCAGGCTGGCAGGGGAGTGGTTAGGGGGTAATCACATTGGCAGGCAGAAGCAGTTAGGGGCAATAGGAAGGCAGGCAGGTAAGCAATTGGGAGCGAGCAGTCCTGGATTGTGAGAGGGATGTCCAACTGTCCGTTTAGGCCCGATCCTACCTACGGGCAGTCAGACATCCCTCGAGGGGTCCCAGATTGGAGAGGGAGCAGGTTAGGCTAAAGGACATCCCCACCCCTGCACAAATTTCGTGCACCAGACCTCTAGTCCTATCTAATAAAAGAATAATATACAAATTGACCATCACCCCAACACACAAGATGGCTGCCCCATGTGGACACAAGATGATTGCCACAAGATGGCCAGCAGGGGAGGGCAGCTGGGAGGGACCAGGCCTGCAAGGAAGTTAAGTATGGGGTGACCAGGCCTGCAGGGGAGGGCAGTTAGGGATGACCAGGCCTGAAAGGGAAGCAGGAGGCAGTTAGGCATCAACCAGGCTGGCAGTGGAGTGATTAGAGGGTGATCAGGCTGGCAGGCAGAAGCAGTTAGGATCAATCAGGAACACATGCAAGTGAGCAATTGGGAGCCAGCAGTCCTGCATTGTGAGAGGGATGTCCTACTGCCCGTTTCAGCCCGATCCAGGTGGAACTTCTCCAAGGATGCCTTCAGAATGAAGTGAGACAGGTGGAAAAGAAGTCAAGCTAGAAGGGAGTGCTAAAGATGGGGTAGAAGAGAACCAGGTGGATCAGGCCAAAACAGGCAGTCGGACATCCCTGGAGGGGTCCCAGATTGGAGAGGGTGCAGGCTGGGCTCTCGTTATTACATAAAGTTCTATCATTCGGGGCTAAGCTATCATTTAAGTTCCAAAGACTCAAGTCCAGACAATCTACCTTTTATTCTATGAAAGAGGGGATATCTCCTTTCCCAAGCTTCATTAGAATCCTAGAACAAGCCCTAGCTGGATTTAGCTCAGTAGATAAAGCATCAGCCTGAGGACTGAAAGGTCCTGGGTTTGATTCCAGTCAAGGATGCATACCCAGGTTGTGGGCTCAATTGCCAGTAGGGGCCATGCAGGAGACAGCCAATCAATGATTCTCTCTCATCACCGATGTTTGTATCTCTCTCCCTCTCCCTTCCTCTCTGAAATAAATACAAATAAAAAATCCTGGAATAAGAAGAGCTTCTTCAGAAAGGTGACTGGATGCCAGTTTCCTCATGAAGTAGCTTCAAGAATCCCTTGAAAATATCTTTGTTGCTACAAAAGCTGCCTCTTGCCCAAATGCTGATCCTACTTTACAATTCATCAGGAAAACCCAGGAAGACAGAGCCCAACAACAATGTGACTGTTACCCACCCTTTTCCTCCAGATGACTGGTGTCATTCCAAACTGGAAGAGGGCTCTAACAGAGAAATCAAGTTTAAAGAACTGTATTTTGCTTGTTTCAGGATGGGCCTACCCTGTTATTACCACTTAGAAGATCATTCTTATACAGTCACATAAACTCCTCAAGAGCAGAGGTTTTTATTTATTTATTTATTTATTTATTTATTTATTTTAAATATATTTTATTGATTTTTTTACAGAGAGGAAGGGAGAGGGACAGAGAGCTAGAAACATGGATGAGAGAGAGACATCAATCAGCTGCCTCCTGCACACCCCACACTGGAGATGTGCCCACAACCAAGGTACATGCCCTTGACCGGAATCAAACCCTGGACCTTTCAGTCCACAAGCCGATGCTCTCTATCCACTGAGCCAAACTGGTTTCCGCAGAGCAGAAGTTTTTATCTGCCCACTATTGTAGGTCTAGTGACTAGAATAGCACTAAGCATATAGTTAGGTGCTCAATAAATTAACATTAAGCCAGTGAATGCATTTGGTCAGAGAAATATGTTACTGCAATAAACTCCACTGTAAGTTAAAGAAAAAGCAATCTGGAGTATCTGTGCCAACAAAATGGATGGGTCCCTAGTATCATAGACCTGAAGAAATAGCCTAACTAGGGACATGAAGTAAGTATGGAGTTGGCTCTGCCATAAAGACCCAGAACAGGGCTGGGATTTTTCTGCCCTAATCTGTCCTTATAAAGAGGAATAATTATTGGGCTATAGCAGAGCTAACTAGGGAGACTCCGAACTGGATGCTTTACTAACGTGCGCATAAATAATACTTACTGAGCCTTCCTCACTTACTCTGTTTTTTAAATCCAAGAATTCATCACCTCTCCTCTGATCCTCCTTCCTCCAGGTCTTTTGCATACAAAATCATCGCTCAGAGTCCTGTCATTCTGTGCCTAGGATGGCTACATATCAAAGCTTGCATGAGTTCCTACAAAAACAGCTGCCACTCTGAAAGCCCCAAAACCACAGAGCCCAGAGTCACAAAGGTTCTGTACTAGATTATTTTTATGACTGCAAAGATATTTCAGGGTATTATAAATACTGACATTTATATAAGCACTTCAGTTTTCTCAAGATGTTTTCTTATTTGTTATTTCACTAGAGATGAGAAAGAAAGGAGTCATTCTGCCCACAGCATGCCCAGAAGATCAAGCTCCAAAATCTGGGTCTGGGGGCAGAACTTCTCTAAGAATGCCTTCAGAATGAGGTGAGACAGGTGGAAAGAAGTCAAGCTAGAAGAAGGGAGTGCTAAAGATGGGGTTAGAAGAGAACTATGTCAAGACTCAGGAGGAAAAGAGAGAACCACAACACTGATAAGACAATGAGAGAAAAGGAAACTGAGAAAGGAAGAAATGATGGAGAATCACTGAGGAGTCGTGATGTGAGAGAAGGCAAACACACTGCCTCAGAGTGGAAGGGCAGATAGAAGCTGCTTCTCATAAACAACTCACAAACTGTTTTCCACACCCATGGTTTTGCTTTTCACAAATCCTGTTTAATAATTCAAACACAGCTATGAGGAATACTTGGGCAGATTCATTTTGGGTCCTTGAAGCCCATGGCTCTCAAAACCACCAATCAATGAATCTAGAATAGGAGTAGACTGGTGAAGTTCCTGGCAAACTAGTGCTTCATCACCCTAAGTCCCCACTGCAAATGGAACTTGAGGCTAAGCTGTGTTTTCTTTAATCACAACTTAACACTGTTACAATGGAAACCTGACATACCATCCCAAACCAAGGACCTTATATTTCCAATGAAAAGGCTGATGACCCAAAACATTTATGACTCTTTTGTGAACAGGGCAAGTTTGGCCTCTAACAGGGGACTGGTTGATTACCAGGCTAACCTCAGGCTGAGGTGGACAATGTCTGTTTAACTAGTGCCCTATGAAAGCAGAAAAAGGTATCACCTGGCTTTTGGGAAAAAAAGAAAAATGTCAAGGCCCTCTTGTGTACTCACTCCCCTCTGCTATGATAAGCTTTCTAGTCATTTTGGCTTTTTATGCTTCAACTAAAGGAAAAGCTTACAGAAACCTGGTAACTGAAGATCTATCCACTATGTTAAGATGAGAAAAAATAAAAGCTGTCAACATCAAAGCAAGACTGACTCAGCCAATAACCCCTAAGAACCTTAGTCCTTTATCTATCATAGAAATTCTATTAGAATGTTTGTGTGTGTTTTTTTACCCTGGAGAGAAAGACCGGAAAAAAGAAGAGAGAACCCCAGGTCCATTTTTTTTTCTCTAAAGAGCTCACAGACTTGCTATTTGATTGAGAAAGAGTTATGAGCAGAGAAAGAAGATGAAGTGGCCATTCCATAATTCCTGCAGATACAGTATACACTTATCCTCTCACCACAAAGGCTGATAAATCCTAAAGAGAGAATGATTTTAGCCTAGTTTATAATAGAGAGAATGCTGTAGTGTGTGGCAAGATGGTGAAGATCTATGTCTTGGTGGGGATCTCAAAAAGCCTTTGATTATGATTATACAGCTTTCCTGGGGAAACATTCCCCATAGTCTGGATTACTGAAACAGCATCCTATTTGATTTCCCTGCTTCTACTCATGACCAACCCACCCCTGCCTCTTGTCCAATTCTCAATACAGCAGCCAGAGGGATCTTTTAAAAGTCAGAGCATGTCATCCTCTAATAACGTCCACGTTCATTCTTTTCCATGACCTACAAGGAGCTCCATGATCTTCCTCCCATCATCTCTCTGAGTTTCATCTACTTCTCTCCCTCTTCTCTCAGATCCAGCCATACTGACTTCCTTGTGGTTCCTCAAATACATTAGACATGCTCCCACTTTAGGGCTAAGGGTATTTTCTGTTTCTCTTGCCCAAGAGGCTCCCTCCCTCCTTGCTCTTTTTATTTTTCCATAGTATTTATCACCTTTAAACGTATTGTATATAATTTACTTATTAATTATGTTTATTGTCTATTTCTGCTAGAAAGTAAGAGATAAATTCTAAGTGCCTAGAATAGGGTCTGGGACTTAACTGGCACCCAATAAATTAATTTAATGAATAAATAAATGGCTTCTCTTGGTTCCTTTCCCTAGACTCACTACCTTTTAGGCTTTCTTCAAATAGTACCAGTATCCTGTAAGAGGCAGAGTGGTCAAAAGGTTAAGTGCAGAGAGTTTGGAGTCAGTCAGGCTTTGTTGCAAATCCCAGCTCTACCACTCAGTAACTGGGTGACCTTGGGCAATCACAAGTGTGACCTCATTTGCCTCAGTTATAAAATTGGATTAATATCAGTGCAATACCTATCATAAGGTAGCTGTAGAAGCCAATAAATCAATGTGTACAAACTACTTGAATATGAGCCAATTATATGATAATGCTCCATAAATTTTAACTATTATGACACAGTCATTTCCCTGCTTCAAATTCTCCAATGGTTCTTAGGATCAAGGATAAAATCATAAAGAGCATGGATTCCCAATCACAGTTCACTGACTCCCTAACCTTTCTACTTTATCTCTGCTACCCCATCCCCTGGTCAATATGCTCTAATCTTTTCCAGGTCCTCAATTTCACCAAGTTCTTCTCTAACTCAGAATCTTTGCACAAGATGTTTCCTCTACCTGGAATGGCCTAATCCAAGGGTTGGCAAACTTTTTCTAAAGGGCCTGATAATAAATATTGTTGACTTTTCTGAGCCATATGGTTTCTTTCATAACTACTCAACTCTGCCCCTGTAGCTTAGATACAGCCCCAAACAATAAAACAATACATAAACAAATAGGTATGGCGGTGTCCCAAAAAAACTTTATTTATAAAAGTTGGCAAGATGAATCCAAGATGGCGGCATAGGTAAACACCTACACTGCTGCCTCGCACAACAATTTCAAAACTACAACTAAAAGACAGAATGGACATCATCCAGAACCACAGGAAGGTTGGCTGAGTGGAAATTCTACAACTAGAGGGAAAGAGAGGGGCTCACAGAGACCCAGAGGAGCTGCAAAAAGGTGAGGTACGGAGACGCACGCGTGGAGAGAGCAGGTGCCGGAGTACCTGGCTGGCTTTCTCTGGCAGGAGGGAAACGGAGACTCTCAAAAACACTGAACCCCTTATCTTAGGACATTAAACCCCAGATCCAGCCGAAACTCATACTGGGGGAGTTTGGACTGTGAAAAGGGAGAGGTGCACGGAAATTTAGGGGAGTCGCAAAAGATCAGAGGTCTGGTCACGCGCACAGCACTGTGCAGAGGACAGACTGCTGATTGTGCCGCTGGCTTTCACGAGTGGGCAGGAGAGAGACCCTCCCAACTGTGCCACTTCTGACTCCACTAAGCCCCAGTTTCAGGTGAAACCCTGGGGACCTAGACTCGTGTGGTCCTGGAGCGCAAGGGAGCCAGAAATGCAGCTGTCTAGAGGCACTGCGGGCGCACGTGTACAGGGACCGCTCCAGCGATTACCCAGTCACGTGAGACTCGGGCTGTGGAGGGCAGGGCCGACTGGAAGGCAAGGCGGTCCCTTAAGCCCTGAAACTCCACCCATCCTAAGCTCAACAGAGAGGCTTCTGTGGTTTTGCAAGTCTGGTATCATAAGGCTGAATTCAACACAGAAGTTCTCCCAGCATAGTGAAAATGCCAAGACAAGGGAAGGGATCACAGAAGAAATGGAGGAAAACAAACGACTAGATATAGAGTTCAAAACCACGCTTATAAGGTTTTTCAAGAATATCCTAGAAAAGTTGGATAAACTTAGCGAGAGCCAAGAAGAGATGAAAAAGGACCAACTAGAGATGCAAAAGATCCAACTAGAGATGGAAAAGGTCCAACTAGAGATGAAAAAGGACCAACTAGAAATTAAACATACACTGACTGAAATAAAAAATATTATACAGAGTCCTAACAGCAGACTAGAGAAAGGCAAGAATCAAGTCAAAAATTTGAAATATAAAGTAGCAGAAAACATTAAACTGGAAAAGCAAGAAGAGAAAAGAATCTAAAAATGTGAAGATAATGTAAGGAGCCTCTGGGACAGCTTCAAGCATACCAACATCAGAATTGTGGGGGTGCCAGAAGAAGAGAGAGAGCAACATTCTGAAAACCTATTTAAAGAAATAATGACTGAAAACTTCCCACATCTGGTAAAAGAAACAGACTTACAAGTCCAGGAAGCACACAGAACCCCAAAGAAAAGGAATCCAAAGAGGACCACACCAAGACACATCATAATTAAAATACCAAGAGCAAAAGACAAAGAGAGAATATTAAAAGCAGTAAGAGAAAAACAGTTCATTACCTACAAGGGAGCACCCATACGACTGTCAGCTGATTTCTCAACAGAAACGATGCAGGCCAGACGGGAGTGGCAAGAAATATTCAACGTGATGAATAGCAAGAACCTACAACCAAGAATAATCTACCCAGCAAAGCTATCATTCAGAATTGAAGGGCAGATAAAGAGCTTCACAGAGAAGAAAAAGCTAAAGGAGTTCATCAACTCCAAGCCAGTATTATATGAAATGCTGAAAGGTATTCTTTTAGAAGAGGAAAAAGAAAAAGGTAAAAGTCAAAAAATTCTGAACAACAAATACATATCTATCAACAAGTGAATCTAAAAATTAAGTGAATCATACATCTATGGATGAGGTCAATATAAGGGAGGTAAGGGCAGAGGGAAGGGTGGAGCTGGGTGGAGGGGTGCTATGGAGGGGAAAAAAGAGAAACAAATGTAATAATCTGAATAATAAAGATTTAATTAAAAAAAAAAAAAGCTGGCAGTGGGGCAGATTTGGGCCAGTTTGCTATCCACTGCTTTAATCTCCTCGCTTTGCCTAGCCAACTCCTATTCATCCTTTATTGCTCAGCTTCAATGTCACCTACTCTTGGAAGCCTTCCCAATGCCCCTAAACTAGGCTAAATTCCCTTGTCATATAGTCCTATATTACCCTCTGAAGCCCTCAACACAATTTTAAATTCTTTCATCATTAAGTTGTTAATTAGATCATTGTTGATTATTTAGTTAATTGCTAGAGGCCTGGTACATGAATTCGTCTACAGGTGGGATCCCTCGACCTGGCCAGCAATGGGAGCCGATCGGGGCATCTCAGCCAGTCCCTATCAGGGCCGGCCGGCTGGGGATGGGACTATGGGAGGTTGGTCAGCTGCAGGAGGTTGGCTGTGGGAGTGAACTGATTACCAGAGGGCAGCTCTTGCATTGAGCTCCTGCGCCTTGGTGGTCAGTTCATGTCATAGGGACTGGTCGACTGGTCATTCAGTAAGCCGGTCATAACAGTCACTAATGCTTTTATATATAGAGATCCCATCTTACAAAATTGTAATCTACATGGTATAGGGACCACATCTATTTTACTTCTGCTGTATCCTCAGTGTTGAAAAATAAAGGAGGAAATCCTCCAAATGAAAAAGAGGTTGGCTCTGGCCTCTAAGAATGCATCTTGCCCTGGCCAGGTGGCTCATTGCTTGGGGGCATTGTCCTGTGTACCAAGTTTGAGTTCTGGTCAGGGCACATGATTTACGGGTTCTATCCCCAGTCAGGACAGATATGAAAGGAAACCAATATTTCTTTCTGATATTGATGTTTCCTTCATTTCCTCTCTCCCTTTCTCTCTAAAATCAATAAAAACATATCTTTGGGTGATGATTAAAAAAGAAAAAATGAATGTATCTTAATAAAATAGATATTGGCCTAGATTAAAAATACTGTACATGCTGGAAGAGAAGCATAGATGATGATGTATTTTCTAAGAGCTAAGGACGGAGGGGTGGAGGGCGCGGGAGAAAGCTGTCAGTTAAAAATCAGACTTATGGACAATGAAATACAATACCTGATGGACATAATATTCAAGATCAAAGAGTGCAGCAATCTTCTCTTCCAGGCTGGAGCTGGAACTATTGAATTTGTTGATTAGCCGTACCATGATCTGCATGTCAGTCTCAATGACAACATTCAGCTCCGCAAAGTCCCTTTTTAGCTCCTCAATGGGACGGAAGAGACGTTTAACCTCAGCCTGCCTTGCCTAGGAAGCAAAGAGATAATTAAATCAATTCGAGATATCTTTCCAAGACTCCTGTGGACTACCATGGATGCTCCTCCTTAGAGAACTGCTTCTCCAACACTCAAAATTTTTTTTCATGTGTACTATGAACAAAATATCTTCTAAGATGCTTTCAGAGTCTACTCATAGAGCCCTCTGCCCCAGAAAACATGCCCAAGGTTTTCCAAGGTTCTCTTATCCCAATCTGACTTCCAATGTTCAGGAAGATTGAAAATTCTTGTTGTAATCACTGAAGTTAAGGAAAGCAATGCAAGCTCACTTTCAATCCCTAACATCATAGGGAAAGGCTGAGGTCAAGATGGAATAATCTACACCTTGGTTCTCTATATTCTACAATCATAAATATCTTGGCTTTGTCCTGTCCAATCCAGCAACATTATAGGGAAACCCAGATATAGAAAACTATAGGTAAAGAGATGTCAGAGTGGGAGCAATTTGCTGATGAAAGTTAAATCACTGTCATTACTGTCACTCTAACTACAAGTGTACAATTTGTTCAACTGTTTGAAGTGGCTAAATTACTGTATGTACTATACTCAAATCTCAAACAGTTTTCTCTCTATCCCTTCTTACCCAACACTCATACAAAGGTTTTAAAAATGAAATGATGTTGGAAGTGAATAAAAGATTTTAATTAGATATTTTATAGCTGTGACACTCCTTGTTTTCTTCCCATTTTAGAGGATAGTGCTTATAACGAATCTGAAATGTCACAGTGGTTTGTGTCTCTATCTTTTGAGAAAAATTAAAAGGCACGAATATTTATAAAAAGCAAGATGATGAGCAGCTGTCAGTTCCAAATTGCTCATCTATTTATTACCTTTGGGTTTTTCTCCAGTTATAAGCACTCCATAGAAACACCAACCAAAGGAATGAATCAGCCTTTCTTTTAAAAGACCAAGCTCCTAGCAGAGTAATCACATCTTTAGGATGCCATATTCTGCTTACAGCAGGGAGATGCTCTCCCTATACCCTACTAGAGAACTCTGCCAGGCAAAGAACTGTAGGATGACAAGCAAGGGAGCAGAATAAGAAACTAGTGACCTCTGCCTCACAAAAATGATGTGTAATTGGACCTCAGAAAGACTTTTTGGGGAGGCGGGGGAGAAGGAAAGCTGTTTATTTTGCAATAATTAAATATTCATAGTAAATTACAAAAATAGTACAGACAGTGCCACGTATTCTTCTTTCAGCTTTCTCCAATGAAAACATCATACACTGCAATAGCACAGCATCCAAACCAAGAAAATGACTTAGGTACTGTTAATAAGACTACAAGTCTTACTCAGATTTCACCAGCTTTTATATGTACACATTTGCATGTGTGTGTCTGTATAATTCTAAACAATTTTGTTCAATATATAGATTCATGTAACCACTAGAACAATGAAGCTACAGAACTGTCCATCTCTACCCCCATTGTGTCCGTTTATTTTTATTTTTAATCCTCACCAGACGATATTTTCCCATTGATTTTTAGAGTAAATGGAAGGGAGAGGAAATAGAAACATGGATGTGAGAAAGACACATCAATTAGTTTCCCTTTGCACACTCCTGAAAGAGACTGGGAATTGAGCCTGCAACACAAGCTTGTAACAGAAGTACATGCTCTGACCAGAATCAAACCCTGGACTCTTCAGTGTGTGGCCAAGGCTCTATCCACTGAGCCAAAACCACCAGGGCTCTTGTGCTCCTTTATAGATGTACCTCATCCTCCCATCCACTCCCTTTTGTCATTATGCCCTGGCAACCACTGATTTGCTCTCCATCTCTATTAATTCAGGATTTTGAAGAATGTTGCATATATGGGATCATAAAGCCTATAACCTTTTGAGATTGGTGTGTTTTTTTTAGTGAACATAATAAATTTGAGATATATCACATTACTGCATATATCAATGGTTCATTTCTTTTTAATGTTGAGTAGTATTCCACTGTATAGATATTTGTTTTTAACCATTCAGCTACTGAAGAAAATTTGAGTTATTCCAGCGTTTTGGCTATTATATTATTCAGTTTCATGAATCCATGGGTTTATGTATTTCATCATCTCTGGGAATGTTTTCATCTTCATTTCTTTTATTATATTTTTAGTCCTATATTCTTCTTTCTTTCCTTCTGAAACGCCAGTGACATAAATGTTAGATCTTTTGTTACACAGGCATACCAAGGAGATACAGTGGTACCTCGAGATACGAGTGCCCTAACATACGAGATTTTTGAGATACAAGCCACATTTGAGATAGGAGTAATCGCGCGGATCGGCCGGCTGCACACGACCCACCAGTTTACCGCGACTCAAGGTTACAGAATGAATTAAACTCGTATCTCGAGGTACCACTGTATTGCAGATTCAGTTTCAGATCATACAATAAAGCAAATATCACAATAAAGTGAGTCACACAAATTTTTTGGCCTCCCAATGCATATAAAAGTTATGTTTATATCATACTGTAGCCTATTAAGTGTGCAATAGCATTATAGCTAAAAAACACAAAACTATGATGTACATATCTTAATGTAAAAAAATATCTTACTGCTAAAAATGCTAAACATCATCTGAGCCTTCACTAGTTGTAATCTTTTTACTGGTGGAGGGAAAACACAAATATCTTCCAAGTTCAATAAAAAGATGTATGCCTGTACTCCTATAATTTTCTAAAATCTCTGTTCATTTTTCCAACCTATTTTTTTCTTTTTTAGGTTAAGAAATTTTTATCTGTCTTCAGGTTCACTGATGTTTCTCTCTCTTGTTTCTATTTTGTATTAAGCCTACTCATTCATTTTTTAAAAACTGCTGTATTTTTCAATTTTAAAATTCCATTTAATTCTTTTTTTATATCTTCTAGTTCTTTGCTGAGGTTGTCATTTGTTTCAAGAGTGTTCATAATGATTTTTTTAATTATAGCTGCTTTAAAATCCTTGTTAAGTAATTCCAACTTCTGAGTCATCTCACTACTGGTAACTCCTAAAATATGTTTTGATTTTCTTGATTATTGGTATGGTAAGTGACTTTTTATTGTGTCCTGGACACACTGGTCTTAAGACTTCCTTTTCAGTAGGCAGTCACATTCTTTAGGTTTAATATGCTGGTTCTAGCCTTCTTGTATAGCTGTGACTACAAAACAATTAAGTTTTCAGAGCCTTTGCAGTTTTATTTTGGTCTACTTCTTTTGTGTGTTAACCAGAAGCTAATCTAAACACCTGGGCAATATTCCAAACTACAGTTCAGTTCTTAAATCTTCTGCTGTGTTAACTCTGGTCAGTTTCTCATCTGAATCACTAACAAGCATGCCCAGGACTTCATTTGCAAAATCCCTTTCTCTAGGTCCCTTCTCCCCACAATCCTACCACACTCTAGTTTGGGGGAAAAAAAATCATCTGCCACCACTGGACATTGGGAATAGAATTCCTTCCTTAGCCTCTACTGACAGCAGCACCCTATGGAGGATTGAAGCATTGCCTCATTGCTGCTGGTATAGGAGTGGAAAGTTGGCCTCCTTAGTTACTCCCATTGACATTGCCTCAGAGTGGGAGCACAAATATACTGCATCACATTGCCTCACTGTCACCAGGTAAAGGGTGAAAGTATAGACTCTCCATTCATCTCTACCCTCCACTAGCATTATCTCAGCTAAGAGAAGTGAAAAACTTCCTTGGTGCTGCCAGGCAGGGGACAACTTTCAGGTTCTCTTCTTGGCCTCTGCTGATCCCACCCTTACAGCAGATCACACTACCCCATGTGGAGGATGAAAAACATTGGTCTCTACTAGTAGCACACCACTAGTGAAGAAAGCAAAGAATAGTCTCCTGACACTAGGCAGAGGGTAGAAAATTCTGCCTCAACTCTCACTGACACCACCTTGGTGGTGGTAACAGATTACAGCCTCACACCATCTCACTGCCACAGGAGGAGTGCAAGTTCAGGTTCCCCATTCAATTTTTGCTGACACCACTCTGGTAGAGAAATGAGAGTGCAATTTGTTACCACCACATGGGAGATTGAAATCCAAGTTCCCCATTCGACTTCCACTGGCACTAAGGGTTAAGATTTCCATGTTCTTTGGCTAAAGTGGGACAAGTATTGTCCAAAAGTTTTTGTCCTATTAGGCTGCCCTTTGCTTGGTTCTTTCTCTTGAAAGAACAGGCTTTTATTAGAGCTATTTTCTATTTGTACCTGTTGGCATTTCCAAGATGTAGGCTTCTCTAGTGCCCACTCTGGGGTATATAAAGGGCAACAAGAAAGCCCAAGAAACTCACTGCCAGGTCATTCATCAAGTTCCTACATCAGTGCACACTACAGAGTATTCTTATATTTACTTTTAGTAGTATGTCCAGGATTTTTAGTTGTCCTTTAGTAGGGAGAATAAAGACAATGAGTCTTCTTCATCTTGCCCAGAACCAAAAGTTTAAGATGGCCATATTTTAAAATGCAACTATTTATAGTATAGAGGTGAACAACATCTGACATGATAAAACAAAGCATCAAGCAACCTGTATGGTAATAGAGGAATAAAGGGATCAGTTTCAACAATAACAGCCCAAATCTGTTGGGCAAAACAGAGCTTTTTCAAGAAGCAAGTAACTCTGAGAAGGACTGATTCACTTAAATCTACTAAAGTACCAATGAACACAACAGAATTGATACCCTTCCCTCCAGAAAAAAATAAAGCTCAAAAAACATTCTCTCAATTGACAGGATATGGCACAATATCTGACAGTACGGTTTTTAAAAATAGCAAAAGCACAATCCTGTATTTGCAAGCCACCACACAACCTGGGTTTAAATGTTTTTATTGAATTTATTGGGGTAACATTGGTCAATATAATTATATAAGCTTCAGGGATATAATACATTATCTATATACGAGGGGCCTAGTGCACGAATTCATGCACCTTTGAAAGGAACCGTGAGCCACAAGGCTATGTTAGGCACAAGGGTGAGTCTCGGCTCATCCTCTGTGCCTTGCCTGAGTCCAGTCTGTTGGCAGCCCCACTCCCACACGCTCCCAGGCTCAGACAGCACTGGCCCTACTTGCATCTGCTGACAGTGTGGAGCAACTGGGGCTTGTGCCAGTAGCAGTTGCAACTGGGCCTGGTGCCTTCAGTGGGTGCTAGCAGCAGCTGCTGCCCCAATCACCCCTCAAGAGCAGGGGGAGGTGAAAAAGCCATCAGGGCCCTAACCAGTTTGGCTCAGTGGATAGAGCATTGGCCTGCGAACTGAAGGGTCCCAGATTCGATTTCCCAGATTCGATTCCAGTCAGGAGCACATCCCCAGTAGGGGGTATGCAGGAGGCAGCTGATTGATGTTTCTCTCTCATTGATGTTTCTAACTCTCTCCCTTCCTCTCTGTAAAAAATCAATAAAAAATATTAAATAAAAAAAAGAAAAAGAAAAAGCCATCAGGGGGGATCAGGGCCAGTAGCTGCTGCTTGCACCCATTGATGGCACCAAGCAATCAGGACTGGAAGTGGCTGCAAGTGGCAGCTCTGGCACTGGCTATGGGTGCGAGTGGCGGCTGTAACACTGGCAGTGGGTGCGAGCGGGACCAGCACCAGCAGCAGGTGTGAGAGTTGGCTGCCAGGCCCATCACCCTTCAGGAGCAGGGGGAGGTGAAGAAGCCCTCAGGGGCAACTGAGGCCAGCAGCCACCGCTTGCACTCACTGACGACGTCAAGTGATCAGGTCTGGCGCTAGGCACTAGCAGCAAGTGTGAGCGGTGGCTTCAGTGCCGGCAGTGGGTGCGAGTGGGGCCAGCACTGTCAGCAGGTGTGAGTACCCAGAAGAACTGTGGCACATGGGAGCAAAGAATTTTCAGTAACCACCAGAGGCTTTCCCCTATGACAGCGACCAGCACCCCACCTTGGTCTGGTGCCCCTGCTCACCTGCTCCACCACCCTGCCACGGCAAATGCCCACCATGTTCTGCACTCTGCCACCTGCTGCTGACACCCTCTCCCCACCACATTCTGCGTGTGCCTCCCTGGTAGTCAGTGCACACTGTAGTGACCGGATGTTGAGTTGTTCAGTTGTTCGGTCTATTTGCAGATTAGGATTTTATATATATAGACGAGAGGTCCGGTGCACCAAATTTGTGCATGGGGGGTAATCTCAGCCCAGCATGCACCCTATCCAATCCTGGACTCCTGAGATGAGGCCTAAACTGGCAGTCGGACATCCCCCTCACAATCTGGGACTGCTGGCTCCTAACTGCTCACCTGCCTGGATTGCCTCTAACCACCTCTGCCTGCCGGCCAATCGTCCCTTACTGTCCCCTCCCACCCCCCTTCAGGCCTTGTCATCCCCACTGCCCACCCTGCTGGCCTGGTTACCCCAAACTTACCACCACCACCACCAGCCTGGTCGTCCCTGACAGCCCCTCCTGCTGGCCTGTTCGCCCCCAATTGCCCCCTCCTACTGGCCTGGTCACCCCACACAGCCTGCTGTTCAGTCATTTGGTTGTCCCTCACTAACCCCCCTGCCAGCCTGGTCATCCCAAGCAGTCTGCTATTCAGTCATTTGGTCATCCCTCACTAACCCCCCTGCTAGCCTGGTGGTCTCACGCAGCCTGCTGATTGATCATCCATCCGTTTTTTGTTTTGTTTTTCGGTTATAATGGCCCCTGGCTTTTTATATATTAGGATTGTATTGTGTGTTCACCAACCTAAAACAAGTAAATACTGATAAACAAAAAGTATGACTGGCCAAAACAGGTTTGGCTCAGTGGATAGAGCATCGGCCTGCAGACTGAAGAGTCCTGGTTCAATTCCAGTCAAGGGCATGTATCTTGATTGCGGGCACATCCCCAGTGGGGCGCGTGCAGGAGGCAGCTGATCGATGTCTCTCTCTCATCGATGTTTCTGGCTCTCTATCCCTCTCCCTTCCTCTCTGTAAAAAAATCAATAAAATACGTGTGTTTTTTAAAAAAGTATGATTGCATCTGCAGTCAGAAGTTTAGGACATGTAAGAAACTCTCCAATAAAGTCCATTTATTATTTGCCACTCCCAGTGTACTGGCAGTGAGCAGAATTGGTCCAAATAGGCTCCAAATGAAAGGAGAAACACCCCAGGACTCAGCACCTCAATGAAGGAGCTAACAACCTGAGCTCCACAGAAATAAAGAAAGTGTGTGGTGGCAGCCCTATTTCAGAAGTAGCAATTGACTCAAAACAAAAATACAGGATTGGGATTATGCATTTGGGTATTGGTATTGGGTTCTCTCCTTACAAAAAGAGAGGTTATTTTATTACAAACAAACAAATAAAACACCTGAAAATGTAATCTCTTACTTTCACATTTAAAAATATTTTCATAATATTCATATTTTTCTATACTAACTTATTTATGGAGGAAGAATGTCATTAAAGGGAACAAAGAGAAGAGACAGAGGTAGAGTGGATCTTCCATCAATACAGAACACATGAACAAAGGCTGGCTTTTATGTTCCCATCAGCCCCACATGGATAATAAAAGTCAGAATAATCCCAAACCCTGGCCACAGGACACTAATCTAACTAATCTCTCTGTTCCATGTACCTAGGCATGCACTTCTCTCCTCTGTTGACCTTATTTTCCCCAGGTAGAGGATTTGCTTTTTCTCACCCCTTCAGTTAATACGCCTGTGGTAAGATGACTTTTTATGCATACTCTTTATTCACCCATTGCTGCTGCTGCTTTGTCAAATATACACTCTCTGTCCTGGGAGATGTTACTGGTAAGATAAATAAAGACATGGAGACATGGCCCGCATACCAACACATCCTAATTAAGTTGTCCCCCACATTAAAAAAAAAAAAGGGAGGGGCTCATTTGTCACAAATACTTAGCTCTAAAGGATATGAGAGACCTAAGGCTTTCTCCATTAATATACAAGCTGTCAAGAACCCTAAAATACTGCCAGGATTCTGAGGTGAGAGCAAGCAAAGCAAAGAGGGAGACAAAGCAAAAGAGAAAAAGAGGGAGAAAAAACTTAAAGAGGTCTCCAAGGCAGTCATCTAAAGAGATTCTTTCAAAGACAGGTCTCGACTAGAAATGTAAAAAATAATTTGCGACATTTTCCAGTTGTTATATGAGCTCATGAGATCCATCTAGAGTAAAATTTCTTTATGATATAGGTCTGTACTTCTAAGCCCTCCCAGATATTAAGGGCCTAGCCAAGGAGCTGCAATTCTGCTTCTTGTTCCTTCTCATTCCTTAGCTTGTGAAGTTTAGAGATGAGACCTGGTGGACACTTCAGCCATCCTCTTATCCAAGCCCTGTGTTGTATAGTATTTAAGAAACCTTGAGGCCTGGGAAAGGAAATACATCTGCTCCATGTTCAAAGAATAAGGACAAAGACACAGGCTTCTTCCTTCTTGGCATAACACCTCTGTCCTTTAAACTTGTAGTAATCCAAGTGCAAGTGATACATGAATTTTAATTTCTACTCTTTTTATTCATGTCTGTGATAATGGAGAATATGGCTATCTCTGCTTTGTACCTCAATTTCCCCAAAACATGTAATTGGAAGTTGAATCCTAACCTAACTGATGACAGAAATGCCTCCAGCATTTTTTCGATAGTATATAAAGGGTTATATTAGCTTTAATTTGTTTAAATTATTTTATAAAATTATTGTTATTATTTTCCCATGTATTACTGAAAAAGCAAAAAAGTGATTCCCTTCAAGGCCATCCTGCAGACTTATACTAACTCCCTGGAGAATGTCACATACCTTGTCTTCCTTTGAACTCTCCATCTCTGCCCCTTCCTTGAATTTTTCCAGTGCACTCTTGAGGTCCTGGGATGTATAAGTGTTAGTGTTGATGTCCAGCCTGTCCAAAGAGAAGATGGGAGTTAGGAGGGAGGTGCCATCTTTCCCAAGAAAGTATCCTGTCCCGTCCTGTGGGTGGCTGGTACTTCAAGGCAAGCTAAGCCAGACCAGCTCTAACCCAGAGTATCCTACCTTACCTTTACCTTCAATCAACCAGAAGTCCAACAGGGTAATCTTACCTTGAAGCTAAAGGAGGAAAGACACAGCTGAAGATGGGGTCATTTCATGAAAGGGGAAAATGGCATGGAACAGGACAAAGGCCCACCATGGACAGAAAACTCTCAGCCAGCTACTCAGGCAAAAACAAGTCTGGAATGTTTCTGTAATGCTGTTCTCTCCACACATGTCAGGGCAGAACCTCCTAAAGGGTACTGTATACAGAGAGAATAACATAGACTTTATTTATATTATTTTAGAAAATAAACCAACAGAGATCTTAGCCCCTCAAGCATGTGCCTGACCTGATTTGACAAGCCAGTCTATCTTCACAGTAACAGGCTGGATAAATTCATACCTTTAAGACCAACCCCTGAGCACAGAGAAGATGCAGAAGTTATGTGTCAACCTGATAAAGGAATGGATTTAAGATGCCAAAGACTAGAATCAAGGTCAGTCACCTTCTAGAACTGGACTCCAAAAAGAGGGAAGAAAGGAACCAATGTGGATGTAATCTAGGAACCTGGCAAAACCTACAGAATGATATCCTCAAAGAGAACACTGGAGCTAATCAAAGCCACAACCATTCATCTTGACTGAGGAGAAGGTATTCATGGAGTTAGGAGTAGGGGCAGGTTTTAGCACCAGCAGTAATTTCAGTTCAGTGAACAGAGGTGAAAACAAAAGACAGACAGATAAAGAAAGGGAAGTATGGAATATGGACTGTGCTTGACAAGTCTGTCCAGCACTGAGGAGTAAGAAGGGAAAGAGCTTCATTAAGGATAACCCAGAAGGGAGAACCAAGATGGCAGCATAAGGTATACACCTGTATGTGCTGCCTCTCACAACCACACCAAAACTACAACTAAAAGACAAAACGACTATCCCCCAGAATCACAGGAAAGCTGGCGGAGTGGAAGTTCTACAACTAGAAGAAAAGAAAAAAGTGCATTGAGACCTGGTAGGATGTGTAGAGGCTCAGAAAGGCAGAGGTACAGAGACGCGTGCGAATCAGGCTGGCATGCACTGTTTTTTTTTCAATTGGGAGGGAATTCCAAGTTCCCGAATGCTCTGAACTCCAGTTTCCCGCGAGATTCTGGAGACCCAGACTCGTACGGGAAGAAATTGGACTGTTGGCCACTGGGTCAGAAAAAGAGGGTGGCTTTCTCACAGAGGAATCATTGTTTACTGCACTGGGGCATGGGATACAGGACACGGAACAGAACGCGGAAACAGAGATGCAGAGAAGGCTGACTGGCAGCCATCACTGTTTACCACGCCCTAGCCTAGTGATTTCCTGAGACCCCGCCCCGCCCAATTTACAAACCCACCAAGCTGTGTGCAGCAGTTTTTGCATATGAATGGCCTGCCCTCCCACAGCTTAATCTAACAAATTGCAACTGGGTCAGAAACTCCAAAACTTCCAAACTCCAAGCAAAGAGGAGAAATCTGCAGATCTCCCTGTAGCTTCTGCTGGGTAGCCTCAGACAGTAGCTGACTTGCACCTCCTTGGAGATCCAGGAACCAGTGCACCTAGAGGTCAGTGTGAGATGACACCAGATTTCAACTCCTCACATCCATAAGTGACACACTCAAGAGGCAGACTGGGTGAACACCAAAGCCCCACTGAAGCAAGTCCTGCCACATTGGGTGTCTACAGCACAGGTGTTCTTCCATTAGGGACACTGCTAATCCTCACAGTCAATTGGCCTGGAGGTCAATTCCTCCCAGTATACCAATATCAATCAAGGCTTAACTACAAGACTGTGTACCCAGCCCACTAAGGGATGCACCAAGAGTGTCCACCTCAGGTGATTGGGGAGGCAAAGCTACTGGGCCATAAAGGACAACTAGCACACAAAGCCATTCCATCAACTCAGGGAAGCAGCCAAAGTGCAGAAACAAAGAAACATGTCACAAGTGAAAGAAAGGGAGAAAAGCAAACTACTGGACATAGAGTTCAAAACCACATTTATAAGGTTACTCAAGAATCTTCTACAAACCGCAGAGAAACTTAGTGAGATCTTCAAGGATCTTAATGAGAATGCCAAAAAAATGAAAAAGGACCAGTCAGAAATTAAGCATGCACTGTCTAAAATAAAGAATAATATACAGAAATCCAACAGCAGACTAGAGAACCCCAAGAATCAAACCAAAGATTTGAAATATGAGGAAGCAAAAACACCCAACCAGAAAAACAAAAAGAAAGAAAATGTAAGGAGCCCCTGGGACAACTTCAAGCATACCAACATCAGAATTATAAGGGTGCCAGAAGAAGAGAGAGAGCAAGATACTGAAAACCTATTTGAAGAAATAATGACAGAAAACTTCTCCCATCTGGTAAAAGAAATAAACTTACAAGTCCAGGAAGTACAGAGAAGCCCAAACAAAAGGTATCCAAAGAGGACCACACCAAGACACATCATAATTAAAATGCCAAGGGCAAAAGACAAAGAGAGAATTTTAAAAGCAGCAAGAAAAAAACAGTTAGTTACCTACAAGGGAGTACTCATATAACTGTCAGCTGATTTCTCAACAGAATCTATGCAGGCCAGAATGGAGTGGAAGGAAATATTCAAAGTGATGAATAGCAAGAACCTATAACCAAGATTACTCTACCCAGCAAAGCTATCATTCAGAATTGAAGGTCAGATAAAGAGCTTCATAGACAAGAAAAAGCTAAACCAGTTAATCACCACCAAACCAGGATTATATGAAATGCTGAAGGGTATTCTTTAGGAGGAAGAAGAAAAAGGTAAAGATAAAAATTATGAACAACAAAGTGATAACAAATACATACCTATCAACAAGTGAATCTAAAAATCAGGTGAATAAAAAATCTGATGAACAGAATTAATTGGTGAATAGAATCAGGGGCATAGAAAGGAAATGGACTGACAATTTTTTGGGGGGAAAGGGATGTGGGAGTGCGGGAAGAGACTGGACAAAAATCTTACACCTATGGATGAGGTCAGTGGCGAAGAGTAAGGGCATAGGGTGGGTGATGGGGCATCAGGTGGAGGGGAGCTATGGGGGGAAAAAGAGGAATATCTGTAATAAACTGAATAAAGATTTATTTTTTTAAAAAGGATAACCCAGTAGATTTATCAAGGTGGAGGAGGAAGTATTTAACTCTGTGGGATCACTAACTTCTTTGGCAATCTGATGGAAAGGGGTGGGTCTTGTTCCCCACGGGAATAAACAAAATACTACAACAATTTTGGAAATTACCCTGTCCTTTGGAATCTGTTCCCATTCCAGTGCTAAAGAGCCAGGAAGACATTGTGAAGTAGAATTGGAGGAGCACAGGAAGAGGTTGATCCAGAAGAAGGAAGTCACCACCAAACACAGTCAGAAACTCCTGAGCTCACAGCAGTGAACATCCACACTACCTTTAAAACACTTTGGGCTCCTGTTCAGACAGGTTTTCCTTGGCTATAAATGCTGAGAAAAAAGAGGACACGTCCAGTGTATCTTGAAGGCCATTCCAGGGCACAGCCCTTAGAAACATTTCAAAGGAGAAAAGTAAAGAGTCAGGAGTGGAGACAAATCTTTCTCTTATGGTGTGTCTATCACAGACCATTTAGATGACTCTACTTTCTATTCTGAAAAGATGTGAACAACAGGCAAAATAGCAAGTGCTCCTAGTGATGATCTACTGTCAGGTATGGAGAAATAACTTCCCATGGTATTAAAAACAACAAATAAGAGAGTCCACATTAGTCCAATTCCTAATTCAGTATTCTTAAACCAAGAAAAAAGTAGACTTTTTATTTAGAAAACAAGAAGACTTGCCTTAGGTATGAAAAAAGATCTCCTGAAATGCTTTGAGACCCAGACGTGTGTGTGTGTGTGTGTGTGTGTGTGTGTGCGCACACTCGTGCACGCGCGAGCGTGCATGCACGCAATTGGGATGGAGGGAAGTTGACAGGGTTACAACAGTGAGATTTGATTATTTCTTAGATGGTTGTGAGAAGTTTATCATCACATGACCTAGGTCACCATAGGTATAGGTATATGGAGAAAGGTAACAATTTAGGGTGACATTAGGAGGGCAAATCTCCTTATCTTATCTATCACAAATAAAGTCAAATTTTCCAACAGTAAAAATTACCCAAATATGAACAGGTTACTTTGTGGGATTGTGAGTGTCACATGATCAAAGGTGCATATGGATAGGCTGAGTGACTTTTTGGTGAGGTAAATCAAGGAAAACACTCAGGTAAAAACTGGGCCTCTAAAGTCCCTTTCTGCCTCATATCTAATTGTAAAATATTGTTAAAATAATGTACAATGACCGAATAAGCCTAACTCTACTCAATCCATGACTGATTCTCAATACTTTTTTTTAATTAAAGCTTTATTATTCAGATTATTACATTTGTCTCTCTTTTTTCCCCTCCATAGCTCCCCTCCACCCCGTTCCCACCCCTCCCTCCACCCTTACCTTTCCCCCCAATTGATGAGTCCATAGGTGTATGATTTTTGTCCAGTCACTCCCTTGTAAGTCTATTTCTTTTACCAGATGTGGGAAGTTTTTAGTCATTATTTCTTTAAATAGGTTTTCAGTATCTTGCTCTATCTCTTCTTCTGGCACCCCCACAATTCTGATGTTGGTATGCTTGAAGCTGTCCCAGAGGCTCCTTACATTATCTTCACATTTTTGGATTCTTTTCTCTTCTTGCTTTTCCAGTTGAGTGTTTTCTGATTCTTTATATTTCAAATTTTTGACTTGATTCTTGCCTTCCACTAGTCTGCTATTAGGTCTCTGTTTAATATTTTTTATTTCAGTCAGTGTATGTTTAATTTCTATTTGGTCCTTTATCATCTCTAGTTGGATCTTTTTGCATCTCTAGTTGGTCCTTTTGCATCTCCTTTTGGGACTCAATAACTTTATCCAACTTTTCTAGGATATTCTCGAAAAACCTTATAAGCGTGGTTTTGAACTCTATATCCAGTCGTTTTTTTCCCTCCATTTCTTTTGTTTGTGATCCCTTCCCTTGTCTCGGCATTTTCACTATGCCAAGAGAACTTCTGTGTTGGATTCAGCCTTATGATACCAGACTTGAAAAAGCGCAAAAGCCGCTCTTGAGCTTGGGATGGGTGGAGTCTCAGGGCTTAAGGGACCGCCTCGCCTTCCAGTTGGGCCCGCCCTCCATGGCCCCTGAGTCTCACGTGACTAGGTTGTCGCTGGAGCGGTCCCTGTGCGTGCACGCACGCGCTCTCTCGCATACCTCTAGACTGCTGCCTTTCCGGCTCCCTTGTGCTACGGGACCACACGAGTCTGGGTCCCCAGGGTTTCTCCCAAAACTGGGGTTTAGTGAAGTTAGAAGTGGCACAGTTCGGAGATTCTGTCTCCCACCCACTCGTGAAAGCCAGCAGCACAATCAGCGATCTGTCCTCTGCGGCGCACGCCGTGCGCGCCACCAGACTTCTGATCTTTTGCGACTCCCCTAAATTTCCATACACTTCTCTCTTTTCACAGTCCAAACTCCCCCTGTATGAGTTTTGGCTGGATCTGGGGCTTATTGTCATTGGATAAGGAGTTCAATGCCGTTGAGAGTCTCCGTTTCCCTCCCGCCAGAGAAAGCCAGCCAGGTTCACCGTCACTTGCTCTCTTCCCGTGCGTGTCTCCATACCTCAGCTTTTTGCAGCTCCTCTGGGTCTCCGTGAGGCCCTCTCTTTCCCTCTAGTTGTAGAATTTCCACTCTGCCAGCTTTCCTGTGGTTCTGGATGACGTCCGTTCTGTCTTTTAGTTGTAGTTTTGAAGTTGTTGTGCGAGGCAGCAGTGTAGGTGTTTACCTATGCCGCCATCTTGGATTCTCTCTGATTCTCAATACTTAACATGCATTAAAACAGGGGCAACAAACTATCTGTAATGACAGATAATATTTGGGGCTTTGTGGGTCTCATGGTGATTGTCCTAAGTACACAACTCTGCCAGTGTCACAAGAAAGCAGCCATAGAAAATACATAAATGAACGAATATGGCCATCTCCATATATAAAAGGCTAATATGCAAAGTGTCCCCTCGGGAGTTCAATCAGGAGAACAGGAGTTCGATCACTCACTATAACATATGCTGACTACCAGGGGGCAGCACTGAACAAAGGAAGGCCCAGGTGGTGGCCAGCAGCCTGGAAAGTAAGGCCCTGACTGACAGCTGGAAGGCCCCAACCAGCCCTGATTACCAGCCAGGTCTAGGGACCCTACCCATGAACGATTTCTATGCACCAGACCCCTAGTGTTCTAATAAAACTTTAATGGACACTGAAACCTGAATTTCACACAATTTTCATGAGTCATGAAATATGCTCCTTTTGTGTTCTTTTTCCAACCATTAAACAATGTTAAAAACAACTTAGCTCGTGGGCCATACAAAAACAGGCAGCAGTCCCAAAATGAGTTACAGGCCATTATTTGCTGGTCTCTGTGTTAGAAACGTCATGGCTGGTATTAGTACGGACCTTTCAAACTGCAGAATTCTAACAACCCCCGCAATCCCATATTTTAACCTCCTTCTCCCTCATGCAGAAAATAGAAAACAGAAAACTTGGTAATTCAAGGCAAATAGAAAAATAGAGACTATGAATTGTGAGAAATCAAATAATCAAATAAACTGGTTATTTAAAAACAAGGAAACCTCTTACCATTGGAAAACTTTTATACTCTATGAAAGCTTGTTTTAATTTAATATCGACTAACTAGAGGAAAAGTTAGTCTGAATTAAAGACTTTAAAATGCAATTTTATTGTTCATCGAGGAAATGTTATTGCAAAGCAGAAGGCCTGTTTTAATGAATAGATGACTCATCTGTAATCAGCACATTAATTGTTGGGATTCAAATGGGTTCTCTTAAAGTATTGGAAAAAAACAGCTTCTTTTTTAAATTTAAATTCTTTATTGTTTAAAGTGTTACATAAGTCTTTTTTCCCCACTAACCACTCCCCTGGCCACCCCCAACCCCCAGCACATGTTCTCAGCCCCCCTCCCCTCCTCTGTGTCCACAGGTTATGCTCATAATCATGCATATAAGTCCTTTGGTTAATCTCTTACCCCCTTACCCCCGGCCTTCCATCATAGGTTGGACAGTCTGTATGATGCTATTTTTGTTCATCAGTTTATGTTGTCCATTATATTCCACAAATGGAGATCATGTGATATTTATCTTTCTCTAACTGGCTTATTTCACTTAGCATAATGCTCTTCATGTCAATCCATGCTGTTGCAAATGGTAAGAGTTCTTTATTTTTTACAGTAATGTAGTATTCCATTGTGTAGATGTATCACATATTTTTAATACACTCATCTGCTGATGGACACTTAGGCTGTTTCCAAATCTTAGCTATGGTAAATTGTGTTGCTATGAACATAGGGGTGCATATATCCTTTCTTATTGGTTTTCTTGGGATATATTTCTAGAAGTGGAATTACTGGGTCAAATTTAAGTTCCATTTTTAGTTTTTGAGAAAACTCCATACTATTATCCACAGTGATTGCACCAGTCTACATTCCCACCAGCAGTATACAAGAATTCCTTTTTCTCTACATCCTCGCCAGCACTTACCATTTGTTGATTTGTTGATGAAAACCATTCTGACAGGTGTGAGATGGTACCTCACTGTTGTTTTGATGTGCATCTCTCAGATGATTAGTGATTTTGAGTACGTTTTCATATGTCTCTTGGACTTCTGTATGTCCACTTTCAAAAAGTATTTATTTATGTCCTTTGCATATTTTTTATTGTATTGTTTATCTTCCTTTAAATTGTATGAGTTTCCTATAAACTTTTGGAGATTAAACCCTGATTAGAGATAACATTGGCAAATATATTCTCCCACGCAGTGGGCTTTCTTATTGTTTTGTTGATGGTTTCTTTTGCTGTGCAGAAGCTTATTTTGATGAAGTCCCATTTGTTTATTTTCTCCTTAGTTTCCATTGCTAGGAACTATATTGGAAAATACATTGCTAGGATAAATGTCTGCTATTTTGCTACCTATGGCTTCTAAGATTTTTATGGTTTCCCATCTTAAGTTCTTTATGCATTTTGAGTTTATTATTGTATATGGTGTAAGTTGCATATATCTGTCCAATTTTCCCAACACCATTTATTGAAGAGGCTGTCTTGACTCCATTGTATGTTTACTTAGCCCTCCTTTGTCAAATATTGAGTATAATGGCTTGGGCCGGTTTCTGGGTTCTCTGTTCTGTTCCATTGGTCTATATGTCTGTTCTTATGCCAGTACCAGGCAGTTTTGAGAACAGTGGCTTTGTAGTATAAGCTTGATATCTGGTATTGTGATCCCTTCAACTTTGTTCTTTCTCAAGATTGGTTTAGCTATTTGAGGTCTATTTTTATTCCAGATGAATTTTTGGAGAGTGTGTTCTAGGTCTGTGAAATATGCCATTTGGAATTTTAAGGGGATTGCATTTAATTTATAGATTGCTTTGGGTAGTATGGACATTTTAATGATACTGATTCTATTAATGCATGAACATGGTATATTCTTCCACTTGTTTATGTCTTCCTCTATTTTTTTTTCAGCATCCTGTAATTTTCTCAATACAGATCCTTTACCTCTTTGGTTAAATTTATTCCTACGTATTTTAATTTTTTGTTGCAATAGTAAATGGAATTGCTTTTTTAATTTCTCTTTCTGTGAACGCATTATTGGTGTATAAAAAGGCCATAGATTTCTGGGTATTAATTTTGTAACCTGCTACATTACCGGATTCATTTATTAATTCTAGTAGTTTTTTATGGAGTTTTTAGGGTTTTCTATGTACAATATCATGTCATTTGCAAAAAACCCACAAAAAAATAATTTTACTTATTTTTTTCCAATTTGGATGCCTTTTATTTCTTCTTCTCGCCTGATCACTATAGCTAGTACCATGTCGAACAAGAGTGATGAAAATGGGCACCCCTGTCTTGTTCCTGTCCTTAGGGGAAATTGTTTTAGTTTTTGCCCATTGAATATGATGCTGGCTATAGGTTTGTCATATTGATTTGCGGATATTGTACCAACCTTGCATCCCTGAAATAAATTTCATTTGGTCATGGTGTATGATCTTTCTAATGTAATGCTGGGTCTGATTTGCTAGAATTTTGTTGAGGATTTTAGCATCTATATTCATGAGAGATGTTAGCCTGTAATTCTCTTTCTTTGTAGTGTCCTTATCTGGTTTAGGAAATAGAGATAAGCTGGTTTCATAGAAAGAGCTTGGAAGTGTGCCTTCCTCTTGAATTTCTTGGAATAATCTGAGAAGGATAGGTTTTAGTTCTTTGAATGTTTGATAAAACTCCCCTGGGATGCCATCTGGCCCCAGGTTTTTGTTTGCTGGAAGTTTTTTGATGATTGCTTCAATTTCCTCCTTGGTTATCAACCTATTGAGATTTTTTTATTCTTTTTGTTTGAGTTTTGGAAGGTCATATTTTTCTAGGAATATGTCCCTTTCTTCTAGGTTGTTTACTTTATTAGAATAGAGTTGTTTATAGTATTTTGTTACAATCCTTTGTATTTCTGTGGGATCTGTTACTTAGCCTCTTTCATTTCTGATTTTGTTTATTTGGGTCCTCTTTCTTTGCTTCCTAGTGAGCCTGGCTACAGGTTCATCAATCTTGTTTATCCTTTCAAAGACCCAGTTCTTGGTTTCATTGATCTTTTGTATTGTTTATTGTTGTTGTTTTTTTGTCTCTGTGTCATTTATATCTGTGCTTTTTTTAAAAAATATATCTTACTGATTTTTTACAGAGTGGAAGGCAGGAGGATAGAGAGTTAGAAACATCGATCTACTGCCATAACCAAGGTACATGCCCTAGACTGGCACCAAATCTGGAACTCTTCAGTCCGCAGGCTAACGCTCTATCCACTGAGCCAAAATGGTTAGGACTATTGTGCTCTTATTTTTATTATCTTCTTCCTTCTGCTCACTCTGGGCTTTTCTTGTTGTCTTTCTCATTCTTTAAGTTGTAGAGTTAGATAATTTATTACCATTTTTTTCTTGGTGGTGTGTTTTTTTTTGTTTGTTTTTGTTTGTTTTTGTTTTTGAGGTAGGCCTGTAATGCTATGAACTTCCTTCTCAGGACTGCTTTCACTGTCGCCAAAGATTTGATTGTTGTGTTCTCATTGTCATTGTTTCCAGGATGTTTTTAATTTCTCCTTTCATCTTTTTGGTAACTCAATCATTGTTTAATAGCATGCTATTCAGCCTCCAAGAGATTTAATATTTTTTTATTGTTTCTATTGTAGTTAATTCCTAATATTATGCCATTTTGGTCTGAGAAGATGCTTGATATGCTCTCAATGTTCTTGAATTTGGAGGGACTTTGTGACTCAATATGTGGTCTACTTTGAAAACATCTCATGTGCACTTGAGAAGAATGTATATTCTGTAGCTTTGGGGTGGAATGTTCTGAAGATGCAAATTAAGTCCATCTGATCTAGTGAGTTATTCCAGATTCCTGTGGGTGTTGTTGTGTTTTTTTTTTTGCTGATTTTTTTTCTAGAGCATTTATCAAATGATGTCAATGGAGTATTCATTCAAGTCCCCTACCATGATCGTATTGCTGTCTATCTCTCCCTTGATAACTTCCAGAAGTTTTTTTCATGTATTTGTGTGCTCCTGCATTGGGTGTATATATGTTTACCAGAGTTATATCCTCTTGTTATATTGATCCCTTTAGTATTATGAAGTGGCCTTCCTTATCTCATTATGGCCTTCACCTTGAGGTCTATTTAGTCAGATATAAGTATTGCTACCCCAGCTTTTTTTTTTTTAATCCATTCAACCATTCGATGTCTTTTGATTGGAGCATTTAGTCCATTCACATTTAAAGTTATTATTGAGGAGAGAATCCAAGATGGTGGCATAGGTAAACACCTACACTGCTGCCTCGCACAATTTGAAAAGTACAACTAAAAGATAGAACGGACATCATCCAGAACCACAGGAAAGCTGGCTGAGTGGAAATTCTACAACTAGAAGGAAAGAGAGGGGCTCACAGAGACCCAGAGGAGCTGCAAAACGCTGAGGTACGGAGATGGCGGGTGGAGAGAGCAGGTGCCGGAGTACCTGCCTGGCTTTCTCTGGCGGGAAGAAGATGGAGACTCCCAAAGGCATTGAACCCCTTATCCTACGACACTAAACCCCAGATCCAGCCGAAACTCATATGGGAGGAGTTTGGACTGTAAAAAGGGAGAAGTGCACAGAAATTTAGGGGAGTCGCAAAAGGGCAGAAGTCTAGTGGCACGCATGGCACTGCGCGCAGAGGACAGACTGCTGATTGTGCCGCTGGCTTTCACGAGTAGGCAGAAGACAGAGCCTCCCAACTGCGCCACTTCTAACTCCACTAAACCCCAGTTTCGGGCAAAATCCTGGGGACCCAAATTCATATGGTCCCGGAGCACAGGGGAGCCAGAAAGGCAGCAGTCTAGTAGCACTGCGAGAGCGCGTGCGCGCGCACAGGGACTGCTCCAGTGATTACCCAGTCACGTGAGACTCAGGGGCCGTGGAGGCTGGGGCCGACTGGAAGGCAAGGCGGTCCCTTAAGACCTGAGACTCCACCCATCCCAAGCTCAACAGAGAGGCTTCTGTGGTTTTGCAAGTCTGGTATCATAAGGCTGAATCCAACACAGAGGTTCTCCCAGCATAGTGAAAATGCCGAGACAAGGGAAGGGATCACAAACAAAAGAAATGGAGGAAAACAAACGACTGGATATAGAGTTCAAAACCACGCTTATAAGGTTTTTCGAGAATATCCTAGAAAAGATGGATAAATTTAGTGAGTCCCAAGAGAGATGAAAAAGGACCAACTAGAGATGCAAAAGATCCAACTAGAGATGGAAAAGGACCAACTACAGATGATAAAGGACCAAATAGAAATTAAACATACACTGACTGAAATAAAAAATATTATACAGAGACCTAACAGCAGACTAGAGAAAGGCAAGAATCAAGTCAAAAACTTGAAATATAAAGAATCAGAAAACACTCAACTGGAAAAGCAAAAAGAGAGAAGAATTCAAAAATGTGAAGATAATGTAAGGAGCCTCTGGGATAGCTTCAAGCGTACCAACATCAGAATTGTGGGGGTGCCAGAAGAGAGACAGCAAGATACTGAAAACCCATTTAAAGAAATAATGACTGAAAACTTCCCACATCTAGTAAAAGAAATAGACTTACAAGTCCAGGAAGCACACAGAACCACATATAAAAGAAATCCAAAGAGGACTACACCAAGACACATCATAACTAAAATACCAAGAGCAAAAGACAAAGAGAGAATATTAAAAGCAGCAAGAGAAAAACAGTTAATTACCTACAAGGGAGCACCCATACGACTGTCAGCTGATTTCTCAACAGAAACGATGCAGGCCAGACGGGAGTGGCAAGAAATATTCAATGTGATGAATAGCAAGAACCTACAACCAAGAATACTCTATCCAGCAAAGCTAGCATTCAGAATTGAAGGGCAGATAAAGAGCTTCACAGATAAGAAAAAGCTAAAGGAGTTCATCAACTCCAAACCAGTATTATATGAAATGCTGAAAGGTACTCTTTTAGAAGAGGAAGAAGAAAAAGGTAAAAGATAAAAAATTATGAACAAATACATATCTATCAACAAGTGAATCTAAAAATTAAGTGAATTAAAAATTTGATAAACAGAATAAACTGGTGAATATACTAGAATCAGGATCACAGAAAGGGAGTGGACTGATAATTCTCAGGGGAAAAGGAGGGAGGGGTGTACAGGGAGTGACTGGACAAAAATCACACCTATGGACTCATCAGTGGGGTGGAGGTAAGGGTAGAGGGAGGGGTGGGAACTGGGTGGAGGGGACCTATGGAGGGGAAAAAAGAGAAACAAATGTAGTAATCTGAATAATAAAGATTTAATTAAAAAAAACTAAAAAAAAATAAAGTTATTATTGGGAGGTACTTGTTTGCAGCCATTTATATTTTTGGTGCCTGTGTTACCTCTTCCCCCTTTTTTTCTTCTTTGTATAACATTTCTTGCATTGCTGGCTTGGTAGTGATAAACTCCCTTAGCCCCTTTTTGTCTTTGAAACTCATGATTACCCCTTCAATTTTGAATGATAGCTTTGCTGGATAGAGTATTCTTAGATTCAGTCCCTTACTTTGCATTATTTTTATACTTCATTTCATTCCCTTCTGGCCTGATGTTTTTCTGTTGAGAAGTCATTTGATAATCTAATGGGTGATCCTTTGTAGGTAACTCCCTTTCTCTCTTTTGCAGCCTTTAAAATTCTCTTTGTCATTAATGTTGTCACTGTAAATACAACACGTTTTGGGGTGGGTTTTTTGGGGTTCATCTTGTTTGGGACTTTCTGTGCTTGGGTGACTTATTTCTTCTCCATATCAGGAAAGTTTTCTGTCATTATTTCTTCAAACAGATTCCCTAATCCTTGCTGCTCGTCTTGTCCTTCTGCCACCCCTACTGTATGTATGTTACTTCATTTCATGTTATCCCCATGCTCCCTTAGGCTCTCCTCTTGCTAATTCTTTTCTCCAATTGCTGTTCAAATTGGGCTTGTTTCTCTGCCCTATCTTCTAGATCACTAATTCAGTCCTCCACTTCTTAGTCTACTGTTCAAGCCTTTTATGGTGTTTATTGTAGGTATGTCACTTTTTATTTCTTCTTGGTTCATACATAAGTTGTTGATTTTCTTGTCCATCTGGTTTATGATCTGTATGACCATTACTCTGAATCATTTTTTAGACAAATTGCATGACTCCATTTCTTTTAGTTCTTTTGTTGTTGTTGTTGTTGTTGTTCTTTTTTGACCATTCTGTCTCTTCTTTCCATTGAGGGTTGCTTTCTTGTCTCCCCATTTCTGCTGTTGCTGAAGGGTCCAGGTGCCCAGTTGTGCAGAGCTTGAGTTGCGGCAGTGGGCTTAGTGGGAGTGTCACACGCACCGATAGTTAGGGGTGCCTGAGAGATGCAGCTGTCACATTCCAGGTGGGGTCCACGGGCACGACAATAAGGGGGCTGGCTTGGGATGTGTAGGACCTATGTTTCCAGGGATAGGCGAGAGGGGAACACACTTCAGGACTCACAGTAGCCTGAGACTGGTATGGATCGAGTCAGTGCCCATGAGTCTGTAGCTGTGGTAGCAGGTCTTTGTCCAAATTGGCTGTAGGGTCTTGGTTTTCATCCAAGGCCAGTCTGGGTGGTGGAGAGGCTGGGCTCCTAGCCACCGCATCTCTGCCCTTCAAAAACACTATGGTTTCTGTGCCAGTGCTGCCTCCCAACCCCCACCCCGGCCCCACCCAGAGTGCCCGCAGGAATAGCAGGGGCTTCCTGTCCAAGAGAGCCCAGTACACCAGCCCCCAAAAGTCTTGCAGGATCTAACTGTCACTTGCTCACACATACACATGCACCACACATGTCCACACACTCTCCTTTCACTCCCTCACTCTCTCACATTCTCTTCCTCACTGCCATCCTACAGGCCATCATCTTCTCTTCCCTCAATAGCTTCATTTTTAAAACAGGTTAAGCATTCCACCTACTGCCTTTTTTAAAGTATCAATTTGCTTTGCAAACTATTTCTTTCCAAAGACACGTAGAAGTAAACTTGCATAAAATATAAGAGGTTTATCACAAATTCTAGGCTATTAAATATTTCAAGTATATTTAAAAGTCGCATGAATTTGCATTGCATTCATTACTGTAAGAAACACTACATTGTCATTACTTTCAGTATTACAAAATCAGTGTTGTTAGTCTCTCAATCCCTAGGAATGATGCTGTACCTTTTGCCTTTTTTTGACCCTTTCAAGGTATTTTGAAACTTGTCTTCATCTTGGAGTTTCACTTCTCTTGCCCCAGTTTGGAGATTCAGCCGCACATGGGATCCTGCCGGGACAGCCTGGCCTAAAAGCCAAGAAGAGAGAAGGCTCATGAGATATACAGTCTTCAGATGGACACTGATGGAATGGCTTGCTAACAAGTCAATAGGACTTATTAGTTCATGAAGAACAGACTCTATAGTATTCAGCTACCTGGATCTATCCAATCACCTTCTCTTCCTCCCCTCCCCTTCTTTTCTCAATATCTCTCTCTCTCTC